>AP025073.1:345439-401849 GCA_036186865.1 Eustoma russellianum
GGGGGGGGGGGGGGGATTATTTTTCATTTTTGCTTGAACTATTTTCAAATAGCAATTCAAATCCTAAGCTAAACATCATAATCTGCCGATTCACTCAAGATATAATAGATAGGATCACAGGTTATGCAGTTCACTTCACTGCCGCCGATATCTGGTTTGGCAGGGATTACAGATCGTCTTCTAGCAGGATCTTCAAAATAATCATTACGCACGGTAATATACGAACACAGATACAATTCGCTCACCTGCAAAATTTCGAAGACCTGTGGTTATTTATGATCTTCCAACGTCGTTCTTCTTGGCTTTACAGAGGCAAGCAGCAGGGGTTGGATGATCCAATCAGCGGTTTGGAGTTGGGAATCGACTCAGCCTTTGCCTTCTACTGCAGCAGCATTAATACAAATTATCGCCTCCTTATGTCGAATGTCGATTCAGAATCTGGTTCCAATTAGCCACAGACCAAAGAAACCCTAGAAAATTTGTTAGCAACACACGAAGTTTTAAAAACCAAGACAGTCAATGGAACCATAGAAGTTATCGGTTCACTGGTTTGTTCACATTAATTAAACGTATTTAACCATAACATGTAAAAAAAGCGTTCTAGTTGTACTTGACTATCGCGTTTGCGTAAGATTCAAAAAAAAAATGGATCGCTTCGCGATATGATGTACGTAACTTTGACGTACACTTATGCAAAATGTTGTTTATGACAAATATGTGTGTGTATATATATGTCTATGTATATATACTTCGGTGGGATCTCATTGGAAACAAACTATCTATCTCTTTAGATGGAGGTATTGTTTTCTTATCTTTCATCCTCCTCACCCCTAACGTCAGCTTGTTGTTGTTGTATATATACTCTCCCGTCCTATAATCATTTTTGATAAACCAACTTACTTAAGATAACATAATCTATTGACTTTTTGTACTTCTATTTAGTTTTACCATTGTTTTATTTCTGGTCACTTTTCTGATTAGTTCCTTCTTCCTACTATTCTGATTATTTGCAAAAGTAATTTTGAGTACGATGCGCTAAGTTGATACAGAAAATATAGTAATTTGATATCATTTTTGAACAACAATATTATTATATAGATACTGATACATATTTTTTTTTTGGAAAAATATTACGTATTTTTGTTTGAACAATAGTCAATTATGAATCATGAGATGAAATCAAATCATGTAAAAATGACAAGAACGCATACTTAAAAAATATGTATTTATTAATGACATATATATGTGTGTATGAGAGAGAACATTTTTCGTACATAAGCCTTGGTCTAGCTGTTAGAACAAGGAAATACACCGAAGGCATGATGAGGTTTTAGTTTTAGTTCTTGCACCGGTGCAATAATAATATCTTAACTTTTCTTTAATGTTGGACTGATATGAATTTGGGTTGGACCAAAAATCTATCATATTCATATCGGTATTATATTCATTTCAATACGTTACGTGATCCAACTCATAAACTGATTTGGTTAGGGTTACATGGGTCGGCTTGAGCTCCCTTGTGGGGGGTTTTTTTTGACCGACTCTTGACACGATTTTTTTTTAATTATCATAAGACACTATCATTGAAAAGATTTTTGAAAGTATAAACAAGATCTCGATCCTAATAAAGTAAGTGTATTTTATAAAAATCTACCTCTGCTTCTTCTTTACTACTGGAATCATAATATATGGTTTTCATGATCTCGATAGGCTATCGGGATCTTGATGTTCTAATGACTAGATCTTTAAGATTCTATCATCAGATAAATTTTTTTGGAAGTATAACCGAATTACAATTATAAGAAAGTAAGTGTTTTTATTTAAAAAATTTTTTGTATTGCTGAGGAATTACTAAGTTAGCATTGAACTGAGGGAATTTTGGCTAACAATATGTAGTGTATAACAGTTTTTTGGTATATAGAATGCTAATTCTGGGATGCAGTAAATTTTCGAGGACTAGTAATATTTTATTTAATTAACTGATATTATTTTGTCAAAGTTTAAGTTATTTGATGTGCTTTTGTGGTCAATTTATTTGGATATTTGCACATAATCTATAGTTGTTCTAGAAAAATGTTAGGAAAATTTCATAGAATAACTTATACCCACCATGGGTGTGTGAGCAGCGTAAAGAAATAGTTTTGCTTCATTTCTTTTTTTTTTCATGTGCGTGTTTTCCGTATTGATGGATTGCTCGATGATCAAGATCTGGTCGATGTAGCAACCAAAAAAAAATATAATAGTACACAAAATTAGTGATCGGATAAAAATTTTTCATTTAATAGTTGACTGATTTGATTTATTTGATTATGAACTTGATGGTTATTTTACGAATATGTTTCATATACAAAGATTAAGCATATAGTGATGGAAATGGATGTTAGATCTGTTAAATTCGTTGAAATTTTACAATCATAATATTGTTTTAGTCATACGTCGAGTAATATTGTTTTAGTCATGAGTTGCAGACTTCAAATTAATGCGATTCTGGTTATGTTACAAACTACATTTACAGAGGTACAACTTTGATTTCGATGTTAAATTCAAAATCATACTCTAAGAAAGTCAAAATTAAGTTGTAAGCCGATGCTGACATTATTTGTTTTCAGTAAACTATCCAGCCTTATTTTAGACATAAATTAAGTTATATAAATTCGATCGCTGTGATTCAGATTGTGTTAGAAACGTCATTCAAATATCTATAATTTTTTTCCCAGAAGAAATATTTACATTAAGTCATTAACACGGTCAAATATCTATAATTAGTTGGGGACGTGTATATGTTGAAAGTCAATGGAGACCTTATGAATACATTATGAACCCAATTCAGTAATCAAATGGCAAAAAAGACAAACGATAAAGATGATGAGTTTAGGAGAAGTCCAGTAAAAATTAAAAGAAGTTTGGGACAATGTGGCAGTTTACTCAGTTCACCAAGGCAGTTTCACACGGTTCGCCATGAAAGTTCACTCGGTTTGTGCAGCAGTTGGATAGTTGCCGACGCATAACCAGAAAGTCGTAAGATTTTCAAAGGTCAATTAATATCTTGGTTTATGCTAGAGAAGGCTTTTCGAAGGGGAAAAAATGAATCAAAATTGAACAGATAAAAGTAGAAAACGATGGTCGTGTGCATAGGCCAAATGACTATCCATATTGTTCCACTGTCACTAAATGCTTCTGCAACATCCTCATCACTCAGTGGGATGACTTTGCTTCAGGTTTCTTGGGAGACTTGGCCTTAGCCTGAAATATATAGAAGAGCCATGTTAGAAGGAAAAAACTTCACTTATTATGAGTGACAACACACTCTATCCTTATTACAAACAAAGTTCAAATGAAACAGCTTTTAGCATTTGAGATCATCCATAAGTAAATATCAAAGACCAAGATCACATCTTGGATCATTGCCAACTGATCATCATACAGCATAATAAAAACTTCTATCGCTTCCCTAGGAACTAAAAAAAGAACAGATGTAAGAATTGTGTATGACGATGTCACCATGGTTTTAACACTAAGCTTTTGATTTTACAGACATTGCTTTGTTTGTCTAGAAATGATTAACCTAAGTTGTCTTTTAACTACAACTGCATATTCTTATACAACATGCCATTCTCTCATCCGTTCCCAACGTGGGACATGAGTTATTCCAATGAATTTTATGTCAGAATGTAGAATAACGTACATTAAATCTAGCAAGCAGCAACGAAACTAGACACACTGGATTGCCTAAAGGCCATCATAGTAATGGTAAGAAACCAAAGGTGCAAAATCAATAGCCTTTAACCCAAAACACATGAAGCATACAAAAAGCCCATGAGACATCAATTAATCAAAATAAATACTGCATTACTGACAACATGCCATATCAAGTACATGAAATTGTCATTCACAGACATACTGAACAAAAGCTGTACTAGCAAAAAAAAAGTACTATAAATGAGCCAGCTCATCAGAACAAAATATACAACACCAAATAAGTAACAGGATTTCAACAATTAATCAATTAGACATGGGAAGTTTCTTCTTTAACTTGGTGCCACCCAAATAGTGAACAAATGAAATACCCATCAAAGCCATCTGAGTCATTTTTCGTCATTCTAGCAATTTATATGTATCAGGCCCCACAAGGACACCATTGATGGATATGACCTTTAAATCAGATAGATAATAAACGGATCAAATTACAACTGGTTATGCTTTCAGTACCTCTATAACTGAACAAACCTTGAACTGAAACAGGAGACTATCTCAATGCAAGGTCACCACTTTCTTTGATGCCGCATCTTATCCATCAGATTATTAACTGATTGCTTTACATATCTTTAACAAACTCACATGGAATTCACAGACCAGACCTCATGAAAAATTGAAATAAAGAGAATCTAAACGATTTAGAAAAAAAAAAAGATCAGCAAGAAGCTAGCAATGATCATATGAAGAATTAGAACAGTATAACAAAGCATCGATCAAAATTTTAAAAATCCAATAGCAGAAAACCAGTCGAGGGAAATATCACCGAGAAAATACGATAGTACTCCGATTCTTCTGTTTTCAAAATATCATCCACTAATATTATACCATTCCCCGGTCCAGATCAACACTAATCTTCCAAAGCAGCAAACTACCTACTAAATTAGACCAAATAGAGAAAGAAAACTCGAAAATACCCTGAGATACTTGAGTTTCACACTGCCATAAGCGAGTCCAACAGTGAAAGCCGAAACACGCGCCACCTGCAAACAAAGTAAACCTGATTCACCAACGCTTCACAGCCACATCGGCAATAATAATATCGCGCCATCAAATCAAAAAAGTATTACCAAGGCCAAGGTGCTGGTACCGGAGTAAGGTCCCGGCGGAAGAGCCATTAACGATCAGCTGCAGAAAATATGGTCAAAAGACGGCCGATTTAACGATGCTTCAGAAGTCGCCCAAACTGTTTTCAGCCCTAAACCTCTCACACACTTGGCGCTTCCAGGGGTTAAGAAGGTTCTGTTTTCCCCCTTATTTCTAACTGTGCAAGTTACTTAAGTACAAAAAATTTTCATTTTTATCTTTACCACGTAGAAAAATACGTTTTCTTAAAATCACAAAATACCCCATGTATTAAAAATACATTACAACCTATCATATTAAATATTTTAAATTACATATATTAATAATTTCCTTTTTTTCAAAAGATAATAATTTTTGACATCATTAAAATCAAAAATCAAATGTAAAGACAATGAGAAAAATAACAGAGACCATTGTCACAGTTGTTAACATTTACTGATTTACACACTGCTCAATTTTTTTTGTTTATACAACAATTCCCACAGTTATAGAAAATACAAATGTTACCCCAGGACATAGTCCAGTTGGTACTCGGATTGGAATTTGATCCAAGAGGTCAAAAGTTCGAATTTAGAGACACGCACAGTGTGGGTGCTCCAGTGCTTCTGCCTAGTTTGCAGGGACAGTTTGTTTGGGTCACTGCCTCATCCAATTTAGGAGACTGCTGAAATTCTGATTTGTATTTTTCACAATGATCTTCAAGATTGAGATGGTGAAAACCTCAAGACCAGTTAATAGTCTTTTTGCTCCAAGAAGACAGGCGTCTGGTCTAGTCCGCATCAACTAGAGTATAGTTCACATGGCATCTAATGCCTTTTACTCATCAGTCCCTAGGACATAACCTAACTGGTTCCGGGCATGAGTTCTCGAAAGTGAAGTCATGTGTTCAATTCTTGTCAAAGGCAAGAGAGCTCCTTCCCAGCAAGTGCATAGTGTGAGAGCTTCCTTAGCCTATAGGCTTGCCTGCAGTGCTGGGGGCTCCTTATGCAGACTACTGTGTAAATGACCAAGCTCCTGTTAGCGGGCCGTTGGGTACATGATTTACATCCCTACACCACCTTTGGAACTGTATGTGGCAGGGACCTTATTGGTTGGAGTACAACCTTTTACTCATCATATTCATACCACAGCCATTTCTTTATATTTATTTTTAAGATAAAATGATCATGTGTAAGGTTGCCTTGGAAGTAACTTAGAACTCACAGTTGTGTTAGCTCAAGAATGGAAGTTAATACGCCCCCAGGGGCATAGTCCAGTGGTAAGTGGCAAAGGTGATTGGGGCTAGAACCCCGACGTCCCGAGTTCGAATCCGTGTGGAGACAATTCTTGTTGAAATATTACAAGGGTTGCCTCTGGACTGGCTGAGTCTCGAGTGTCCTCTCCCTTTGCAGGGCTGCCGGTGGAGCGCATCCCTCGATTTACATCTCATCTGGCTAAGGGGTCTCTGGTACAGGTGGGGGAGAACCCACTCCTTCATCAAAGAATGGAAGTTAATAAGAAATTAATGCGTGCAAGTTGGAATCAACGACTGAGTATTTCCAATCCCAAATTAAAGAATATCTCATTAAAGTCAAGGCAATTTATATTCTTTTATATCATTTCCTATTTCTTTGGCACGTGTAAAGCTTTAAAACCCTATAAATTTGTCCAATTAAATCTTCTTTCTCTGTTTTTCCAAAGGGTGTATAATTATTCCATTTAAACAAAATATTATGTAAGATGCCATGACATGTATACAGGACGATGATTAATGGCATATAGGTTTTACTAATCAACCGTAGGTATGAGCAAATGGAGAGAGAAAATGAATGGAAGAAAAAAGTTTTGAAATATTTCTTATCTTGTTTCAATGCAACGCGAAAGTGTTGGGTATTGTTGCTTTTTGATTTTGAGGTCACGAATTCGAGCCGCAGAAATATATTCTTGTATAAAATGTAGAGTAACGCTGCATACACTAAAACATAAAGTAAGGTTGCGTACATCAGATCACGAAACAATCCGGTCTCTTCCCAAACTCTGTGCAAATGCGGGAGATTAGTGCATCTGAAACGCCAGTTAATTGGTTATAGAATATAACTATCAGAATATTTACTACTTACTATTGAACCACTATAAAATTACTCTTTTCTTTCAAAAACAATTAAACTATAAAATTACTCTTTTCTTTCAAAAACAATTAAACTACATATCAAGAATAGCATCTTAAGCGTTGATATTGCCATCCATTGCCACTCTTTAAATAATTAAATTACTTGAAACAATACCGAAACCACCCTAATGGAAGTAGTCAAGCAGGGTTAACGACATATGAAAATCATCGGGCATCACGGCATTACGGGATAGTGAAAATGGTAGTCAATCAAAAGCGTAATTGTAAAAGTTGATACCTTTTTTTCTGGAATAAAAACGGCAACTATTACCTATCAATCATTCCTTAAACCGCTACATTTGTGTTATCCTGTAATGTTTCTTATCCGACGGTCTTGATGATTTTGATGATGACTTAGGCTTCACCTATTACTATCTAAATTAAAGTCTTGATTCTAATCTTTGATGTTAGAACTATTGTCTTAATTTTTTTATTTTTTTATTTTTGTCATATGAAAATCATCGGGCATCACGACATTACGGGACAGTGAAAATGGTAGTCAATCAAAGGCATAATTGTAGAAGTCGATACCCTTTTTTCTGGAATAAAAAATCGGCAACTATTATCTATCAATCATTCCTTAAACCGCTACATTTGCGTTATCCTATAATGTTTCTTATCTGACGGTCTTGATGATTTTGATGATGACTTAGGCTTCACCTATTACTATCTAAATTAATGTCTTGATTCTTATCTTTGATGTTAGAATTATTGTCTTAAATTTTTTATTTTATATTTTATTTTTGTCATATGAAAATCATCGGGCATCGCGACATTACGGGACAGTGAAAATGGTAGTCAATCAAAGGCGTAATTGTAGAAGTCGATACCCTTTTTTCTGGAATAAAAAACGGCAACTATTACCTATCAATCATTCCTTAAACCGTTACATTTGTGTTATCCTGTAATGTTTCTTATCCGACGGTCTTGATGATTTTGATGATGACTTAGGCTTCACCTATTACTATCTAAATTAATGTCTTGATTCTTATCTTTGATGTTAGAATTATTGTCTTAAATTTTTTATTTTTTATTTTATTTTTGTCATATGAAAATCATCGGGCATCACGACATTACAGGACAGTGAAAATGGTAGTCAATCAAAGGCGTAATTGTAGAAGTCGATACCCTTTTTTCTGGAATAAAAAAGCTGCAACTATTATTTATCAATCATTCCTTAAACCGCTACATTTGCGTTATCCTGTAATGTTTCTTATCCAACGGTCTTGATGATTTTAATGATGACTTAGGTTTCACCCATTACTATCTAAATTAATGTCTTGATTCTTATCTTTAATGTTAGAACTATTGTCTTAATTTTTTTTTGGACATCCGAAAATCCAAACTCAAAGACTCATTTTTATTTAAAAAATATTAGTGAACCACTAAACTTATGTTTTTAGCTAATGTCTTGAAAGTTGAAAGTTGAGGCGTCACATCTAAAAATGTTACTAAAAAGGTTATTTCCGATACTCCAGGCCTCTGCGTTTACACATAGTCTAGAGAAAAACTAGATCGTTTCGTAATCTGATATACACAATTTTACCATACATTTTATACCATATGATGTTTTTACGACTCGAACGCACACATTCTGAATAAAAGTAAAAAATCCGGTCGGAATATAATTAACTAACTGGTAATTAGAGCTCGAAACAGAAAAAGGAAACTGTGCCATAATTGACGAAATCATAAAGAAGCCATCAATTACATGATCTTCTAATTGATACGGTAATCAATCAAACCAAAAATATATATAACTTCGCAAGATCTCTATCCTTCTTTCCTTGTTACACACCTTCTTCAAAATCTATGAATATTGCTCCTCATTCATTCTCAAACCCTACTTTATTATTCATCAACTTGATCACATCTCAATAATTTCTCTCCAATAGTCATCATGAACTCAAACAATAACAATATCATGACAAAAAGGAAGACATCATTAGGCCGAAGAAAGATCGAAATCAAGAAGATCAACAACATGAACAGCCGACAAGTAACTTTCTCCAAGCGTCGGATCGGTCTATTCAAGAAAGCATCCGAGCTCTGTATCCTAACTGGCGCTCAGGTCGCGATAATCGTCCACTCGTTGGGTAATCATGTCTTTTCCTTCGGTCATCCGAGCGTCGAATCGGTTATAAATCGATACATCAATGGTGGTACATCGTCAGGAAACCCTGATCTTAGTGCCTTGCAGCACAAACAACAATACGCGGCCGTGAAACAAGAACTGGATGCTGAGAAAAAGAGAGAGATGATGATTACTAGGGCGAAACAACAAGTCAATGTTGGGAATTTTTGGTGGAATGAGCCGATTGATAATCTAGGGTTGGAGGAATTGGAGCAATATTCAGTGGCACTGCAAGAGTTGAAGAAGAATGTGATGAGAAGAGTAGATGAATTGATGCTTCTAGAAAGTTCATCTGCGCCTTTTGCTATCAACTTGAACCCAGGGATTGCAGCACCTAATAATAATTATTTCGCAAATTATGGCATTGATCAATGCCCTAATATTCCATATAACTATATGGTGTGCAAAGATTCGACCTTTGGGAATGGACATGTTTGATCGTGGTGAATCTTGATTAATTTGATTAGAGGATGCGACATCTCTGTTCTCTATTTTCTTTTCTTGTTAGCGGTAAGTATCCTTTGTTTGGACTAGGTTGTACTTTCGGTTGTTTTAGTTTGTTTATTTAGGTACTGTGATCAGAATTTTCTTGTTTTCCACACGTTTTTTATCGATTATTTCTTTCGATTTTCTTGTTTTCAAGATATAATTTTCTTAACAAATTTTATTATAGTTAAATGCTACAGGAGAACATCATACATGAGCTTCACCTTCATATATTGCTTCAGGAACAATATAGTAAACCGAAATACATCTACATATGGACCACATGCAATACATATATAATTACAAAAGAAAGGATATTATACCTCTCAAAAGTCAAAACTAATAATTGGACTTTACGTTCATGAGTCAGCCTCAAATGTGCTTATAGACCGAAAGATCTCCCGGGTAGAAAAGCGTAGAGTATCAACTAGTTAAGTTACTCAAATCTGCCGAGTATGCAAATAGTTGAGCCACTTTGGGCCTACATTAGCTTTTGCCTCTTTTCCATTTTCAATAGAGTCAACAACACTCTTATTTAACTTTGAAATATGATATAATAAAACAAAATGACTCACTAAACCAGTTTAGGGAAATATCAGTTGATCGACCCAACTTAACGCAATTGTCATTATAGGTCATTAGGAAACAATCTCTGTGTTTTTCTAACATATAAGTATGGTTGCGTACATCCGACACTTTTATACCCCGCATATGGCGAGAACATACAAGCCGATGGGATAATATTGTTGATATTAGCTTTTGCCTCTGTGCCTAACCTCTTGGAGAGGTCTAGGGATCCAAAGTCAAGGTTTTTCAGGTAAAGAAAAGCCTTCCATTTGCTTCCCTCAAGAAAGGACAAAATCTACTAGCAGTCTCTGAATAGCCGGATGTTACACTGAATCCAATAAGGGGAGGAAGTCAAGGAGCTTCAGAAGAAAGAAACATGGGAGTTCTTTTATACAGGGTAGCTGATTTCAAGTAACAAGTCAAACTCCATTGTCCATCCAAAAATAACAGAGAAGATATATGGAGTATTCAACATTTTCACCTGTGGCCTTGGACATGTCCCTAGTACATATCAGGTACAGAAGAACAAGCTAGCTATATTGACCCTTTTGTTGCCTATACACGCTCTATGACGAGAGTGTACCCTCCTAAACTCGTTTTAGTGGAAAAGCAATCTACCTGAGTTCTATGGAACTTGACCTTTTAAACAACTTTCAGAACATTGTCAAACCACTCCAGCGTTCAAAGCCACAAAATCAAAATCAAAAAACATGGTGCAGACCCAGCTTGCAGAAATAACCATCTTTTACACTTTGGTACTTCCACTTAATCAATTCTTTTAAGTACAGCAAAGGCAGCATCAGTGCAAAGATTTGACATGTCATGGTAAGAACCAGACCATGGACCAACGGAACCAAAAACAGTGAATAACACCTTATTGTTCACCATGCTTAGAGAAACTAATAAAAGACCAGAAAGCAAAAACCAGAAGTTTAATTGGAAGCAAAATAATCATCTGAGATCTCAAACGACCGGTGAATCACTTGGCAGGCAAACACTCAGTGAGAAGCAGCAAAAGAGTTCCAATAGATGACGCTCTAGCAGTTCTGACAACTATTAAAACTCTTCATCCAGGCAAACATTACGCTTCTTATTCTCTGAAATGCCTTCTAAGAATTTCAGTATAACCATGAGAAAAAAAATAAGAACTTCAGAAACCAAAGGAAAGGAAACATATAATGTTACAGCAATACCCCCCTTGCTGAACGTGTTCAGCAAAGTAATCTCCAAACAAGAAAGTCTCAACCAAAATCATTTAATAATTAACAAAATCTGAAGCATCATCCAATGATCCAAACAAGAGAGTCACATAAAACCTGGCCAGAGCAGCTCCAACAGACTAATCATTTCTAGCCACTTCCATTCACTTTTCAAAATCAGCGACATACAGCTGCCAATTCCTCTTCTTGTTTGTTATTTCTTTACAATTTTGTGTGAGTTCTTTTTTATTTGCCGGGGAGAGGTATGCATAACAATCAACGTCGGCCACATACAAGAATCAATTCCAAAATCAGGGGAAACCAACGAAAACAAGAAACAACAACTGATGAATAACAACTTCTTTAAGATAGACTAGATTCCAATACCACCAATATCTACACCATCAACCATCCATATAAACCCCTACTTGAAGAAATAAGCTTAAAGAACTAAACTCTGAAACCATTCAGTCACTTATTTACAGAAAAAAAAAACAAAAATTAGACAGACATATTAACCACATATTAAAATTCCCACCAAAGACAAGATCTTTCTGGCAATCCCTTCATCAGATATTAGAGTGATGCACTCCAAGACCGTGCTTGCCGTAAACACAGCCAGGCCTGGTGTAGTAGTGAGGCATTTTCTTGGAAGTTTTCTTCCTTGGAAACGCCCTCTTCCCTTTCTTCCTAATTCTCTGCCTCTCAAGCTTACCAACTACACCAAATGGCACCAATTCATCATCGTACAAATCGTAGTTCTCCACTTGATCGTCCTCTTCCTCGTAGCCATCGTACTTTTCCTCTGACACGTCAAACGTCACAGCACCGGCGACAGGATCCACACATTTTTTATCTGATTCCGGTATGACGTCATCAACGGCTATCTGTTTGATCTGCGGCGATTGAGACACCATGGAGACGACAGAAGACGGAGAACCAAACTCCTCAGCACACAGATATTTCATTTCAGGTATGGCGTCATCAACGAAGAAACGTTGCCGGTGCGGTGACTGAGACACCATCGAGACATCAGAAGAAAGGGAACCAAAATCTTGAGTAGCCTGATATTTTACCCCCGGTGAAACGTCATCGACCGCTTCATTTTCTTCGCCCTCGTCGGTGAGGGAGAAAGCGTCGGAATCATCGCCGTGTTCATCGGACGACGAGGGGTCGATGATTTCCCATGAATTGAAGTCGTTCAAGACGACGTCGTAGTCGTCGAAAATGTCGGCAGAGATAGATTTCTCAGCCGCAGCGGTGGAGGTAGAGGCGGATGAGGATGCCATATTCTTTACCTCGTCGGATTAATTCAGGGAAATAAATTTGGGGGTTTGGCGGAGAATCCTTCAAAGGAGATGAGGATATGGTATAGAGTGAAATGCTAATGCCTGAATTGGAAAGGAGAAATGACAACCACATTATAAACGAATCGCACGGCCTCAAGTAATTTTTTATTTTATTTTTTTTGGTGGCAGCGTGTCTTGTGTGGAAAGTAAAGTTGCCAAGCTGTCGATTTTCTTGAATATTATTGGACCGATTTACTTCGTGTGATGTCACCTCGCCAGTTGGAACCGACTTCTCCGTGGTATCTTCGTATTCTGTTTTAAGAATCAAGATTCGATCTCGTTACCAAATGTTTTTTTATAGTGTGTGTTTATAAAAAGTTTTTATGCATTGGGAATCAGTGTATTTAACCAAACGAACCGAATCAAATACCAGGTTTTGAAATCCGTATTCGTTTAATTAAACGAACTGTTTGACTCGATTTGTTTACGGCAACAAACTTTAAAATTTGATCGAGTTCGGTTCGAAAACACTATAACTGGTTAAAACTTTAAAATTTGTCCGAGTTCGACTCGAAAACACTATAACTGGTTAAACGAGCTGAACAGTTCGACTTGTTTTAATAAACGAACCTAATTAAGTGTTTGAATTCAGCTTGTTTAAGTAAAATAACGAACAAACTCGAATCAAATACGAACTAAACTCGAACAGTTCGTACATTGTTCGGTTTGCTTAAGACATTAGGGCATAATGAGATTGTGATGCATTTGTAGGCTCTGCTTTTATTTACAATAAAAGGACTCTGTATAATTTAGATAAACTCTTTCGTGCGCATCTAATCGCAGATGTACCTCACTTGACTTTGCATCAGATTTGCAACCAGAGGCCTCCCTGCAGACTTTCATCCAAAATAAATCATAGACACAAAGATTTATCCATAAACCTAAGAATTAATGTCTTCTTGGTAAATAAGGTGAGAGTAAATATATTAACAACTCACCTCGATGTATAAGTGATGCAAAAGAGTGTAGCTATTTATGGGCCAACGGAATTTGGTTTGAGTTGCTTGACTAGTTCAATTTTACAAAGTTTGTGAACAAATTAAACTCAACTATAATACTTAACAAGTCAATCTTAAACGTATTCATGTTTGATTTCTTAACTCGTAAGAGTATTGGAAGTGTATATATATATATATATAAGAAGTATGTGTGATTTGTGTTGGAGACAATCACTCATGTACTAAGACGCAGTCGTTTAGTGTGTGCGTATGAAATAACAAAATAAAACAAACCCGGGGCGAGTCAAGGACTCTGTCCTTAAGACGTATTGCTCCGGTATACTGTGTCCAACCGGTGTGAGCAATCGTCTCCCAGGATACAACGGGTACCTGTTCAGTTGAGCGGCACTGCTGAACTTGAACTCTTTCGAACCTTCGAATGTCCTGACTTCTCCCGGACGTAATGCAAGCTTCGAGTGCTATGAATGCAGAATGCTTTATGAGATGCGTAGAGCAAGGTGTGTTGTAAATGCACCCTTAGCCCTCTTTATATAGGGGAGTCGGTTGGAGAACAAGGTACCGTGACCGTTGGATCAAAACCGTAGTTTGATTTAGACCGTTAGATTAAAACCTCCTATCTAGATTAGGATGGTTTAATCTCAGCCTTTAGATTAAAGATTGATTCGCAGGTTTAAACCTGGACCGTTAGATGGAAACCACATTCGGTTAAGCGATTAAGACAGTTTAAATCTCGGCCGTTAGATCAAAGCTGTCTTCCCTGCCACCGTTAGATCACAACAGACTGATCTTATTTTAAACCGGAGGATAGTGTTAGTTTCAAGTTTGAAACCTAACCGCACAATCAAAAATAATTATGCCCGCTGTCAGACTTCGATCGATCACATCGATCGATCGAAGTGACATCGATCGATCGATGTGATCGATTGATGTCTGACAGAGTACTTCAATCGATCACTTTGATCGATCTAAGTGACATCGATTGATCGATGTAATCGATCGATGTCCTCTGATCGTCTTTGATCGATCAATCAATCGATCGAAGCTTCCTGATCAACTTCGAACGATGACATCGATCGATCGAAGTGACATCGATCGATCGATGTCATCGATCGATGTCCGTCAGAAGCTTTCCACGCCACATGGACACATCCAATGTGGTATTCCTCCATAAGGGTGACACGTCATCCATCCCCAACGTTTTCCATCTACTTTGAGCATTAATTTCACATTCACCCAATACCATAATTGAGTGATTCAACATCCTAACATTAACTACTCGTTACGTAGATAATTAAGGATTCATTAGTTTTCGATTATCATTATCGGAAACTCATTAAGCTTAAAGTACGTTGCTCAACCAAGTTTTGCAACATTCATTAATGGGCCAAAGCCCAAATCTTCCAATCTCCAACGATGGGCCAAAGCCCAGACCTTTAATTCTCCAACAATCCTCCACATGAATGGAAATTAATGCAAATGCATATGCAGACTCTAAGGAGAAGTCAGACAAGAAAATATTGCAGCAGAAGAGGTAGCTTCTGGCTTTGAACCTTTCTTAGTGATGTACCATCGGATTCACTCGGCTAAGTAGTGACTTGATGTCTTGAACTAGTCAGCCTTTGTTGTGAACCAAAACAACGACACTCACACAATATTTCCTTTAACACCCTTTTGGTTCTCATGGTTGTGTTCGTTTTGGTCATGAACAACCTGGTTTCAGAAAGTGTTTTAGAGAAATCTTGCCTCCTAGACTTTCTCATATAAGCGGCCCCACTTCACACTTACATAGGTGATTCCTATCAAGAGTATTCTGACATACTCCACTTGACGTATCAAGATATAGGACATCATTAAAAGCCTTAGCTTACCCTAAATTCTCTGCAGACAACACTTTTATCAGACGGAATGAGTAAGTGCTAACTGAATCTTCATAACTTAGTTGTCCCATTGAACCAAGATTCTGGGATCTCCAGTCAACAAGGTTGGGTTACCATTACAAAGATTCATGCATTATGGGCTTCAATCCCATTCCGTTTGTCAGTCTTGACATCTGATCTCCAGGCAAGCCTTTTGTAAGCGGATCCGCAAGATTCTCCACTGATTTCACATAATCAATGGAAATCACGCCATTAGAGATCAACTGTTTAATTGTGTTATGTCTTCGACGTATGTGTCGTGACTTACCATTATAGATGCTGCTTTGAGCACGTCCTATAGCTGACTGACTATCACAGTGTATGCTAATAGGAGCGATCGGCTTAGGCCAGCACGGAATATCTTCCAGAAAATTCCTAAGCCACTCAGCCTCTTCCCCAGCTTTGTCCAACGCTATGAACTCAGCTTCCATAGTGGACCGAGCTATGCACGTTTGTTTCGTGGATTTCCACGACACAGCAGCACCACCAACAGTGAACACGTATCCACTGGTGGACTTCGAGTCCTTACTGTTTGATATCCAATTTGCATCGCAGTATCCTTCCAACACTGCTGGATATCTTGTGTAATGTAATCCAAGATACATTGTGTATTTCAGATACCTCATCACTCTGTTAAGAGCTTTCCAATGATCATCACTTGGATTACTGGTAAACCTGCTCAACTTGTTTACTGAACAAGATAAGTCTGGTCTTGTACAATTTGTTATGTACATCAGACTCCCGATTACCTGAGAGTATTTTAGCTGAGCTACAGGTTCGCCTCGATTTTTCCTTAAGTGCACACTTAAGTCGAGCGGGGTCTTTACCGGTTTCACATCATCCATATTGAATCGTTTCAGAACTGATTCAATATAGTGAGTTTGTGACAGTATGAGTCCCTCGGTCACCCTAGAAATCTTAATTCCTAGAATAACATTGGCAACTCCCATGTCTTTCATATCAAAGTTTCGTGTTAACATCTTCTTTGTACTCAAGATGATGTCACGAGTCCTGCCCATGATAAGCGTGTCGTCTACATAGAGACATACTATCACAAATGCATTCTGTGTGCTCTTAATGTACACACACTTGTCGCATTCATTGATCCTGAAGTCATTTGACATCATTACCTGATCAAACTTTAAATGCCATTGCTTGGGTGCTTGTTTAAGTTCGTACAAAGACTTAACAAGTCTACATACTTTCCTTTCTTGTCCTGGAACGACAAACCCCTCGGGTTGTTCCATATAAATCTCTTTCTCTAACTCACCATTCAGAAAGGCAGTCTTTACATCCATTTGATAGATTTCCAAATCATAGACTGCAGCAATGGCTATTAGCATCCTTATAGAAGTGATCCTAGTCACTGGTGAGTAGGTGTCAAAGAAGTCAAAGCCTTCTTTCTGTCTATAGCCCTTGGCTACTAACCTGGCTTTATACTTCCCAATAGACCCATCCTCTTTCAGTTTCTTCTTGAAAACCCACTTACAACCAAGTGGTTTACTTCCAGGTGGAAGGTCAACCAACTCCCAAGTATGGTTTTGAAGAATCGAGTCTATTTAACTGTCAACTGCCTCTTTCCAGAATGGAGCTTCTGTAGTTGACATAGCCTCGGAAAAGTTCCTTGGCTCATTTTCTACCATATAGGTTAAAAAATCTGGTCCAAAAGACGTCGGTATTTTGGCTCGTTTGCTTTGACGAGGTTCCTCAGTTTCTTGAGGAGTCGTCTCACGCACTCGCTTACTTGTGCTAGCTTCTTCACTGTCTTTGTCTTTCTTCGGAAAGACATTTTCAAAGAACACTGCATTTCTTGATTCCATGACAACATTTTCATGTATCTCAGGAATGTCCGATTCGTGCACTAAGAAACGATATGCACTACTATTCGTTGCATAACCAATGAATATGCAATCAATTGTTTTAGGCCCAATTTTCACCTGTCTTGGTCTAGGTACAGCAACCTTCGCCAGACACCCCCACACTTTCAAGTATTTGTAACTAGGCTTATAGCCTTTTCACAGTTCATACGGGGTTTTATCCGTCTTCTTGGACGGATCCTATTTAAAATGACGTTGGCTGAGAGAATTGCTTTCCTCCACAAGTTCTGAGGTAAACCCGAACTTATCAACATAACATTCATCATCTCCTTTAGAGTACGGTTTTTGCGTTCAGCAATACCATTCGATTGAGGTGAATATGGCGCAGTCGTTTGATGAATAATGCCATGTTCTGAACAGAATTCATTAAACGGTGTATCATATTCGCCACCTCTATCACTACGAATTGCTTTAATTCGTTTGCTAAGTTAATTCTCAACTTTATTTTTATAATCCTTGAAAGCATCAAGGGCCTCATCTTTGCTACTTAGCAAATATACATAACAGTATCGTGTGCAATCGTCGATAAAAGTTACAAAATACTTTTTGCCACCTCTTGTTTGCACAAACTTTAAATCACACAAATCTGTGTGAATTAAATCCAACGATTCAGTGTTTCGTTCTGTTGAAGGAAATGACGCTTTTGTTAATTTCGCTTCAACACATATTTGGTATTTTTCTTTATTACTAAAGTCCAGTTTGGGCAACAAGTCAAGATTAATCATTCGTTGTATTGACTTATAATTAACATGTCCCAACCGAAAATGCCATAAACAGGAAGACTCAAGCATGTAAGCAGAAGAGGAAACAATTTTATTAGCCTCAGTGGGCGTAACATTCTTGGGTATAATTGTCATAACATTCAATTTGAACATGTTATCAGAAAGATACCCTTTACCCAAATACACCCCACTCTTAGAAAGTGTAAATTTGTTTGCCTCAAAAACAAGCTTGAATCCATGAGTGACTAGCAGCGCGCCAGAAACCAGATTCTTCCTTATGTCAGGAACATGCAGCACATTCTGCAGAGTCAACTCCCTTCCTGAAGTCAGTTTCAGGATTACCTTGCCCGATCCTTCGATCTTCAAGCTGTTGGAGTTTCCCATGAACAATTGCTCATTGTTTGTCGTGGGCACGTACTCTCTGAACATGGCCCTATTCGCACAAACATGTCGAGTGGCCCTTGTGTCCACCCACCATTCACGCGGGTTTCCCACTGCGTTGCACTCGGTCACCACTACGCAGAGATTCAAGTCTTCCATTGCGCCGACCAGATTTGCTTTTGCTTTATTCTGAGTCTTTTTGGGCTTTCGGCATTCACTGCTTTTATGCCCTGGTTTACCACAATTATAACACTTACCTGTGAACTTCTTTGCAATTTCCTTGTCCTTGACGTTCACGCTCAAAGTGTTATTTTTCTTCTTGTTCTTCGCCTCAGCAACATGAGCCTTGGCTTGACTAGAAGATGTGGACGGCTTCCTTTCGGCACGTCGATTGTCCTCCTCAATGCGAAGACGAACAATCAAGTCCTCCATTTTCATTTCCTTTCGCTTGTGTTTGAGATAGCTCTTAAATTCCCTCCACGAAGGAGGCAGCTTCTCAATCACAGCTGCAACCTGGAAAGATTCACTGAGCGTCATGCCCTCCTCTTCCATTTCAGAAACCAACATCTGTATTTCTTCCACCTGCGAAATTACAGTTTTGGAATCTAACATTTTATAGTCAAGAAACTTCCCAACTATCAACTTTTTCGTACCCGCATCCTCTGTGCGATACTTTTTACCTAAAGCCGACCACAAAGCTTTTGCAGTTTTATATGTACAAAATACGCCATAGATAGTATTATCTAGGCAACTCAGAATCAAATTTAAACAACAAAAATTTGTTTACGCCCAGGCCTCAGCACCCAAGGCGTTTTGCATATTCAGTTGTTGATCCTCCACAGGCTCAACCACAGGTGGATCCTCGCTTAGCATTCTGGCCAGTCCCAGCACCGTAAGGTAGAACAGCATCTTCTGCTGCCACCTCTTGAAAAAACTGCCGGCAAACTTTTCCGGCTTCTCCACATGAGCAGCAGTGGCAGCCGGGTTCATCTGAGGCCCTCTAGTTGGTGCCAACGGAACCGTATTGAACTGCGGTCCAGCAGCAACGTTGTTAGCCCCTTCAGGTGCAGACACGGAGTGAGCACCATTGAAGCCTTGAACAGAGTTAGAGCTCTCGTGTTCCATTCCTGTTCACTTCGATCAAAACGTAAAGATCAGAACAGACTCAGGTCCAAGAATGAGTAGAAGAAGACTGCAAATCAGTACGAAACTGCCTTTGCGTAATAAACAAAACAGTACAGGAAGTAATTCAAAAATACGTCTTAAGATTGTTGGAGACAATCACTCCTGTACTAAGACGCAGTCGTTTAGTATGTGCGTATGAAATAACAAAATAAAACAAACCCGGGGCGAGTCAAGGACTCTGTCCTTAAGACGTATTGCTCCGGTATACTGTGCCCAACCGGTGTGAGCAATCGTCTCCCAGGATACAACGGGTACCTGTTCAGTTGAGCGGCACTGCTGAACTTGAACTCTTTCGAACCTTCGAATGTCCTGACTTCTCCCGGACGTAATGCAAGCTTCGAGTGCTATGAATGCAGAATGCTTTATGAGATGCTTAGAGCAAGGTGTGTTGTAAATGCACCCTTAGCCCTCTTTATATAGGGGAGTCGGTTGGAGAACAAGGTACCGTGACCGTTGGATCAAAACCGTAGTTTGATTTAGACCGTTAGATTAAAACCTCCTATCTAGATTAGGATGGTTTAATCTCAACCTTTAGATTAAAGATTGATTCGCAGGTTTAAACCTGGACCGTTAGATGGAAACCACATTCGGTTAAGCGGTTAAGACAGTTTAAATCTCGGCCGTTAGATCAAAGTTGCCTTCCCTGCCACCGTTAGATCACAACAGACTGATCTTATTTTAAACCGGAGGATAGTGTTAGTTTCAAGTTTGAAACCTAACCGCACAATCAAAAATGATTCTGCCCGCTGTCAGACTTCGATCGATCACATCGATCGATCGATGTGATCGATTGATGTCTGACAGAGTACTTCAATCGATCACTTTGATCGATCTAAGTGACATCGATCGATCGATGTAATCGATCGATGTCCTCTGATCGTCTTTGATCGATCAATCAATCGATCGAAGCTTCCTGATCAACTTCGAACGATGACATCGATCGATCGAAGTGACATCGATCGATCGATGTCATCGATCGATGTCCGTCAGAAGCTTTCCACGCCACATGGACACATCCAATGTGGTATTCCTCCATAAGGATGACACGTCATCCATCCCCAACGTTTTCCATCTACTTTGAGCATTAATTTCACATTCACCCAATACCATAATTGAGTGATTCCACATCCTAACATTAACTACTCGTTACGTAGATAATTAAGGATTCATTAGTTTTCGATTATCATTATCGGAAACTCATTAAGCTCAAAGTACGTTGCTCAACCAAGTTTTGCAACATTCATTAATGGGCCAAAGCCCAAATCTTCCAATCTCCAACGATGGGCCAAAGCCCAGACCTTTAATTCTCCAACAATTTGAACTTATACTATTGTATTTATTTGATATAAATAGTAAGTTAAACATGATGACAACTATTGAAATGAAAATAAAATTTTCATGTAAAGTGATATTGATTCGATAACATTAGCTAAAATTAATTTTTTTATTTGTATATATAATTTTCAGATATACTTTTGTTCAAAATATGTTAAAGTTTGACCCGGCTTTAAAAACACTGAAGCTTAAATTGGTGCTATCTTTTTTGTGAGAATGTTTATGGGGTTTGACAATTGACACCACCAAATTAAGGCAAAACATACGAGTATGTGGAATGAAATCTCTCCGAATCAGTTTGTGGATTCCATGAGTTATCATGTTCATGTACTATTAAAAGCATGTCGTCCTTATCATCGTCATCCGGACCCAGTATATCTCAATGATGGCAAAAGCTATCGTTAGGGTATGTGAAGGGTGAGTGGTAGGCAGACAATACCTCTATCCCAAGGGATAGAGAGTCTGCTTCCAGTGAGACCCCCGGCTCTATATGTATATGCATAAATAACATGATAATAGAGATATGTTGTGCTAGTGTGTTAGTGAGGAAATTCAAGAAATAAAAAAAAGAATTTCAATATTAAAATACACATCATGTATATATTTACATATAAATATCAATTACTTTTTCTGCTTCGGTAGTTGATGCCAACTCTTACACAAAAAGTTTTGTTTAATGCAATTGATCGGAAATTCCAAAAAAAAAATAATGTTAAAAAGTACTTGTCTGTCAGCTTATGTGGTCATCGATTGTCTTAGAATAGAGAGAGAGAATACATAACATCACTCTTTGTTAGTCACTCCAAGGTTTGAATTCAAAATACCACCATTTATAACGAGATATGTTGATGATTCCGCACTTACATTGGAACAACCACCATAGCCGTTGTGGGGATAGGATAACGTTAGCCACAAGTTTTTTAAAAAAGCAATTAGTGGTATGATAAGATGATATTACAAAATTTTTGTTTCTCTGTAAAACAAAAAGACGATTGGTCAAATCATAACAACAATCAACAATCATATCCAGTATGTTTCAACGACAGTAAACTATCGCTAGGCTCTGAGGAAGGTGAACGTCAGGTAAACAACAACAATTAGATGATTCCGCCTATAGCAGGGTGTAGAGGGTCGGATGTACGCAACTATATCCATGTGTTAGAAACACACAGAATTTGTTTTCCAGTGACTCATAATAAAAATTGCGTCAAACTGTGTCGATCAACTATATCCATGATCGACACAGCTTGACTCATCATTATGAGTCATTGGCAAGCTCTGCGTGTTTCTAACACATGTGTATGGTTGTGTACGTACGACCCCCTATACTTCGCCATAGTTGGGAGCCTCTAAAGCAAAACTTCTCCATAGACGGGAGTCTCTAAAGCAATGTAACGTTGTTGTTGTTGTTTGCATAACAATAAGAAAGAATCGGAATCATTATGCAAGTAATCAGAAAGAATCACTGCTTACATACCAAATCATACTTAAATCGATCACCAATTAACCTGATCTAATCTGTAATAATTGCCGGCTAGCCATGCTGCTTGTTCTCAATAACATCTACAATGTTTACACAAGGGATCTCTTACCGTTTTTCCAGCTGAACGATCGGCGCGGTAGCCCTGGTGGTGAGAAACTAAGTCCAAACATCTCCTTGATGGCCTGGCCTTGCGTGGAGAACCTAATCAGCTTTGCTACAATGGCGGCACTCTCTGAAACATGTTC
Source organism: Eustoma russellianum (assembly GCA_036186865.1). NCBI lineage: Eukaryota > Viridiplantae > Streptophyta > Magnoliopsida > Gentianales > Gentianaceae > Eustoma > Eustoma russellianum. The sequence goes on from AP025073.1 coordinate 368,266, forward strand.
CATGTCTTCACTCTTGCTCCATAACTGTTGAACTAGTTGCAATTTCCTCTGTTTTGAGTTCAACCTTATCCCCCACTTCTGGTATATTCGGTTCCGTTCGTTATTAGTTAACCTTTTCCTCACAAGCCTGCTTAGCATCTGTTTCTCTCTGAGTAGTTCTTTTAGGCTGTCATGAAGAAAGAAATACGGATAAATGAAGTGGAAAATGGAATCATTTGCAACAAACTTATGATCGTTGTTCACCAAAATCTGCATATGAGAGAGAATATAGAGGGTGGAACCATGTACCTAGATGTCATAGTTGATGCTTCATCATCATTGAATAATGTAGGTCCTCTGAAGAAGGATTCTCTGAGGAAGGAAAGCCTTCTGTGCTCTACCTCCATGTAAATCGAGTCCATCGGGTCACCTCGGAAAAGCAAGAAAAAATATGTGCGGTGGATCAGAGAAACGTTACAAGTTTGCCAAAGTTCTACTATTGATCTCTGTAAACTTTGAAACTTCAGCTGCCAAGACGAAGAATCTCCCAAAGAATCTTGAACAGGATCCAAACCTATATATCTGACTATCTTCCCTGATTTTTCAGCGGACTGCTCTATCCCTTGAACCTGCAATCCACATATTATGAGAATGAAACACAGAGAAAGATATCACATTGAGACAAAAGATTACACCAGAGGCCAACTTGGGTCAAGCTAGAGGAGGAAATAGATGTTAACCAAATTCTTGACATCTAACCAAATTTTTGACAGAGTTCACAGCTAACCAAATATTCTTGACAGAGTGGGAAATTTCTGCAGTTTATTGCAAGTTATATGCAAGCCCATATAGAAAACACACACCTGACCATCTATCTGATTTCCAAACTGAGACTTGGCCATTTCTTTCAGTCCAGCCACAAAAGAATCAACACTAGGAATATCCCCCTCACCAGGGACATTTTCGAGTTTTTGTTCCTCTAGCAAATGACTACCATTAGAGGATTGTGAGTTGCTCCTGGACAACCTTTGCCCATTTGTGCCAAAGCTAAATAAAGGAACATTCCAGTGCTTCCTTAGGACGCTTTCAGGTCTTCCAGGGTAGGTTTTCTCGGATCCATGGGGAGGCGTTGCCTCACTGCGCTCTAATATGTCAAACTCAGGTGTATTACATTTTGTTTTCTCCAGACCTACAGTACTGAGACCATTCTCAAGCTCCGTTGCCAGCATCGATGACACAAGGCCCTGATATGCTATATCATCAGTATTAGAAACATCCAGTTCTGATATTCTTCCAATGTTCCCCCTTCCTTCTAGCAGCTTAATGGGCCTGCACTTGCCAGAATCATCGAACTCAATACACCGAACTTCTTTGCAGATGCTGTCAGAATCTTCCCCATGTCTAAAATCATAGTCATTCTTCCCATGTGGTGATGATCTTGAACTCACTCTAGATAATTCAAACTCACTTCCATGTGGTGATGATCTTCTTAAAGCTAAACTGGGTGATGTCTCATCTGCTGATAACCCGGAGACCAAATAGCCATCTTCAGGTGTAGTGTTTTCTTGAAAATCCTGCAGTTTGTATTTTATGGAGAATAGGAATATCAATGTCAAGCAGTAGTTAGTAAGTGGTCTCTAACCCTCCAAAAGGAAAACCAAAACAGCACTTACGGTCACAAAGATTGACTATCACTTACCCTCCTTGACAACTCCTCAAGCCGTGCATGAGCAAGATCACGTTGCTGTATGAGTTCCCTCACCTCGTTCTCCAACTGCATATTACAAAATTATGGAGAATATGAAGTGCAAAAGTCCATGGTTTAGTATGCTTACTTTCAACTTAATGTCACTTTGTATCATATTATACACTGGATTTTGTAAGCATAACCAGATGAGACAGAGAGAGGCCTAAAGCTAAATATTTTATGCCTATAAATGAAGAAAAACTATAAAAGACTCACTTTTTACAGAAGAGGAATACTCACCTTTTCAATCTGTAAATCTTTGTTTCTCAGCAAGGCTACATAATCTGAAGCTGGTCCTGGCGTCCTTAATTCACTTTCCAAACGTGCTACTTCTCTTTGCAAATGCTTTACTAAAGCCTTGTCAGACATGACTACATTGACTTGTGCTTTTGTAGTCACTTCCTTGGCGCAGCTAGCAAACAGAAGAGTATTTCTAGATTGTTCAACATGGTTTCTTGCTGGGTTCAAGGTGCATATGATTGCGGTTCTCGCATTGCCTCCAAGTGCGGGTTGTAGAATGCGTGTTAACTTAGAATCTCTGTAATTTACATGACCATGCCCTCCCTTGCTGAAATAGAATTGGCAACCAAGTCAGCAAGGTAACATACATATCAAACAGATAAATGGGGTAGGAAGTAGCATCTATCTACCAATACGTTGAAAATGCGAAGCAACTTCATTCTCAATGACGATAATGTACAAAAATAGAACAAACGTGTCATTTCAGCAAGAACCCACTAACGCAAGAACACACAGTCCCAAAGCTACCAGCTGTCTTTAGAAGTCGAGGAAGGAAAACTAACTGAAGCTCAATGTCTAAGAGAAGGCAGGAGAAAAATAACCTTAGCTTGCGTATTACAGTCCCCAAAGTCAGTAAACTACGGTTAATGTGGCAACCTTCTTTAAGCCTCTGTCCAGCAGATAATGCCTGAGATGCACGCTCACTCCCAGCCAAATCAACAAAATTCTGGAAGTCAAATTAGCAAGCATTAATCAAAATATTTAATAATCATAAGAAAGTTTTCGAGAGCATGAAATTTGTAGGAAAACTTATAGGTATATACCACACTGGCAGTAAGAGTGGTTGACTTATCCTTCCCGAGATACTCACGTGCTGAACTTTCAATTGTCTGAACCAAATAAAGATTAGACGCTCATAAGGAACACCTTCTTTCATGAGATTTCTCAATGAAAATGACAATGATGAGAACAAGTTCATACCAGTCTAAGGATCTGATGAGATCTGGAGCTTTTTTCATTCAAAGAGGTCTCCCCAACCTGTCTCTGGGCTGTCAAGCCATCACCCAAAATAAGGGGGAGATATTTCATTCCACGTTAGATTCATAATCAATACAGAATGCGCGTTTGTAAAGAAAAACTGCTAGTACCTTCACAGATTGAAAGGAGCTCCTTTAGATGGTCCCAATCTCTCAGACTTTCTTCAGTAAGTCTTTCAATTATAGTTCCTTTCTGCACAAGTTGCAATCAATAGAAAGGGTCCTATAAATTCACAGTATCAAGCAAAGTTTGACATCCACTCACATCTGGATCATCAAGGAGTCTGAGTGGAGTAGAATTTGTACTAAGAAGATCCCTGACAACTTCATTATAGATCTCCATTGCAGAGAACTTAAGAACAAATGCTCTTTCTTCATGCTGCAGAAGAAAACTTCTTTTATGATGACAGAGAGGGACAGGAAAAAAAAGACACAATTTACTGAACTTCCAAGAAGATGCAGCATGACTATCAAGCCAAACTAGACAAATAGATTTGGCTTTTCAGTACCTTCTCTGTATAATCATAAATATCTGCAAACGTGTACTCAGTGATCCCATTCATGGTATAAGTCTTCCCACTGCTTGTTTGTCCATAAGCAAAAATGCATGCTGAATCAACAGTGGAATCAAAACTAAAAATATATTCGAGTAGTCCAGCAGAGATAAAGAAGAACAGAAACTTACAATTGATACCAGCAACAACTGATAGGGCAATATCCTTTGTCCCTTCCTCATATACTCTCTTTGTTGGACAGTCCCCTCTAAATACTCTGTCTGTTAGTGAAAGAATGTCAGCAGTAAATGAGTTGTGATTAAGAATAGTGTGAAATATTGCAATCACACATCCATAAAGTACGCCTTTTACGTCGCCAATTAAACATAACTCAAAATCATTTTTTCATTGGAATGCTTAGAAACTCAGGTCCAATCGTTGAATATCAATTGCAATCAAGAAAAATAACAAGGTTTATGAGCGGTTAATCTATCATTCAGATCAATACAGAACTAATTGTAATGTTATTTCATAACACTAACTATTACTACCGCAGACATAATTCCAGCCAATCCTTTGAAGAATGAATCAGTTAGCATGGTTGTAATTTAGATGTCTCTTACCAAATGAATAAGCAGTAGGAAGTCCAGAACGCTCCTGAAGACTGTTTCTGCACAAAATTGTGTTCTCATTTATGCATTCCCAATCTGAAACTTCACTCCGGCTCAACTCCTCACTCAAAGGCCTCAACCTCACCAATACCAATATTCTCTCTTTTTGGCCATCTATATTTCCTTGATCTTTCTCCCACTTCACCAGCTCTTCTCCACCAATAGCACCCATTTTTGAACACAGTCTCAACAGTATTTTCTCCTGCTTGAATTCTCCCCTATAATAACATAATTAAATAACACTCAAGCTCACCCCTCCACCATTGCCAAACAGCAATCAAATTAACTTCCCAAGTTCTTCAGGACCATCTTGCAATTAAAAAACCAAGAAAGTTAGGACCCAAGAAACCAGAGTTGTCCCGCTTGAAAAAGGTACAATGCAACTTCTTCCAACAAGTCACATCTGCATGTTTATCTGCAAAAAAGGCTATCACAAGAAGCATTAAACAAACTAAGACAGTGTGTTAAGTGAGGTAATCATGGGTTAGTTGTAATAAAGTTCTTGGCTTAATCATTAAGGTCCAGGCTTTCTCAACAAAACATCAAAAGTTCCACCTAGATATAATACCCTTACTTAACAGTGACCCAAATATGCTTTCACTCCAAGCAAGAATGCTTTTCTATGGAGGTATATGCAATACAGAATTAAACAAAAAACGTGGACTCCGGTGTCAATACCATAAAAATATTGTGCTTTCCGTGCAATACTTAAAATATTCAGATTTGGAATTCCATCTCAGAACCCAAGCCGTGGGGTTCCCAATTGTGAAAAATATACATCGATAAATAAAGCCGTTAGAAAATATCTTACAAAAAAACCATATGTAAATGGTTCCAATTTATTATTGTGAGACTCCTGCTTAATAGCTTGATTTTGTAACCGACAATCCAAATTCATCCATTTCAAAAACAAAAACACACACACAAAAAAATATTGTATTCACACAGAGTTAACGGTTAAAAAATTACACAATATACAAAAATGCGTCCGGCGACGTTCATTTAGACTGATGAAAATGAAAGTTTGGTAGATGAAAGGAACTTGTAAGCGTCGGAAAGAGGAAATGCAGTAGAGTACTGATCTATGTTGCATAAGAGAAAGAAGACAACCGAATGAAACAGTAACCACCGCTAAAAGCTTACCTATCCACCGCCAAAAACACTTCCATTAACTCCGTTAAAAACTGAAACTCTAACTGGACGGAAGATTATTCGGCCGCCGTCGGATCAGACAACTATTTTGCCAACTGTTTATCTCGATCACGTTCCACCGCCGACCGTTACCGAGAGGAAGAAATGCAGTAAAGCTTGTCAGGCCCGTGGAGTTTTCATTTGATTCATGTCACATGTATCAATGTATAGAAGAACTCAACTCTAACCGGCAGGCCTGTGGAGTTTAAAGAATTTAATAAAATTCTGGCCGGAAATATATTGATTATTTAATGAAGTACATGCAAGTTTCTTGACTGGGACTTAGTCACTTGAACAAGTAGAGTGAATGGACGATTTAACCCTTTGTATTTTCTTTTTCTTTAAAACAAACCTTGAGTTTTTCTAGGCACAGCCAGAAAAAGTGAGATATAGTTCACTTGATAATCACAGGATGATGGTTGATGGTATCTTGTATACTGTTTGTTGTTCTAGAGAGTGATCGAAGTTATAATAAACTTTTTCAGCCAAAAAAAAAAAAAAAGTGACTTTAAGGTCATTGGTTAAAGCCGTGTTAATGTTCACTTTCACAAAATGTAGGTTAAGACTACGTACATCGCATCATGAAACGATTCAATTTCTCGATTCAGTTTCTTTTTGAAATCGTAAACTCGGAAGTTTAGAACACCGAAAACATCGTTTTTCTGGCATAAAGAAGTGAGACGGTTTGGCAGTAGCCACGTGCCAATATGCAAGCGATGAGGATGTCGGTGTTGGTTTATATTTATTGGGCTTCTCAATTTTGCCCCTTTACCGTTATGCTTGGCCGCTGGTGGTCGCCGAACCACTCCACCATAAAGGTTCGAACATTTCTAATGCGAGACTTCCTTCTATCTCCATGAACATAATTTAACGTGTGAAAATAACAAGATTCATCTTTTTATGTAGCTTGGACCAGAAATTTTGAATAACAAATAACTTTTCTGAATACCAGGTCAATGAAGGTCTTTGATGGTGGAGATTCAATTTTTTTTCTTCAAAGACAATACAACAACAACATTACTCTATGATTTTAAAAACTCCTGTTTATGACAGGATATGGATAATCGAATGTACGCAACTATATTTATCTTTTTTTATTACTAGAAGCCATCTTCGACGGAGATGCTAAAGCATCAAATTTGACATAAATCTTGTACTAACGAATGGATAATTGTCAACATATAAATAACAAAATCCAAATTTGACGTCAAATGCAGCATGAAATACATCTTTTTTTTTTTTTTTCTAATGGAAACTGACCGGTTACAACACAAATAAAACCTTTTAGTAAAACTGCTGTCTAATCTGTCGGATTACAGTTAACATACGTATTTTCCTTAAAAGAGACAAATACACATCAATCTTTAATCAACGATCCAACAAAAGAAACACAAAGCCCGATTTACTGACTAACTATCTGTCTTTGTCGATGGTCTCAGCTTGATGACTATTCTTTATTCTTTCTTTTTTTTTCTCTTTCCGTTATTGTTCTAGTCGTAAAAGGTCATACTTTAACTTCGAAGATTACATCATCCCAGTTCTAATGAATTTCATATAAGAGGTAAATGATGAACTATCGGCTTCCTATATTAGCAACGCTTTCGCCAGAAAATATCTAATACAAACCAGGCCGATAACTTTTTAACCCAATCAAACCATCAACTTTTCTCAATGTTGTGCGTGCACTTTTTTTCCTTCTTTTTTTTGATGTCGAAGAAACATGACTCATTCTTTACCTTCTTTAAGGCACATCCCAATGCTTCAATCTTCAACGTCACTTGTTTATGGAGGATTGTGATTTACAGTCTTTAGAAAAAAATTATTTTTCACTGTCCTTTGTCGAAATTATTTGTGGTTTTGGAAACGAAAACAATACTAGTTAGTTTGTATGGTTATGTTGTTGTATGTAATTTAAGTACATATTTCTTGCTTCAATAACCAAAAATTTTGATCAACTATTTAAAAATTTATAGGTGAACAATACCAAGAATAGTATTGTGATCCTTTTACTTATAACTCAACTAGTTTTTCAGCAATATGTCAAAATCACTGCTCTAAAACTAAGAAAACGTAAAAGGAATTCAAATGAAATCAAACATTAAAATAGAAAAGATAATACCATTCATACCAACAGAAAAGATAATAATAGTAGCATATCACTGATATGCACATCATCACTGTCGCATTTTATTTACTCTTTATCTTATTGATTCACAAATACTATTAGTTACTCGTTGACCATAATGAAATTTACCGATTCCATTTTTTTATATACCTTTATCTTTATCAGAAATTGACTTTTGTTGAGATGGAAAGTTTTTCTTTTTTTTTTTTCAAATTTAAAAAATTGAAACTTGAATCTAGGTAGAGGCAATTGTTTTTTTTTCTTCTACCTTTTCAAAAGACGGTTATCCCTAATCTGATTTGACATCAAGGTTTTGGTACCAGGAAATTGATGTTGTCTCTCAACATAAAGCGTATTTACTACTCTCGACAGGAATTCAACCTCTGTATGTTTAACACATGGGTATGATTGCATACATCCGATCCTTTTTTATCCGCAATATGCGGGAGCCTATAAGGCAATGACTAATGTTGTTGTGACAGGAATTCAATACTATTTGAATAATGTGGTGATGGTGAAGCTTCAAACAACTTGAGTCGTCTCCTAATAATAAATATAATCTGAAGCATAAAATTGTGGATCACACAAAGGAACACAAAAAAGCTAAAAGATTCTTTAACAGCAATCGAGAACACTGAAATTTACTACATGACACTTAGTACACACTGTCATAAGCCTTGAAACCTTAAAATAAGATAGGAAATCTAGCATAAAAAGTGAACAAAAATAGCGGCCATGGCCAACCAGCAGCACTTCATATTCATCAACACTCATCATAGATTTTGGTGCAATATTAGTAAGCTTAGTAGACATATCCCTTGACAAACATTCCCTTTTTGGCTTCTTCGGATTCGCCTTCACCGGTGTACTTGCCAAGCTGTGCAAGAGAGTTGGCGTTCGCCCTGATCAACAGGGCCTGTTGAGCTGCCTCTACATTCTCTGGAAGTCCTCCCCATGTCTTCAAGCAGGTGTTCTGGAGTGCCCTGGCATAGGAGAACGACACGTGCCACGGGTTGGGACCTTGGTTCATTGCATTCAAGTTCAATGTAGCTTCAACCTCAGATTGCCCACCAGATAAGAACTGTAAACATTCATAAACAAGGTTAATTAATCATAAAAAGAACCAATGCTAAACTAATGAATCATATTAGGTTATAACAAGTTCTCATCTAGGGAACTCTTCTATCACAATCCCACATATGAGATTGCACATGATGGATGAACCATCAGATCAAGATTCTCTGTTTTGATATCTCTTGATCAAATGGTCCTTTCCACCTGTTAGAAAACTTCGAGTGGAATATGATATATGTCCCTTTTACTCCAGAGACAGTTTTTGGTACTTGCCATGATTCCTGGTACAGCTGGAGGGATTCTCCTGTGGAGGAGCTTGAGAGTGTAGTCAGCCACTTGTTCAGGGGTGGCTCTTTCCTTGCATTCAGCGCCAGGAGTAACCATGCTGGGTTTGAGGAGGATTCCTTCGAACATAACATTGTTCTCGGCAAGGTAGAAGAAAACCTCAGCCCACACTTTCAAGGCAACCTCAAAAGTTCTGTCTATTCCATGTTCACCATCAAGTAAGATTTCTGGCTCCACAATTGGGACCAAACCATTATCCTGGAAAATAACATTGCGGTCAAAACCAAACTTAGTTGGGTAGCTAGTATCTCCCCTCTCTAATTTACAATCAACCAAGTTTTTACCTGAGAAATGGCTGCGTATCGAGCCAATCCCCAAGCGGCTTCCTTAACAGCTAGTGCAGATGGACCATTTGGAATGCTCACAACAGTACGCCTGATTTGATGAGGACATATAATTAATGAATATCATGTTCAATCAAACAATTCTAAACGTGATGAAGTAGCTTGCTGCCTCTAGTTCACTACTCCTGTTTACTTGATCAATGAGATCGGGTATCATTATCATGGAAAGACATTCCATGATACAACTTGCTTGATCTCTTTAAGACATACTTTCTAGTTTTCAAATGACATAGCCATGACAAAATGAGTTACAAGTAATACTATCAGATGACTTATCTAATTCTCAACTTGATTGATCTTTTTAAGACATACTAATTTTCAAATGACAGAGCCATAAAGGAGTTATTTTAGTTAGTATGATTCCCATGGTTGGGATGTATTGGTATGAATCAGCAGTGAGAAAACATGTCCATACCATTTGGCAAAACGAGCTCCCTGTTGATAATAAGCTGCAGAGCGCGAAGCGAGGCCATCAAGACCTTGGCACCATGACTCATCATTTGATCCAGCAAGTGGCACCAAACCCTGTTTTCACCCCATCACAAAAGAAAAATCAATTCTTTATTGAACAATGGGTCAAAATTCTAGTCATTCTTGGAATATACAACAGCATTTATACAAAATATTTTCAGAAGCTAGAGAAGTTATGAATTGCTGACCTTGTCAACTTTGATGCCAGGAACAATACCTTGCTCCAGAAGGACATCAACAATTTTCTTTCCATCAACAGTGGATTGGTAGAGAGTTTCCTCAAAGAGAATTGCACCAGAGATATAGTTGCCTAGACCAGGGGCCGACACGAGGAGGGTACGATAAGCTTGACGGTTAGCCTCTGTGTTCTCAAGACCAATTGAAGCTAAACGCTTTCCACAAGTAGCATTTGACTCATCCATGGCCAAAATTCCACGCCCAGGAGACGCAACAGTTTTCTACGATATAAACAAAAACTCTCGTTATAACAGCATGATCGCATAACTTCATATTTCAAGCTAATGCATACGAGTACACAAATAATTAAAATACAACAAAGTTCAAAACAAGTAACCTAACATTAGATAGATTATTTCTGGATTGTTTTAACTCTGTACATCTGCTTGACAATAAACTACTTAACTACGGTTGTATCATAAAACTACGTTATAACACTCTTTATTTTGTTCTGCCTGTTACAAAATAACACTGCAAATTTCCAATAAACAAAAGAGCATTCTCGGTGCACTAGGCACTGCTAGTTTAAATGTCAACTATTTGGACTTCCTTCTTACTTATCCAAAAACTTAAGTTGACTTCAAACACTTGTCCCGTACTTATATATAGTGATAGAACATACCATCTTTCAGTCCTTTTACCACATGCAACAAGAGTGTTATACTGAGGGTTTAGAACTGTATTTACTAACAATAAGAGTTTAAGAATACGAACCGCTGTCTTGACGAGTTCATCAGCGTAGGAGGCTCTGATAGTGAGGGAAGAAGAGTGGCCGCGGGCAACAGATACAGAGGCAGGCTGGCGAAGACACTGTGCACCCTTCACGAACTCAGACTTGTCAAGAACAACAGATGACTTGAGAAGAGATGCTGAGGCCATTGCTGTGTTTTTGAGAGAAAACGTAATGTGTGGCCTCAAAATAAAAGAATGAGAAGGGAAGGCTGATGAAGTTAGGTTCCTACAATTAATATAAATATAAATATAATCTTATCTCCTTTCACCCCAAGCTCTGTCTCTCTCTGCCACACAAGTTTTCTTCCTCTGTTACATGTATATATATAATTTCCTCTTTTTATCATTTGTAAGTGAAATTATGATCAGAAGATGTGTCATTTGAGGATGTCATGCTTCAACCAATCAATTGTTGCCATGTCAACCAAGATCAAACACAAATGTACCTCTACTTGCTTGGCTGCAAATATACTGAGAATTTATGGAATTCTCCATGTTTTTTTAAACATTAACAAGTATGTTTTTCGAGCTTATTTATTTACTTACCCAGGAGAAACGGAATAGACAAAAAGTATCAATCACATATGCAGTGATATTTCTGCTGTAAGGTCACCTTGTGGACGATAATTTGTTAAAGTCATTATTTGTTAATTGGACTTTTTCTTACCCAATTTATGGTCATGATTTACTCGCAGGATTAGCTCTTATTTGTTCATTGGCTGATATGTTGCTGGAAGTTATGGTCACAATTTAATTACAGGATTTGGTCGTAATTAAATGAGAGTTGCGTGTCAAGTTGTTAACCATTTAAAACGTTAGCTGGCTAGGACAATATTAAGGAAACACCAATTGAAAATGCTTTTACATTAAGTGGTAAGAAGAAGACGAGGACAAGAAACACAAGGCCAAAGGCTAACTGTACAGACAAATCCTTCGGACAATGTTTCAAATTCAGCTTACCGCTTTGGAGGGTACCTGACCCAAATAATAAGCAATACCAAAAAGTAACGTCGAGCAAAAGCACATTTACTCCAACACTCCAAAATGTAATAATGCACATTTTCCAACTCCAAAACCCAAATTTTCACAGGCATTAGAATAGAGTAACAAATATAAAAGTTGAAGTAGCAAACTTCTGACTTCACCCCTATCCTGCAACATTCGAGATTTCGAACAATCTCTTGCCACATGCCCAGACACGTTACAAAAATTGCAGACAGGATCATCCTTACAATCGTGAGACAGATGACCTGTCTTCCTGCAGTTCTTACATGCTTTGTCATTTGTACAATCAGCAGCACAATGACCTTGTTTGAAGCAATTACTGCAAAGCCCCAGGTCACCATGTGGCAAAGGAGGAGCAGTGCAGTCTCTAGCACAGTGACCCGTCTTACCAGAGGTGTGGCAGATGCCTTCATTTGGACAGTTTCCAGCCATGTGGCCAGGCTCTCCACAATTCCAACACAGAGCTTTTGTGGTGCATTCTGATGTAATATGACTGATTCATGGATAGTGAAACCTAAGTGAGGAAGTAAGAAAATTATAATGACTACAGAAGGGAAATCAAAAGTAAATTCCTACAGATCGAGTTACCAAATATAGAAACTCGTAATGGTATAAATTTACAAATCCAGTCTCCAAATGTACTCTCCTATTTTAGGTGCAAGAAGAGAAATTGCATAATAACATAATAAAATCTTAGAATCGCATTGTCCAAGAGCAAGTCAGACAATATGTTTCTACCCTTTTTAAAATTAGAAGTATGAGTGGTTTCAGCTTCACTCACTACCTCGAGCAAGGGCGAGCTCCTAGTCCTTTAATCCACTTGATGGATTGTTTAAAGATTATCCACCAACACATTCCCAACACCCAATGCTAGCAGTGGGATCCGGGATCCAACACAACATTTGTAGAGGAAGTGGCTAGTTCTTACCAGCTTAGGCAACTTAAATTGGTACAATACAAGTGTCCCCATAATATGATCATTTAACTACTTTTGGCCAACTGACAATTGACATTCATACACAAATTTATTGTTCTGGTTTTGGGAAAAAAAGAACTGAAAAGCACGAGCTAATTTACAATGTATAGACCACTAAAAGAAATAAGGTATGCACAACAGCCAACCAGTTGCCGAAAAACCAATGTTGCTCCTTCATGATCAATTAAAATTTAAACAAACATAACAACTAGCTTATTTTTCTCCAGAAATTCAAGGTCCCAGTTCGCTTAAAAAATTCTAGTTAAAGTTTAGTAATTTAAACATTTGCCTGTAAAAGAAGAAATCTAAAAATTTCAAATCCCCCGTTACTAACTCCTCCTAACAATGATACAATTCTGGCATGGCAACCACACTAATGAAAAAAAATTGCACATGTTACCGTGGCAAATTAAAAGTTGAACCATCAACAACATAAAATAACTTGGGCAATTAAAATAGATCCATCGTACGGACAATTTTCCAATAAACATGCAATTATCTCATTGCTTTGAGATACCATGCCATCAGGATGATGCTGTAATACCAAGGCATCAAGGTTTACTCCACCAACATGGAGAAAAGGAGTCATGAAACTCGTATAAATAAAAATAGCACTAAAGCAATAAGTACTACTTCTACAACACTATCACTTCTTTATATTTATCACACTACCCAACCCCACCACTTTGAAAATCATCCTCCTCTCAGATGACAGAGGCTATATGAATCAGTTGTCTCCACTGTCCTCTATCATGGACCATATGCTACGCAGTTGTCGAATAAGTCTTATCTTTTGTTATTATCTCTCTCCATGTCTTCTTTGGTTTCCATATCCCACGTTTAACATGCACCTCATTTATTGTCTCATTCTGCCTAACAGGTGCATTTGCAAGACGCCTTTGCACATACCCATAACATCTTAACCTCGACTCCTTCATCTCATCTACAAAAGCCACCGCAATATTTCTCCTTATATGTTCATTTCTTATTTTGTTCTTCCTTTTATGTCCACACATCAATCTTAACATTCTCATTTCCGCAACTCATATCCTTTGTTCACGCTCATAATTGACTGTCAACATTCAGACTCGTATAGCAGTGCGGGTCTTACTATGGTCCTGCAAACTTTCTTTTAAACATTAAAGATACTATCCTATCACAAAGAAGATAAACGCACTTCTCCACTTTAGCCACTCTGCTTGTACCCTGTAATTTACATTCTTGTCAATTCTTCCATCTTTGGTAGTATAGATCCTAAATACCTAAAACTCTTACTGAGTAACTCTTGGTCTCTCAGTTTCACACAAGGTTCCAAGGTCATTCTTTTGTTCTTAAAATTAAATTTCATATACTGTGTATTCTTTCAATTCAATTTGAAGCCCTTTTCCATTAGTGTCTCCCGTCAATATTCCAGCTTAGCATCGACTCATTCACTAGCCCCATCCACCAACACAATGTCACCTGTCAACCACAACCACACATCCAGCACCCATATAAATACTTCACGCAACCTTGTGTTACTCCTTATTACACACCAAGCTTTATAAGAACAAATTTGCATTTCTCAACAAGCAAGCCAACCACCATCACTATTTGCGGATCCGGTAGCACCAATAAGACATACAGGTGCGTAAAATACACCTTCAGTGGTTCAACCACATCTCTAATGCACAAATACCTCCTCAGGAAAAAGGTAAACACCAAGATACAACCATTACTTCTACAAAAGAAAATATCCCACAACTCCAGATTCACCATAGCGTGTCTCTTCTTTTTCTTTCTTTCTTTTTCAGCTAAACTATAAGAGTGGTCATCGGAATTAAAAAACCACGGTGCAAAGAAAAAAGTTGTACTAAAGAATACCAATCATTATCTGTACCGTTACAGCACCATGAGCCAAAATTAAAAATCCATATTTTATTACAGTCACCACTCACCCCTAGAAACCGAATTTCACTTGTGCCTTTTTCCATTCACCAAGTCCTGTATAGCTATGACCAAAAGTTGCTTATCTGGATCTGGGTGCATTAAACAAAATTCCCTCCCCTCCCCTCCAAAAAAGAAAAGCCTGTAATAAATTACCAATAAGCGCAAGTAGGAAAGGCTACACGTTTGAAGTATCAGAGGTTTAGCAACCAAGAGAATTCTAAGGGGAATAACAAAATTTAACTAAAGGGGTGTCAAATACAATGCTATTTCCATGAGAATATGTTATTGAAGGAGAAGCACAAAGGAAAGATGAAACACTGTCAATTAAGGTGAATACAGTTAGCATAATAACAGAAGGTTCGTCGTATGACAATCACTTGTATTAGGAGACACTTAAAATGCAAAAGGAATTCTCACCAGACTGGTATATGGCAAGATGCACAAAACGGTCAACAGAAAAAACAAGATTATCTATGTACTTTCCCCGCAATAAATTTAAGGATAACAAAAATAAAAGCAAACATAAACTAAGTACTCGTACACTGGCTTCTGAGTACGCCGCACAGATGTCTCAAAGGAAAATGCACAATCCATACATGAAATCCCGTTAGGGAAATGAGATTAAAATTATTAAACATAGAAATCGGCAAATTCGGAAATGCAGACCCTAATTACAAGCTTCATGAAAAATAAAATCAACGAGATCACCACATCGCATGAAGAAGGCAGGCGGAGCTGGAATCTAGCATAAGTGACCTTTGATACACAGATTTAATTCTTTCACTTATTCAATCTAAGTGACAAACAAAGTGCTTAATCAGAAACATAAATGAAAACCTGAAAATGTCGACTGCAGCGCTTCCTTGTTTAAAGACTACTATGAAGTTACATCGACTGAGCCATGAGCGATGTCCATTGGAATCGCCAAGAGATCAAGGCGTGCAGAGCTTTTGCAAGTATCTTGATTCTTGAGAAACTTTTCTTTTGACAAGAACTATCTTGAGATTCTGTACGGTAGAAATCGGGTCTGAAGTTCAAAGAGTGCTGGTTTCGTAGAGAGATTTGCCGGGTAAATCATCTGCGTTTACTTTTTCACCTTTTATGCAACATCTAATCATCTTGAGATTTGTACCACGGGGTAGGACTGACAACAGACCGAGCTCTGCCCATTCTGCCCGAAAAATATAGGATCGAGCTATTTGAGTCAATGTGCGCAAGTGAGTACAAGAGTTACTGAAGTAACTGATACAACAACGACATTTTTCCATTGACATAGAGGATCCCGTATATGGCGGGGTAAGGAGTGGTCGGATGCACACAACCTTACCCATGTGTTGGAAAGACACATTTCCGGAGGACCATAATGAAAAATGCATCAAGTATTGTATTAATCAACTGCTACTTTACATTACAAGAAGCGCAGACAATTTAGTGAGTCATTTTGCTTTATTCCATAAAATTTCAAAGTCAAAGAAGACTGTGTCCTTGATTCCATTGGAAATGGAAAATTACTGAAGTAACTGATCAAGAAGCAAAAAATACATGGTAAATAGTAGTAGGCAATAAGGACCAAAGGATTTCCATTTACAGTTTTCCGATTATTACTTGACACAGTCGTCTTAACTCGTCAAATAAAGAGAGGATGAGCATTCCAGTTAATTTTCTAGATTAGCAATGAAATGTTGGAGTCTGCTGAACAATCTTTGTCCGAATGGTGAAAGCTT
Source organism: Eustoma russellianum (assembly GCA_036186865.1). NCBI lineage: Eukaryota > Viridiplantae > Streptophyta > Magnoliopsida > Gentianales > Gentianaceae > Eustoma > Eustoma russellianum. Next base: position 384,587 of record AP025073.1, read on the forward strand.
AGTAGCTTACCATAATAACAGATACCAATGCCACAGCAAAGGCTACCAGACCAGGCAAAATAGTGTTAGGAACATACGGAATAAATGTTGACCACATAACCTGTAACCAAAAAATACGAGAAAGTAGGAGTTTTAGTACATGATGAGTTCCAACAGGGCTTGAATCAGATTGTATGTTGGAAGCAGATTATTTACTTGCGGAACTGCAGAAAGCCCCACGATGGTAATGAAATCTTCCCATGAACGCCATATTGCGGGATTGAGCATAGAGAAGTAATTCATGAAATTTATGACCATACCAGAAAAAACTACCACAGAAGTTGCAATGTAATGAGGAAGAGGCATAGCTCCTGCCATTGCCAGCTGGGTGATAACCACATATGTAGATACAACTCCCAAGGTCTGCACTACCGCTGCCTCGGTCTCCTTCTTTTTGATGAAATAAGACAGCAAAGACAAATTCCCTAGTAATCCAGTGAACATCCCCTGCATTATGATTCTTAGTAGTCTGAAAGAACTCGGCACAATTTTACTATGTTGAACTCAAAAGTATATAACGAGGAAGCAGTTACCAGCCATGGGACAGCAAACAGTGCGGAGTTATTTCCAGCTAGAAGATTATGAGCATTCAGTACGATCTGAGGCAATTGCAGTGAAAGGAATGGTATATTTGCAGCTCCAGCAAACTTAGCACTTAATGAATCCCATTTCTCAAAGCTCTCGGATCTCTTCAATATACAAAATATAAATAGATAGTTTTTGAGAACAATGAGCTGTGAGTGTAAAAAATCTTTCAAGTCAGAGCTGTCGTCAAATGACATAGTACAGATACCTGCTGACTTGGTTGAGGAATATCTGAATTAAGGGCAGCAAGTGGACTGAGACGGTGGCGGTAGTTTAATGTGCTGCTGGGAGGCAGCTTATTCAAATGAACTACACTAAGGCAAGTGCAATGCGAGCATTGCCGTGGAATGTGAAGGGTCTTTAACTGATGGGGATGATAGTCAACGGCATAGAAGTTGTAAGGTCTACAAAATTTTAATGGCAGTTCTCCTAGTGGCTTTAACACACCAGCCATTTACAGCCTCCAAGGAGGATCATAACTATATGTCCATGTATGATGTGCAATCAGAAATGAAGACAGTGCACAAATGTCCAACTGAGGACACTTATGTAGCAATAGTCATCAAATGCAGCAAATTCCTGATAAAAGATCAGATTCTGACATTAAGTTGAGAAAACAACATGAATGACTAAATGAGCGGAAGTTCCAACATAAACAAGAGAATGTCTACACTTCCATTTAGTCCTACACAAACTGCACTGATTCAACCATGCTGCATAAACAAGAAAGTTTTCCCTTTGGGCCAACAAAAATCAATACAAGAAGTAAAACATATAAAATCAATGTATAAAGTAAAACATATAGAGACCAGTTCAACAAGGTCTTGAAAAGATTGAACCAACAAGACCAGTTCAACAAGGTCTTGAAAAGATTGAACCGACAAGTTCCCAATGCTAGATCCATTAGTAATTAAGATAACCAAATTAAACCAAATCAAATAAGACAGTACATTCAACATAACAAATCGCAGATACGGCATTCCGCCAGCACCTGGACAAGTAAAATGTTAAAAACGCACGTAACAGCAATAAAAGGGACAGTTTCTTTATCAAAGTGATTTCCTCTCTATCAAATACCACCTCTTCAATTATAGCATCGGACGAAAGGTTCAAATTTGATCAAAGTTTTAAGCTTTGCGAAATTCATACCATTTGGCCAGCATTTCTTGTGGGCACACAACTCAATAACAATTTAAAATTAAAAAAGACTGAACAAAATCTGACCTTTTGGCATTTAATCAATCAGAATCACCTTAAAAGCCTTTCCCATCTTTTAATCATAAAAAAAGCCTTCTATTCATCTTTATGTTCCAAATAATTGTAGGTATTTTTCTTTTCCGAGGGGTGGGGGGTAAGAAAAACGAAGGGAAAGAACCGCAGACGCTGAAATTGAGAATAGCAACATACCAGTGCTTAAATGGAGAAAATTTAGTCACAAATGAGTGAAACAGCTCAAGCAAAGGGTAAGATATGACGTAGGAATTCGAATTACTAATAGTTTATATGTTGAGGTACTAAAGACTTTTGATGAGGGAGTGGGTCTCCCCCACCTGTACCAGAGGCCCTTTAGCCAGGTGGAATGTAAATCGAGAGATGCGCTCCACCGGCAGCCCTGCAAAGGGAGAGGACACACGAGACTCAGCCAGCCCAGAGGCAACCCTTTTCAACAAGGATTGTCTCCACACGGACTCGAACTCGGGACGTCGGGGTTCTAGCCCCAATCACCTTTGCCACTTACCACTGGACTATGCCCCTTGGGGCACTAAAGACTGAATCTATAGGAAGAAGACGTGGGGTTAGGAGACTAGCACTGCCACCTGGGAGTAAGAGAGTCGGGGAAAGAGATTGAACATGGGTCACATGGGGACAGTAGAGCTGTCTAACGAACCAAACAGTTCGTGAATTATTCGAGTTTGGTTCGTATTCATTTTGTATTCATTCGATAATGGTCAATAAACAAGTCGAATTCAAACAGCTGTTTGAGTTCGTTTATAAAACAAGTCAATCTATTCGCATACTGTTTAGCTCGTTTAAACAGTTATAATGTTATCGAGCCGAACTTGAACCAATTTTAAAGTTCGTTTAAGTAAACGAACCAAGTTGAACAATTCGTTTAGCTAAACGAATCCGAATACAAAAACCTAGTATTCGATTCTGCTCGGTTCGTTAACAAATGACTCAAACTTTATCTAAAAAATGCTAAATACGATGGAATCAAAATTATAATATATTTACATTTCGAGACTGAATTAGTTCAATTTAAATTTAATCTCTTAACCTCCCTGTTATAAATCTACCCTTTGTCTTGGTTTCATACTCTTATATAATATTTTTGTATGTTCCAAAAGTATAAGAATAATTACAGTGGTTGGTGCTGACTAAACAGAAAAACGGAGGAAAAAAATGTATTTCCAAAATCTCTCTTTCTTCTTACTCAAAAAAAAAAATCTCTCTTCCTTCTCTCTCTTAACAACGTTGCTCTCTGCACGTTTCCTTCATTTTTTATTTTTATTTTTCGGACTCTCCTTCATTTTTTATTTTTATTTTTGCCTCCGAAACATCGGAAACAAGCTCCAACGAACAGAAAATCCCACCTAAAATTTTCACAAAGAAAGAAGAAAGTTCGTTGAATTTCGAAATTTTTCCCTTTTGTTTTTTGTGTATGCGACCTTAATATTTTTTTTTGGCATGAAAATTTATCCTTCAGGAGGAACATAAGATTTTATCTCTTATTTCTCTTAGAATGTTATAATTTTTGCATGTATATATGATACGTTGTGTTTCTGTTGGGAGTTTTTGATTCGTTGGAAAAAAGAATTAGAGAGGCCAAAAGTTTTGATTACGTGTACGTTTTTTTGGTGTTGGTGATGAAAAGAGAAGGAAAAATATGGGCATTGAAGATCAGTGATTTGGAGGATCAATGGAGGTGGGAATTAAAGCCCGAATCCTTGTTGTTTTGATTGCATTTCTTTGGGTTTTGGCAAATAACAATTCCCAAGGAATTCGTCAGTCTGCTGATTCAGATGACGATTTTTCATGGGCAATTCCAGACATAGATGAAGAGAAGGTAACAAAATTTTATGGTAACCTTATCATTTATTAAAGGATGTCTCAACATGCATTCTCCAGCTACTCCCTTATTTTATATATTTATTTGTATATTACGATCATATTTTTTTTATTTTCTTTTTGGGTAGAGAGGTTTTAAGATTTGTTTTGAATGTGAATGAAGTATAGGCTGATAATTTCAATGCATTTTAGTAAACGTGAAATGTGGTTGATGCTTTCTAGGCTTTCCCAGGTTTTTGTTGCTTCATCTGAATATGATTAAATCTAAGAACTTTTAAGAAAATATAGTGTCATGTAGAGGGATATCCTGATGTTATATATTCTACATAAATATTGCACCAAGTTTTAAAGGGAAATGTGTAGAATCCACTCCTGCACAACATGATTTAACACTAAGGGACTGTAGAAGGACTCAGATTTTTCAGGTTTTCTGTTGGCATAAAGAGAACGATAAACAACCTGTTAGTCAGTGATCTTTTCTTCAACTATACATAAATATGATTAGCCAATCTATTTAAGTAAAAGATGAAAGTTTGTGAAGATGCATTCATTTTTACCTGGCATTGAAGAATGTGGCTATGTTAGGAGGAAGCCTTTCTAAGTTATCATCTATTCTAGGTGTTGGCGACATGATTTTGGATTAGAAGTATTTTGTGGTTATGAAGTTAAAGAGCGTTCCATGTGTATTACGCTCTCGCGTTTGTACAGAGTCTGGGGAGAGGCCGGATCGCTTTGTGATTTGATATACGCATCCTTATCCTACACTTGTGTAAGAGGCTGTTTCTGCCGTTCAAACCCGCGACGTCGAGGTCACACAGTAGCAACCTTACCTGGAAAGTTATCATTCTTTTATACTTGGGAGCCAGCAGCCTAACGTGTGCTTCTTTAAGAACCGAATTCCTACCAAAAGATGGTCTGTGAAATAGGAAGGCAGAATGTGGTCATGATATTTTGGCATATCGAGAGTTTTAAGTTGACATTTTCTTTTTCCCCATACAGAAAAGGAGAGATGTATTGTTTGCGGCAGAAAGTGATATAGCTACCCCTAAGCCTTACTTGAATCCTTGTTTCTAAGTATACACTTATTAGCTCTTTAGTGCTAACTCTAATGTGATTGTTTTTACATCTTTATATCGGCTTAAAATTTTGTTGAAACCTAATTACCTGATGGTAGGATTGAGTTACTTTTGCCTAGAAGCAACTGTTTCACACATGTAGCTTACATATCAAACAGATGTTTACAAGCTTATGATGGGAGAAGAATGTAGCTTTCTATCTAATGATTGCAAACACAAAACAAGAGTTTTTGGATTTGAAATGTAAAGACTGAAAGTTATTACTTGTTCACCAATTTGGAACATGTTCCGGATACAGGCTGAAGCAGTATGGATTCGTTGTAGAAGAAAATTAATAGAAAGCACTCAGGCTGATGCCAATGTGATACTTTATCCACCTGAAACGCCATGGAATAGCAGAGATCTGAAGTTGGATGGACCTTTAGGGGTTAAAAGAATGATTCAACATATAATTGCTGATTTGCCTCTGCGAAAAAGGCACCTTTTTTTGGAGTGCTTTAGAGAGGAAGCAGTACTACATGATGAATCAAGGAAATCCTGGACATGGATTGGCAAGTGGCAGGAACTATTTTCCAGCTGGTCTAGCATTCCCAGAAGATTCCTTAGAGGTAAAAAGCGTCGACATAGACCTGTCAATCATGCTCGAGCTCAAGGCCCTGTAGCATCATCTCCAGCACCCTCTTATAGAAATCCTGCTCTTTCTCCTTCTCCGACCCTGAGCCACCACTCTCCAGCTTTACAGAATCGTGCTAGAGCTCCAGCACCATCTCCAAAACACAGAGTTCACTCTCCACATAAGGCTATTGCTCGTCCTCCATCAGGAGCTCAGAGAGCAGAAGTGGTTCCTTCACACCATAAACATAAGGAGAAACGTTACATTATTGCAGTTTCAGTCGTAAGCACCGTGGCTGCATTGGCCCTTATGGCTCTGTTGGTGCTTTGTATTGTCAAACGAAAAGAAAGGAGTCCTCAAATAGAGGGTCAAAGAGAAGAAGGAAGAGATGAGAAACCTCTTCTCAATTTCTGCTCCAGTGATGTTTCAGCTGGTAATTATTGTAATGTCGAAAAACTTATTCTTTTTAACTTGTAATTGCATTCATAACATACAGTTTCATCATGCAGCTTCTTCACAGGAGTCTTGCAGCACAGGAAAGCCCCGCTACAAAATTTCAAAGACTACTGCGGTTAACAATCTTTCTGCATCTGTTAATAGCCAAAATTCAGTGAAAGTTGAAACTCAGTCATCAGAAGCTAGTACTGATACCCATGGAAATGATCCTTCGCTGTTACCACTTCCTCCTGGAAGATCAGCCCCTCCAGCCCCTTCGCCACCTCCGCCTCCTCCACCTAAACCACATGCACCTCAAGCTCCGCCACCACCGAAAGTGGCTAAGCCACCTCCTAATCCCCCAAAACCTGGTAAACTGGGTCCATCACCACTGGGACCTCGCCATAAAGGAAGTCATTCTATGGATGATACAAGTGACTCCAGTGACCCTGATGCTCCGAAAGCAAAGCTAAAGCCATTTTTCTGGGATAAGGTTCAAGCCAACCCGGATCACTCAATGGTTTGGCATGAGATCAAGGCTGGATCTTTCCAGTAAGGCTTCCGTTTCTCATTTTTAATAGAAATTTGATTGTATGATATATACGCTTCACATATAATTTGTCATGTAGACAGAAAGTATTGATTGTGTGAGATACATCTCCCGTCAAATCACTAACTACGTTTATTTCAGGTTTAATGAGGAGATGATGGAGACGTTATTTGGTTATGCCCCTGCAGACAAAGGCAAAAATCATAATAGGACGGATTCGTCTTCTCAATCTCAGCCCAATCAGATTCAGATTATCGACCCAAAGAAAGCGCAAAATCTTGCCATTCTTTTGAAGGCACTTAATGTGACAACTGAAGAAATTTGTGATGCGCTCAGGGAAGGTAATGTTTACTCAGCTTGCCTGCTATATATCTTTCTGTGGACTTCTTGTACGTGAACTGTGTCTATGTTGAGGGTGCTTACCAGCCAACTGATGAACGTGTGACTAAATCAGAAATGGTTGAACCTAATGATGTGTGAAAGGCACATGCTTCATGGTTCCTAGGTTCTTCTCCAAGTTCTCCTACTCTGATAGTACGAGGATCAGCTCGTAGGATATGAAAAGGGAAATACAAATTTAACTGTTTATGTTACTTTGTCATAGATAGGCAGGATCTGCAGAAAACTTTATTGGAGTGTGTGATATAATTATAATTTGTGATGCAAATTGGATTTCAAACAGTAGCCTGTGATTAGTTTTAGCTGTTGCAGGCGAAATTGTAGTTAACTGCTTGCTTCTGCAGCTGAGGTTTACTTTGTACTGCCCACAGCTGTTGTGGGATCATGCTGATTTTTGGCATATTTGTATGTAGAATCTGGTTTCATTGAATTTTTATGCTTTATTTTCTTTATGTGTATTTTTATATCTAGTTTTAAGTTGAAATAATTTGATCTTTTCTTGTTCAATGGAATCAGGAAATGAGCTCCCAGTAGAGCTTGTTCAGACTCTACTTAAAATGGCACCGACAACTGAAGAAGAATTAAAGCTACGATTGTTCAGTGGGGATGTCTCCCAGCTAGGCCCAGCTGAACGGTTCCTCAAAGTGATGGTTGACATTCCTTTCGCCTTTAAACGTCTGGAAGCATTGCTATTCATGAGTTCTCTACAGGAGGACGCTTCTTCTGTTACAGAGGCCTTTGCAACTTTAGAGGTTTGTTATGATATTAATGATAGATACGTGCCCAACTCCAATTACATTTTTTGTCGGTCCTGTTATGAATCCCGAAAGTGACTCATGCACCTGCTTTAGCATTCGTTCCTTCTGCTAAGCCTGAATCATTGTTTTTGTGGATTAGATAGCATCAGTAAGTTCAGTGGTGCGTGCACGAATCACTTCTTAAAAGCAACATAATTAACAAAAGCCAGGAGAATAACTTCAATAAGGAATTCTTATAATTGTTTAATTTGCAGGTTGCTTGTAAGGAACTTCGGAATAGCCGGCTTTTCTTGAAGCTCCTAGAAGCGGTGCTTAAAACCGGAAATCGCATGAATGATGGAACTTTCCGCGGGGGTGCACAGGCATTCAAGCTGGACACGCTCTTGAAACTATCCGATGTGAAAGGAACAGATGGTAAGACTACACTACTGCACTTCGTTGTCCAGGAAATTGTTCGATCAGAAGGTTTAAGAGCAGCTCGTAGGTTAAGAGAGAGCCAGAGCTTGTCGAGCATAAGAACAGAAGACCTTGTAGAAGATTCTTCACAGGAAACAGAGGAGTACCATCGCAACCTTGGTCTACAGGTGGTTTCTGGGCTAAGCAATGAGCTAGAGAATGTGAAAAAGGCCGCGGTTATTGATGGTGACATCATAACGGGAACAGTTGCTAACCTTGGACATTCACTTCTGAAAACTAAAGAGTTCTTAAACAGCGAGTTGAAGAATGCTGAGGAAGCAAGCGAGTTCTGCAATAAGCTCGCTGGTTTCCTGGAGCAAGCTGAAGCTGATATAACAAAGCTGTTGGAAGATGAGAAAAGAATAATGGATCTGGTGAGGAATACAGGTGATTACTTCCACGGAAATGCAGGGAAGGATGAAGGATTACGCCTCTTTACTATTGTTCGCGATTTCTTGATTATGTTGGACAAGGTTTGCAGAGAGGTGAGGAACTCCACGAAATGGCCATCAAAGACAACACCTAGAAAAGATTCACAGTCAGGCTCACCTCAGGAACCGCGCAGTGATTCATTATCTGATATCCGGTTACAGTTGTTCCCAGCAATCAAGGAGCGTAGGATGGACTTCAGTTCAGATGATGAAAGCTGACCTCCATTGTTTTCTATTGAGAAAGGTACTACAATTGCGCATTACAGAATACTGAACATGTCTCTTTCTTCCAGCTTTGCTCTGAGACTTGTCTACAATAGATGGCATGTTTGAATTTGGAATTCAGGGACCAAATGGACCTCATACTTTAATATGCATACTTTTCTAGTGTTTCAGAAAAAACAGGCATACCTATTAACGTTTAGGTTAGCATACTATTCCGTTTGTTACATAAAGGCAATGCATCATGTAGATTATTATTGAGTCAAATTTTGGAAAAACATCTTGAACAATAAAGGCAATGCATCATGTAGATTATTGTTGAGTCAGATTTTGGAAAAACATCTTGAACAATAGAAATGACTCATATAATAGTTTTGTGCAGAGTTTGTGGAGCTGCATCAGTATGGAAAACAGCCAAATACCATAAAATAGGAAGTTGAGTCTGTCATTATCTTCAAATACATAAAACAAAAAGAGCAAACACATGGTCAGGTTACGCGTCTTATATTGTGAAGTAGTAGTTGATCGACACAGCTTACGCAATTTTCATTATGGGTCATCAGAAAACAACCTCTGTGTGTTTCTGATAGATGGGTATGGTTGCGTACATCCAACCCCTCATATCCCGCCACATGCGGGAGCCTCTAAAGCAATGGTGTAATGTTGCTGTACAATCATTAGACTTTCTTGATATTCTTTAGATTTTTCTTGAAACTCATTGTCCCTCTACTTCATTGGCATTGTTTCTGGTGCTTATTACATTCAGATTAAGGCTGAAGTGATGAACTTCATGAAGAAAATTCAGCTAACAGAAATACTCATGTGCCTAGACGCCGACAATATCCCTTGGCAGACCTTTTGCGCGGTAAAAACTGGAGCTACCAACTGAGGATAGCAATGGGGGAATTATCAGCAACTGATATAATTGTTGCAAGTCTTGATTTGGCTCTCATATGACTTACCCAAGAAAGGGTTGCAGCTTTTATCTTCTAAATGAATCTTCAAGTTTCAGAAGATCAAAAAAGATACTGCAGAAGACATAAGAGACTTGTAACTTTTTAAGCTTTTTGTAACATAGCCTAACAAATTTGTGAATAAACTTACTGTATAGCTATTGCAAAGTTTTTAACAGCAAATTTTTTACTTCAAATTAGTGGAAGTCAGTGTAATTTGTACTAAAAACAATTATGAAATCTCTTGTATGGTAAAAGATTCTGTACTAACATATATTTGTGGAGAATCTTGTGCTTTCCTGCTGTTATGTTTTCTCAAGTTATGTATTTTTGTTGCTGATTAATGATGATTTCAGTCACTCAAAAATACATGAGAATTCTATCGCTTTCATGTGTATATGTCCGGGGATGTATAAATTCAACATTCATGCAAATTAAAAGAATTTTCACGATGTGCGTAATGGTATACTAAACGTGGAAATCCCAATGTATAATTGTAAAAGTTTTTTCCAAAAATTACAAAACGTCGTTTGTAATATAAAGGTTTTTTGTTGTTGTTCAAATCAATAGACGCGGGAAGCGATTCCCAGTCATAAAATGTACCAACCAGCGCGGTTGAGATCGAGACAAAATATGAGTACTTCAATCACGCGCTGCCACGTGTACAAGTAACTATTTTTTAAAATCAAAAAAAATTTAAACTTCTTCCATTTTTTACACGTGTCAATCTGTGATTGGAGGCCTCATATTTTACCTCATTTTTTACCTCCTCTGATCCCAACCGCAACCCGCGTGCAACTCAAAATTATAGCGTGTTCATGCATGATATCTACATTACGGTGATATAACCTCATTGTAATATGTGCTTAAGTTAAGTTATCGAATTATTTTTTTTTAAATCTAAAATATGTGTTTCACGCATAGTTATTCAACCCGGCTTGGCCAGCGATAACTGTCATAGAACCGGACTGGTCCGCTTAAAAGACCTTTTGTGCAAAGACACCGGTGATGCCCGATGAACACTACGGTAGAACCGAGAGACTGATAAAACTAGATAATTTGTGATTGACCGATCTCTTTGTTAAATACATAATTTTTAAAATTTAATGTTTGAAGAAACTTTTTCTTTCATTTGCTTTCAGTTTATGACATAACGTATTCTAAGTATCATATTTGAATGCTTTTATTATATAAATATTATAATTTTATTAACGAAAATGACCACTCAGTCGGTCTAGTGACCACCGGTTGAACCAATGGACAGGTCAGTTTAGGACGGGAATTTAAACATAAGTTTGTCAGCTTTCCGTTTAAGGGGAAATTGGGAAATCAAAAAGTTAAACCCTAGACATAAAACTACTATAAATAAGTCCTCCCAGCGCTCCCGTCTGCTTGAACATTCTCTCCATAAACCCTGAGAAATCCATACGCAAACAGATTCGAAAGGCCAATCCTTTTCGTCTCCAAACCAACTCCAATGGCTCAAAAGAAGCAAAACCCTCCTCCTCCGAAGCCGGAAGAAGAATTTTCTGAAGAAGAAGAGGATCTAGAGGAAGAGGAGGAGGAAGAGGAAGAGGAAGAAGAGGAAGAAGAACAAAAGCAGCCAGAAAAATCCCAAATTTCATCGGAAGAAGAAGAAGATGAGGAAGAATCTGAGGAAGAGGTGCAAACCCCGATCAATCATCAAATTCAATCTTCATCTCAATATGTTAAAAAGCCCTCAGATGTGGAAGAATCAGAATCTGAAGAATCGGAAGAAGAAGAAGATGATGATGATGAGAACAAGGAGCTGGGTTTGACTAACACAGAGTCAAAATATCCACCCTCTCCTACTGCTTCTGATTTCACCGTTAGGCCAATTACTTCTACTCCAAAAGGTTCCAAACCAACCTCAAAGCGTGCTCTGGATCTCCAAGAGGACGACGGAAAACAATCTGGAATCAAGAAAAAGGCAAAAACTGGGGAAGAAGATGAGAAAAAAGGGAAATCTGCTGCTTCTGCGGGTAGGGTTTGGAGCGAGGAGAAAGAAATCGCGATGCTTCGAGGAATAATTGATTACCAAAAGAAGAAGGGGCCTTTGCGTTCTGCTGATATGGGGGATTTCTATGATTTTATCAAAGGAAAGCTTTGGGATGGTGTTTCCAAGAATCAAGTTGGTGATAAATTTAAAAGGTTTAAAGGCAAATATATAGCTATTGTCAAGAAGGGTGAGAATGGAGAAGACCCTCAATTTTCGAAGCCTCATGAGAAGAATGTTTTCGATCTTTGTGGAAAAATTTGGGGAGGTGTGAATGAGAGTAATGGGATTGTAAATAAGGCAAAGTTTACAAGTGATAATGGGAAAGCAAGAAAGGGAAGCAATGGAAGCAAAGAGAGTAGTATTAAGACTGAAGATGATGCAAAGGTCAAGAATTCTGTGAAACGTAAAAAAGAGTGTGTTTCTGGTGGTGAATCATTGAATGTGGATGATGGAAAGAACAAGTGTAAAAAGGGCAGTGTTTCTGGCAGTGAATTGATGAATGTGGATGAAGATGGAAAGGAGGACTTGGCAAAGGACCATTCAGAGGATTTGTCAAAGGATCACCTAAAGGAGGAGGATGAGAAAGATTTTTTGACAAAGTTTCCATATTTGAGCAAGTCTTTGGATGCAAAGATGGGATCTTTTAAGGATAAGATATACTTGATTGGCAGCAAGAAGGCAAAGGAATTGGATGAGAGGTGGAAGAAGGTGCGGATTGAGGAGATGGATTTGGTGGCGGAAAAGCTTCGTTTGCAAGCAGAGCAGACCAAACTGGTGTTGGACGCAATGAAGAAGAGCAGAAGTGATTGCTGATTCTTGATACAGCTATTTCAGATTTTCATGTAGCTTAGCATCTCTAGCTTATCCTTTTGGCAAAACTACTAAATTCTGGTTGTCATGGTGTACCTTACAGTTGATCTGTTTGGAATTTTGGCTTAATTAGTCTTCGGAAACTTTGATAACCGGAATATATATTTTTGCTTAACTACGCCTGGGAAATTCTAATAGGCCTGAATGGTAGTTTAGTCTTCGAAGTTTTTAATTGGTACTGAATGTTGATGGCTGAAGCCATATCAGGCGCCTGATATTCTCTGTTCTTTTTCGTTTCTTTCTGTGATTTCCCTTATGCGATGTGAATAGGCATGGATGCCAAACCTTAGTTCTGGTGCCTACCATGATGACTCCAATGATGCAAGAGATTCTGTTTCATAGACTTCTCAGAGCATTTTTGTCTATGAGATGAATGTCTATTTTGTAACGGTATGTTCTTGCTTTTACTTGGTTTGGGGTATCAAAAGCTTGAAGCTTCCTTATTGCACTATAAAACACTGGGCATTCTGGCAAGTTTCTTATGTTTGGTACCAAGGCATTGCATATGTACCATAGTTTTTGGTTGATCAACTGGATTAGTTGGACCAGTTATATACCTATGATTGTTAGCAACAATAACTCAAGGTCATTAGTGATTAGTTATTGGAAAGGCTTATATTGACATTGCGCCTGCATTGTATTACAACAACAAGAAACATACTCAGTATATCCCAACGACAGTAATAGAATTGCCGGTGTTCCATCGCCCATGTTAACTATTACTGGATAGCTTAGTTCTTTTCTCCACTGATTGGTTGCATTACATGCTATTGTAAACACTACTGAGATGGACCAACAAAAAATGTGTAAACGCTCGCATTTTCTACACCTCTATACCTCTTATTCGTCCACACATGGAATGTTCTAAAAGTTGTGTTTCCAAGTTCGTTTTCCGAAGCATTACTCTAGTATGAATGGATGTCTAAAGTATCATGTGTTGTTATTTTGGGTTGGGGTAAACTGTTTTTCTAATCTATTCATCTGCCTCATTGTTGTGGCTGTTATGTCGATGGTAAGCTACAGTTGTGTCTAGACTATAGGCTCGCAACAATGTAAACGAAGGATGTATGCACACCTTAATGTAAATAGACAACGAGAGCGGTGCTCTCAAAGCATGGATTAGTCATCCCCACAGTGTTCATTGGGGCTGAAGCGGTAGGACCCCAGAACCAGGGATTTGGTCTTTTGTTCCGAGACAATGAGAGCCGTATTCTAAATTAGATTCACCACTCTCTTCATCTTATAGAGAGGAGAAAGAAAGCTCTTTATATACTACTGATTGACATGGTATTGCAAACTAATAAATTAACTATTTCAAAGCTAATAAAAACAGGCTGCGTGTATTTAGAAAATACTTCCACATCAATAACCATTGCACTATACTTTTTGAGAGGGTAAACGGGGCTCTTTTTTAGTGGAGAATGCAGCTGGAGTGAGTATTTACTATTTGACAGTAGTGCTCAAACATCACACACTAAATCATCCTAATTTGCCCATGATATTTTTACGAGCTGTTCTTTGTTTTGCCCTTTCCCCTTTATGTAATTCCCCTCTAAAAAACCTGATTTCCAGCTTTTATAAAATAGACTCCGCTCTACCATTTTGCTAATACGTTCATTTCTTATCTAATTTTTATATGTTCACGCATTACATGGTCTACACTCATCTTTTATTGTATATTGATAATTTCAAATTAACCACGGTACTGTAAAACATTACTGGGTGCTATTGTCATATTTATTTCCAAAATCAATCAATCATATCCAGTATATTCCAACATCATCAAAAGCTATCGTTAGGGTCTGGTGAAGGTAAACGGCAAGCAAACAATACATCTATCCCAAGGGATACAGAGTTTACTTCCAGTGAGACCTCCGGCTCAATAAAACAATCATACACAGTATATCCCAATTGCATCAAAAACTATCGTTAAGGTCTGGGAAATGTGCACGGCAGACAAACGACGCCTCTACCCCAAAGGATGGAGAGTTTACTTCCAGTGAGACCTCCGGCTCAATAAAACAAGAGGATTCTTGAATAGAAATGCCTCTAGGAGTTTGCATAGGAAGTAGAATTTCACTTGATTAAGGCGTCAGCAATTTCTCTCGGGAATATAAATCAGCTTGTACATATAAGCCATTATCACTCTGCTTCCAAGTCTCACTTAACTGCCTCTAGAAATTGTACAATCCGGAACCTGGTTACTGGTGAGGATTTACCACTTCGATATAACATCTCAAATATATTGATATTGTTGCTTTGTAAAAACATGGGCATATTACATGGCTATACATCTTTGGAACAGCTTACAACATCAACTAGGTAATTTTTATCCTGTCAATGAAAGCAACGATGTCAGTTCAAAAGGTAAAACCAATAATTCCTCCGACTTATAGATTAATTATGGTGAAACTTACATATCATTTGAACACAAATATGCAAGAAGGATAGCAACGATTACAAGAAGGAGAGCAATCTGCATTAAGAATAAGCTGTGAGATTGTACCCATGGTTCATAGTCATTGAGATCATCATGATATGATGTATATCAAGCTAAACACTCACCATGGTGTTACGGTATGCAGGATCAGTCTTCAATACGTATGACTTCCTGGCGGATGTCAAATAGATTAGCTGACTATGAGAAACAGATTGAGAAGATAGTTCTCTGAAGGGCAACTAACCTTCTGTTAAGTAATCCAGATTCCCTGCAAATTTTCATGCTTGCTTCCAGCGTGCTTTTGGTTTTCTTAGCATTGGGATCATTATCATCGACCTACAGAATTGGGATTGTTCTCTGATAAAAAATCTCTAACCGTAAGGAATGACATTTACTCGAGATAATTATGCCAGCATGATTCTCTAATTGTGAAAACTTTACAGACTAGCAAATATAGCAACGAACAGACTGACGTTTTGAGGTGAAAATTGCATTCACTTTCGTGAGACAATGGCTTAATGTACACATTCAGTTTAGGGTTGACAGATGAGCAGGCTTTTTTTTTTTAATTATACAGGCGAAGAAACGTCCTACAAAGAGGAGAAATGGTGCATATGCTACACAGATTGAACCCAAACTTTCATGTTGGACCCTCATTAAAATGGTCGCACACATCACAAATTATACCACCATTAATTTCGGTACAAAATAGAGATTGATTCATTATTTGAAAGCAAAGATTTAAAAGACACGAGGAAAACTGACGAGACTCTTTGCAATGCTTGGCATATTTATCTGACGCCTTAGTGTCTTAACACACCATTTTAATCCATCTATCCACTTAACAGAAGATGAAAAGAGTGGGAAAGAGGGGAAATAGAGTGCAAGAAGATGCAGAAAATGACAGTACAAGTGCAAGATGAGAAACACAGGGTGCAGTGGGGTCTTTGTACCTTAGACAGCAACATGGATGAGAAGTCATAAAAGGCACCATAGACGTCTGACATTGTCTTGGTTCTATCAATAACCTTAGCAGTAAGACCTGAGCAGGAGAGGCAAAAAAATGACCTCAACAAGATCCCACGTATCACTGAGAAGCATACAAAGAATCCAGCACGGCCACCTCCCAACAACCCCCCCCCCCCCCACCCCAAACACACACACAAAAAATATTAATAGTAACAAAACAAGATCCCACGTATCACTGAGAAGCATACAAAGAATCCAGCACGGCCACCTCCCAACAACACTCAAATCCCCCCCCCCCCCCCCCAAACACACACACAAAAAATATTAATAGTAACAATCATATACTCATAACCCCTTGAAATAGTGATGCCTATGAAGATCCCAAAATAAGCTAACAGATCTCTATATAAGACATTTAAAGTCCACGTAGGCACTAAATTTTCCTCGAAGGAATACTATGACTACGACAAAAATCTAAAGAACATGCATGAGTAAGAGCTACCAAAAAGGAGCATGAAAAAGAGTAGCATTTATTTGCCATTTGAAGTAGTTTCGAACACATTATTACACACCCAATATTTGGACAATATGTCGTGTTTGATAAAGCTGATCAATTGCCATAAACTCACTGACTGATCAATATAAAAATCAATTGGCATGTCAGAAGTTACCCATAACAGCTATTATTAATAAAGGCAGAAAGCAAAAACCATATCACAAGGTTACGACTATCACTTGCAAGACGTGACCGATATTACATTAAAAAAATCAGCTAAATACAATAGGAATCCCCTTTTCAATGGCAATAGGTTTGCACGTTGCTGCAGTACAGTATAATTGCACACAAAAAGATGAAAGGAAATAGAAGTCTGTCATGAGATCATGTGATTCCAATATTATGAAGAAGAATGTCAAACCAGCGACAGTTCAAACGCACCACGTCTCATTTTCACTACTCCTATGAAGACTTCGACGTTGTTGTAGCACAAAGCTAGAGTTCCAATAGCCATGATCTGACAGAGATACCAAGTAGGAAGAAGATGCATATTCACCGAAAGTAGAACGTGAAAAATAAGACTTTTGAGAGAAACAGTAAGAAAAATATGCGACTCAAAACTAACTCAAGATCGCGAACCTGTGGGATAGCACAAAACTTAAAGATAACAGGGTCACGCAAAGCTGACATGTATTTAAGGCAATCCTCTATATGTGATAGGGCATTTGTCACCATGTCATTCAGACATTGCACAGCTTTGGCAGAGTTCGCCTCATATTTTAAGTCCTGCAGCAAAAGCAACAATGTTATGAAGAATTACCAAGAAAGGGTCAGAAATCCTACATTGATTCTGACATCTGTAGTTTCCCAAATCAATATGAC
>AP025073.1:401859-427711 GCA_036186865.1 Eustoma russellianum
TATATATATATATATGTATGTATGTATATATATATGTATAATTCTTACGAAGCTGAAAAGAATAATTTAAGCGAGTCTAACCTCAAGTTTGTGGACATATTTGCTCCAAATCTCCCGAGGCCAAAACATACGTGACTTTGGAATCTCGTTTATGTCCTCCAGATAGTCCCTAATGATGTTTGTTTTCTGCATTATAAGATACAGTTGCAATTAGAAACCCTGAAGGACAAGGATGACAAAACTGGTTGATGCAGTACAAAGTAATACCTGTAAAAATAAGCCCATTGAATTTGATAGAGAGTCGGGGGCCAAATCTTCTTTCCCAGAAACATGGAAAAGTTTTGATAATCCCAGACCTACGAGACCGGCAACATAGTGACAATATTCATCATAATCATCCACTGTCTCTACCTGCAAGACAGGTCAATACTTGTGAGCACAATTATACTGACTTTTAACATATCCATAATTAGTGACAGAGCTGAACAATCATGTTATTCCTAGAGTCTGAGCATTGACAAAGTGGAAAAAGCAACTGTCATGTTCTGACAAGCACATACATACTCTTCAAGACAAACAGAAAAAAGCAGCAAAAATTATCAGTGGTCTAAAAATCATGGGCATGTGGCTTATGTCACCTGTGACATGTTTCATGTTTCACTAGTCGGCAAAGAAAAACCAGGCAGAGTGTCCACCAGTCTTTCTCTTTATTCTTATTTTCTCTTTTCTATTTTAAGAGAAGGGGGGGGGGGGGAGGGAGGAGGCTCCGTGAATGAGAAATTATCACAGAAACGGGCACGCAGTTGAGCAAAATGAATCTAAGAGAACTTCCTAACTTTGCAAACTGTTAGCTGACAGTACACTGTAAAGTGTTTATTATTGTGTCGACAACTTCCATCAACTCAAAGACATATGCAATACATGTACCTCCTTGCGGATAAACTTTGCCATCCCAGCACCCATTCTCTTCGTAATATCCTCAATTGCCTCCTGATAACTGGATAAGCACAATTCAGCATGCAATCAAACAAAAACCAGATATGAGAGAGAATTCAAGAAGGGAACATAAATTAGAATGAGAAAATTGTGGCACACAGCAAATCTAGCATGTCAAATCCTAACAACTTGTCAAAAAGCATAAGTACATCTTAAAATTTCAGTTCACACGAATCAGGTGAGACTTGGATTTTGTTTTTCTAACCCCAATGGACCACTGTAAACAATGAAGTATCACGCTTTAGTTCCACTCAAATTCAAGCATCGAATGTAGATTTAACCATTAGCAAAGCTGTTCAAAAAATGTAACATAATGGAATCATTCTTTCCATAGGAAGTATATCCGCCGCAGGTTTAGTGTTACAGTATGCGCTATCATGGGTGATAGCTACTGGCTGATTCAGTGTACAGACACAGCTTAAGGATCCTGGCTTGCTTGAATTGTCAGGAGACAAAAATCTATGTCAAATGTTTAAAAAAAAAAACTTGATTAAATAGAAAGGGCATTTCAAAATGCCTCAAAGGTTCGCTTTCCAAATGCTTTCCTCTCAAGTCCAACGGTAAGATAAAAGGAGAGAGATACTACAAATGTTCACATGCTTATATTCACCTACACTTTTTATGGCCTTGTGCGACAGTATTCCGCAAGTTCTAAGGTAAAAAGCACACAAAAAATAACAAAAAAATACATCTGAAACAATAAACTGTACCACCCAACATTTGAATAAAAATCCTTTGAAAATGGCCAAGAGAGTAATAGAGGCACTTGTTTAGCCATAAAGTTACTATTATCATTATTACTATTTTTGGTTTAGACAACAAACAGTCTTACAGTGTATAATATGCATCACATTCCATGGGAACAGAACAAGAATAGAAAAAGTTTAGTAACAGGAGCTAAACCTGCGGCCAAGCTCCAGGAAAGCTGTAGAGACATGGTGAAACTGATCCATGAGAACTTTGTAGTCCTTTGTACCACCTGAAGAGCAGGGTTAACCACAGTCATCCTTTAGGCGAGTCTGGAGCATACAGTATACAAGGTACCACAATGAGCATCAACAATGCAATACAACTTACCACTTATCATCAATCTAATTATAATAGTTAACTTTCTCGACAAAAATTGGCCCCCCTTTTTTTGGGGGGTGGGGTGTAGGGAACAGTTACAGACCACTAATAAATTCAGGGGATTGTAATTGCTGAAAGGAAATGATTTCTTTCTACATATTCATTTAAATGATCAACATAAGCATAGCTTCAAAGAAGATGACAATAAAATGGATCAAGAGAAAGGATAATCGAGGGAACACGAGTAAGAAGGGAAATGATTTCTTTCTACGTATTCATTTAAATGATCAACATAAGCATAATTTCAAAGAAGATGACAATAAAATGGATCAAGAGAAAGGATAATCGAGGGAACACGAGTAAGTCACAATATGAACTAAAAAGTCAGAAATACCAGACTCACATGAGAAATGCCATTCACGATCATATATATATTGATGAAAAGCTATCAAGATGGGTACTTTAACATCTGTGGCAATGCTGGTATCATCCTCTGCCCAATAAGAAGGAAACTAGCTTTCAGCTTATTTCTTCAAAGGAACTAGCAAGTAAATCTGTTAGTTAAAAAAATCATCACCATAAGGTCAAAGCAACTAGCATTTATTTCTTGATTTTTATTATTAAATGTTTCAAATGATTTCAGTCTCATATAAAGTAAAGAGGCTGAGGTCCATACTCCATTCGCCCAGCTAATGTTTTAATAGTTCAATGACTAAGCAAGAAAAGTGCAGCACATTGCTCTTCCATCCCATAACATGAGCAGAACTACAAAAATAGGTACAGGGGACCTCATATAAAATATAGCCAACATACCTACAGTGTCAAGGGCTCGCAGAACCAGATAAAAGACACATATCTGCAAGACAACGGACATTTAACATAAAAATCCGGAATATGAAAGCCAGAACTAACAAAAACATTAGCTACTGTTAATAAGTTAAAGCCATTGGAGGAAAATATCAGCGCAAACAAGAAACAGTAAAATGAAAAATAAAAAAATCAGTAGAGATGCCATTCGGCAACTCATGGCTGAGCATTTCAAAATCCGTGATCAGATTAAAAGTTACTTCTAACTAATACCATAAATTGATTACGGATTCAGAGACTTCACATAATAAGGTGGAATCAAACGCATTACTAGTACATGTATACGATAAGATTTCGCCAGAGAATCGGAACAAATCGGCTGTTGACCGTGTAGGTTATCACAATCGCAATCAAAACATCGTCTACATCCCCGATTGACTCACTCGATTGGACAAAAGGTAATTCTGAGGGAAAGGTGCAGGAAATGTCAAAGAAGGAAAAGGACATGCGAAACACGTACAGCGTCACGGAGATCAGTGTCAAGCTGTTGAATGACAAGAGCGAAGCTTCTAGAGACCTTCTGAAGCATGGAATAGCAGAATCCCCAGTGCGGCTGTGGCGGAATCTGCTTCTCCGCCTGCCGAAGGGCCAACTTCAGCTTCACCAACGGGTACAAGTCGTCCGGATGTTTCAAGATCGCCCCCAAACTCCCCATTTTGATCTCAAATTCAAACACAAGATTCAATCTCTTCGCAACACAACTACAGATATATAGTTAGAATATTACCAACAAAGGGGATCAATGGAACGCGGAGAATTTTTGATTCAGCAATTTGTTGTGACCGTGTTAAATGGCTCTTGTAGAATAGTATATATAGTGGTAGTAAAGTCAGTTACAGACGAGACAATGGTTCGTGAGCCGATCTAGTTCAATTCGAATTTTTGTTTAATTAATTTGATTCGATAAATCTTAAGATCAAATTCAGCTCGATTCAAAATTTAAAGAGTCATTCTTGACCATATTGATGTTGGACTTGTTGGTTTGTAAATATGCTTAATTTTATAATATATATGAAATTATGCATCATTCAATGTCATGTTAATATATTTGTTTGATATATACAATAAACTAAACATGTTAACTCACAATCATTTTAAAAGTAATAGGTTTTCATGAAAAAGTTTTCATAGTCCATTTACAAGAAATAGAGCAAAAAAAGCTAAGACATGATCCTCAATTTGTATATTTACTATATTAATGATCTTATTTATAACTCAGACGATATTTATTTTTATACAAACGTCGAAATCCAAAGGATTTGTACATAATATAAAGTAACAATCTTAAATTTATGAGTGGATTTCATTAGGACGTTATAGAAAATCGTTGTCAGTTTTTCCTATCCAATCAAACACTAAAACTTACCAAGGTTTCGTATCCTAGACCGTAGATAAAGCTCAATCATCCAAAAATATGTACTCACGAGGCCTAACTCATTTAATAAACTATTAAAGGTACTGTTTTAATTGATTTTTATAATATATAAATTACGATATATTAGAAAGTTTTATAAGACAATATTTTGGGAAAAGAGGAAGTAACATTGATTACTTTAAACGTGTGTGCAGTCTTGTTGTTTTTCACATACAGTTCCAGAATGCATTTTCAATATACAGATTGTTTCTTTATTTGATACCTCAGTTGCATTGATTAGTCAAAATACGTCAAGCGAATTTCTAAACTGCACCACTAAAATTTGCCCAGTCGAACCGTGGGTTCAATAACCACTTATGGTGTAATTTGGACATTCTAAGGAAATGAAAAGTAAAGTCGCTCGGTTGATATTCGAGTTGAGATTTGTTTCAAGAAGTTAATAGTTCGATTTTAGAGACATACACGGCATGTGTGTTCCACTGTTAGGCCAAATGTATGGCTTGCAGGAGACACTTTGTGTGGGTCACTGCGTAAGTCCTCACCTAACCTAAGAGGACGATAAGCTATTGATTTGCATCTTCCATAATACACCCAACATAAGAAATTGATGAGTTGCTGATTTGCATACTTTATAATGTTTATTGGGGCTAAGACGATGATAGCCCTTGTTATGCCCCGCACCCTCCGTAGGGTACTTAAAAGTCAAAGAAGGAATTAAACAGAGTTTAATGATAGTCAACGGGAATTAATGACGGTCAATCATAACTAAATACGAATTAAATGATAGGATTAATGAGAGTTAATTGAAGGGATAAATATTAGAAATTAATTTGTATTTAATTTTTAGAATTAAATATTAGGATTTATCCTTCAGGGAAAATAGGAAAATAAGATATAATTTAGAAACACCAAACTTTCCCTTCCCATATAAAAACTGACAAAGCGTCAGTTTCTTCACTTTTCAGAAAACATCGACGCTTTTTCCCTGCCCTAGCCGCTTCTCCCAGAGTAGAGAGGAATACACTCTCCAGGAATTGATCCAGCCTTAGTTCGTTCCCTATTTTGTCTTCGAGTAATCAAAGGCAAGTAATCTACTTATAAGTTCTTACGATTTGTGAAAGAAAAATGGCCTATTTTGTTATCAAACTGGATCACCATGCAGTAGATTCATTCTTTGATTATGTGATTACGATCTATGTGCTTTCGCTTCGAGATTTGGCCGATGTATATGAAAAAGCATTCGTTGATATTGTTGTTTATGTGAAATCCTGCAAATCCCTACCCCTTGAATCCCTTCTTGATGTGAATGCGTGGTTGCGTGGGTTGAGGGAAAAAGGTGAGATTTTTGGGGCTGATGAGGTTGGAAAAAAAGGTGTGATAGGCTTGAATCTTGTTTGCGATGTGTGTAGCGTTGAATCTTTAGTTTAAGCATGAATGATAGCAGGGATTAGGTGTGGATTGATTGGGGATGAGTTGGATGTGTTGGTGTTTTGATCCTGCATAGGTTGCAGGAAACGCAGAAAGAATATGGAGAAAACGTGGACATCGATCGATCGATGTCAGAGATCGATGTATAGGTTGCTGAGAGATCGATGTCCCCAGATGGACATCGATCGATCGATGTAGGGGCAGGTTCAGAGATCGATGTCCTCAGAAGGACATCGATCGATCGATGTTGGGGAAGTCTGAGAGATCGATGTCCCCAGTTGGACATCGATCGATCGAAGTGGAGAGATCGATGTCCCCAGCTGGACATCGATCGATCGAAGTATAGGGGATGAAGTCCGTCAATTTTGTGAAAAGTAGAGGAAGAAAGAGGGAAGTTCGGGGAGTCTTCGGGTGACTTTAGAGACTTCTTAAGACCTGATTAAGGGTAGTTTAAGCCTTGGAAACATGACCTAGGATGGTGAACCAATGTCGGTGACTTCGATGGGTTCTCGAATCGAGTTTCAACGGGAATGACTTAGGCGGGATAGGAGATGAAGGTATGAGGTGTTTGAGAGTTCAACGAGGAATGGTTAGGGATATTTGTCTTAGGTTATGGATCTTAGGATCATGACTAAGTGTTGACGCGATAGTCGAAGCCTAAGTAATGACGTGTAAGTTGTGAAAATTCGTGTGTGTTTGTACTTGCGCTTGTGTACATGAATGATTTATATGAATGTGAATTGCATACGAGAATGTGAAATGAGAATGAGATGAGGAGTCTTGCATCATGGCACGTGCATTGCATATGGTTTTGAAAAGAGGGGTGTTTCGGCACCGATTTGCGAAGGTGACCTACAGTGTTAACCGGGATGGAAATTTAAGCCGGGGTGCACTGTAGGGCACAAAAGACTGTAACGTTAACCGGGATGGAAATATAAGCCGGGGTGCGTTACAGGGTATAAAGTCCTCTACAATGTTAATCGGGATGGAAATTTAAGCCGAGGTGCATTGTAGAGTTTTTACGAGTCTGTGATGTTAACCGGGATGGAAATTTAAGCCGGGGTGCATCACAGAGCATTACGAGCCTGTAGCGTTAACCGGGATGGAAATATAAGCCGGGGTGCGTTACAGGGTTACGAGTTACGAGACCGGACATTGTGACATGCATTGCACTGTTTGAAAGAGAAAGCGTTCATGCATATGTGAATGTGTAGTGTAGTGCATCTTTTGACATGCATCACGAGAGTCAATGTGGTATGAACGTGTGTAGTACCTGATTGCCTACGAATTGTTGAATGTGAACAAATTGTTGTACTTGCTTTACTACGTTATTCAATTCTATATTTGAAAGTTTACAAGACATGTGCCCCTCAAGTCCCTTGAAGTATATATTACTCATGTCTTGCCATGTGTTGATCCCGTACGTCTTATAAGCGGGTTACTTGCTAGCGTTATCGCTAAGGGTACTGCCTTTGTCATTGCAGATGAGCCTAGCTATGACATGATTTTCATTGAGGATGACGGCGAGTGGGCAGAATGGGATATCTAGACCATGTTTGTGGAGCTGGGTTAACTAGCGAAACTGTTTTCCTTTATTTCAGTTAGTTTTGTTATTCGTTGGAAGTTTTAGATGGCTGCGACCATATACGTTTGACATTCACATTGTCATTGACATACAGCTTTGATGGTTTAGATTGACATGACATGTTTCCGCACTTATTTCTCTTACGTCATTGATGATGTGTATCCGAGAGATGAGACGTCTTGTAGTCTTCTCAGTAAGCTACGACGGGTGAACCGGTTCGGATTCCGCTGTCCGGGTCGGGGCGCTACAGGTGGTATCAGAGCCTAGGCTTCAGATCTACCTCGGAGACCTAGGTTATGACATGTAGAGTCTTAAGTTATGATTTTCACCGTAAGTTGATCTTTAAGTCTAAGTATGCCATCTTAGATTTAAGCTTGATTGGGATGGGTGTGTGTACGAGCGCGATTAAGTGAAATCAATAAATGTAGTTATTTTCATTTATAAATTCCGCCTTGTACACATTATGGACCCAAGTACATGTTTTGGAACTGCCCAAGTACTAATAAGCTTGAACTTGCAGAAAATGCCTCCTAGACGCGATAATCAAGGAAATGGTGGCAATAGAAACAACAACCCTCCACCACCGCCACCTCCAGTATTAGTACCCCAAGCACTGATTGATGCTATCACGGTGATAGCGCAAGGGGTTGCTCAGCAGCAGCAACAACCACAACAACCTCCTCCACCACCTCCCCAACAAGACGTCAGGTACTATATTGGGGAAATGCGCAAGATGCACGCCCCAAACTTTGAAGGGACAACTGACCTAGAGATGGCTGGGTTTTGGCTTGATGAGATAGAAAAATGCTTCAGGCTTGTACAAGTGCCTGAAGAACATAAAGTGGATGTAGCCACACCTTTTCTGAATGGCAGAGCGAATGCCTGGTGGAACGGCATTCTTCCCAAGATGACACCTCCCATCCAGTGGAGTCAGTTTGTGAAGGCCTACAAGGACTACTATGTGCCTGAGACCGCCGTCCTAGAGAAGATGAGGCAGTTCGACAGGTTTGAGCAGGGGAGAATGACTGTTTCTGACTATGCGGACAGGTTCCATGCCCTGGGTAAGTTCACGCCCATGGTACTGGAAAATAACCGGATGAAGATGCTGAAATTTGAAGAAGGGTTGAACCCCCGCATACGGACGGCAATAGCGGGGTCGAGCTTGAAAACCTTTGAGGAGATGTTGGACGCATGTTATCGAGTGGAGAGTGACATGCGTAGGTCACAACCGAAGGAGGTCCGAGAGGAGACGAGTAAGAGACCGAGAGTAGAAGCAAGCGGAGGTAGACCCGGACGTTGGGTCAAGATCCCTAGGAAAGGGCAGGCGGGGCCAGTGCTGAGGGCACCACAACAGAACCAACAGAACCGCCAAGCACCAGCAGAGTGCCCGCATTGCCAAAGGAGACACGTGGGTGAATGTTGGAAGATTAGCGGTGCATGTTTCAAGTGTGGAAAGACGGGACATAGGATCAGGGACTGCCCTGAATGGAATACTAAACCTCAGGCAGCAGCAGGGCCGGCCCAGCAGCAGAGAGGCAGGCCTAATGCGAGAGTCCACGCGATGACGGACGCTGAAGTCCAAGAGGATGCGAACGTGGTGACAGGTACAACCTAAGTTAAATAATTGTGGTTTAAGTTGGATTTTAGTTTTCTAAGTTGGTAACTGAATATGTGCGTTATGTGAAACTTTTATGTGTTACTCCCTGTGAATAGGTGTGATCTTAGTTAACAAAGTACCTGCCAACGTGTTATTTGATAGTGGAGCTAGCCACTCTTTCATCTCTAAGCGATTCGCAAAAGGGCTCGACTGTCTACCCGAATGGCTTGAGAACCCATTTAGGGTGCAAGCAGCAGGAGAACAAGTGCTGATTTCTCACCATCAGTACAAGAATTGTGATTTGGAATTAGAGGGGAAACTATTCTCAGTGACCTTAGTCTCAATCCCAATGAAGGACTTTGACATAATATTGGGCATGGATTGGTTGACCAAGAATCATGCCAATATCGATTGTAAACTCAAGCGAGTAACCCTCAAGGACCCTGAGATGAATGACGTCACGGTGCAAGGAAATACCAAGATAACCAAAGCTCCAAAGAAGATATACTTGACAGCGATTAAGGCCTTTAAAGCCTTACAGAAGGGAGCAGAAGGGTTTATGGTATATGCTCTAGATGCGAAGCAGGAGGTTCCCTCTATGGAGCAAATTCAGGTGATCAACGAGTTTAAGGATGTATTTCCGGACGACTTACCGGGAGTACCGCCATCAAGGGAAGTGGAGTTTGAAATCAACCTGATTCCTGGAGCCGAACCTATATCTAAGACCCCCTACAGAATGGCTCCAGCTGAACTTAAGGAACTTAAGGGACAACTGCAGGAGTTGCTGGACAAGAAGTTGATTCGCCCCAGTGTATCACCTTGGGGAGCTCCTGTATTATTTGTGAAGAAGAAAGATGGCAGCATGCGGTTGTGTATTGATTACCGCGAGTTGCATAAGATCACCATAAAGAACAAATATCCTTTGCCAAGGATCGAAGATCTATTTGATCAGCTAAAGGGAGCTCGTTGGTTTTCAAAGATTGATCTTCGGCAAGGGTACCATCAATTACTTGTGAAAGCGGGAGACGTCCCTAAGACCGCTTTTCGGACTCGATACGGGCATTATGAATTTTTAGTGATGCCTTTTGGATTGACTAATGCCCCAGCGGCCTTTATGGACTTGATGAACACCGTATTCCGAGAGCAGTTGGATCAATTTGTGGTGGTGTTCATTGATGACATCCTAGTCTACTCTCCCGACGAGCAAGCCCACGCCGAACACTTAAGAGTGATGTTGCAAATCTTGAGGCAACAGCAGCTTTATGCCAAATTCAGCAAGTGTGAGTTTTGGCTAAGAAGTGTAGCCTTTCTCGGTCACGTGATTTCGGAAGATGGGATCTCTGTGGATCCTAAGAAGATAGAAGCCATCACTGAATGGCCAAGACCCACCAATGTGACCGAAGTCAGAAGCTTCCTAAGCTTGGCAGGCTATTATAGGAAGTTCGTTGAGGGTTTCTCAACAATAGCAGTTCCATTGGGTCGACTTACGCAGAAGAAGACTAAGTTCGAATGGACTGCGGAATGCGAGCAGAGCTTTACCGAGCTCAAGAAGAGATTGACCACAGCCCCGGTGTTGGCACAACCCTCCGGCACCGACGGTTTCGTGATCTATAGTGACGCGTCCAAGAAAGGATTAGGTATGTACACCATTACGATTAATGCATTGTATATACATATGCTAGTCTTAAACTAACGTTCTGTTTGTAGGTTGTGTTTTGATGCAAAATGAACGAGTCATATCATACGCGTCAAGACAATTGAAACCATATGAGCAGAACTACCCGACGCATGACTTGGAACTCGCAGCTGTGGTATTTGCTCTTAAGATCTGGAGACACTATCTATATGGAGAGAAGTGTGCAGTATTCACTGATCACAAGAGCTTGAAATACCTATTCTCGCAGAAGGAGTTGAATATGAGACAAAGAAGATGGTTAGAGTTACTCAAGGACTATGACTTGACCATCAACTACCATCCAGGTAAGGCCAACAGAGTGGCGGACGCATTGAGTAGAAAGTCCAGCCACGCAAGACAATCTCCGTTGGAAAGGGATATCGAAGAATTTAATCTTGAATTGGTGGATTCAGTGGCAAATGTCCTTACAGCCTTGTCTATCAGTCCAGACTTGGTAGACAGAATTAAAGAAGTACAGTATGAGGATCCAGCACTGAGAGAAATCCGCGACAAACTAACTGCGGGACCAGTAAAGGATTTCCAATGGCGAGAAGATGGAAGTCTATGGTTTCAGAATAGATTGTGTGTACCTAACCATGAGGAGCTTCGAAAGGAGTTGTTACGAGAAGCTCATAACTCAAGGATGTCTATCCACCCCGGAAGTACTAAGATGTACAAGGACCTCAAAAGAAACTATTGGTGGAGAGGGATGAAGAGATCTATAGCGGAGTATGTTGAAAGATGTTTGGTGTGCCAACAAGTCAAGGCTGAACATCAACGACCTGGTGGCTTGATGATGCCACTAGAGATTCCAGAATGGAAATGGGAGCATGTGACAATGGACTTCGTAATGGGACTACCCAAGACCAGAAATGGAAACGAGATGATTTGGGTAATCGTAGACCGATTGACAAAGACGGCTCACTTTCTAGCCATGCCACATGGTACTTCGTACGAGAGGTTATCCAATATCTATGTGGATAACATTGTAAGTCTACATGGAGTCCCAGTCAGCATCGTATCGGACCGTGACCCCAAGTTCACCTCTAAGTTCTGGAGAGCATTCCAGAAGGCAATGGGTACCGAACTGAGAATGAGCACAGCATACCACCCGCAAACGGATGGACAATCCGAGAGGACCATCCAAACATTGGAAGACATGCTGAGAGCATGCGCCTTGGACTTCAAAGGAAACTGGGATAGCATGCTGAAGTTGATGGAGTTTTCGTACAATAATAGCTATCACAGTGCAATTGGTATGGCACCATTCGAAGCGTTATATGGACGTAAGTGCAGGTCCCCTGTTTGTTGGGACGAAGTCGGGGAAAGGACAATCACTGCACCCGAGTTAGTTGAACAAACGGTTGAAAAGGTCAAAGTGATAAGAGAAAAACTAAAAGTGGCTCAGGATCGCAATAAGAGTTGGGCCGATACGAAAAGACAACCTTTGGAGTTTGAGGAAGGAGATAAGGTGTACCTACGAGTCTCACCAACCAAAGGAGTCGCAAGATTCGGAATGAAGGGCAAGTTAAGCCCTAGGTATATTGGCCCTTACGAAGTTCTTGGTAAAGTTGGTGAAAGAGCATACAGACTCGCCTTACCTCCGAACTTGTCACAAGTCCATAACGTGTTTCATGTGTGTCAACTAAGGAAATACGTATCGGATCCAAGCCATATCCTTGAAGCTCAACCGTTGGAGGTGAAAGAGGATATCACTTATGAAGAGCATCCTGTAAAGATTGTGGATAGAAAAGATCAAGTTCTACGCCGACGCGTCATTCCGTATGTCAAAGTTCAGTGGAGTAACCATACGGAGCGCGAAGCCACGTGGGAACTTGAGGAGCAAATGCAGGAGCTATATCCACATCTCTTCCAATAAGGTACGTCAGTTTCGAGGACGAAACTTTTTGTAAGGGGGGTGGAATGTTATGCCCCGCACCCTCCGTAGGGTACTTAAAAGTCAAAGAAGGAATTAAACGGAGTTTAATGATAGTCAACGGGAATTAATGACGGTCAATCATAACTAAATACGAATTAAATGATAGGATTAATGAGAGTTAATTGAAGGGATAAATATTAGAAATTAATTTGTATTTAATTTTTAGAATTAAATATTAGGATTTATCCTTCAGGGAAAATAGGAAAATAAGATATAATTTAGAAACACCAAACTTTCCCTTCCCATATAAAAACTGACAAAGCGTCAGTTTCTTCACTTTTCAGAAAACATCGACGCTTTTTCCCTGCCCTAGCCGCTTCTCCCAGAGTAGAGAGGAATACACTCTCCAGGAATTGATCCAGCCTTAGTTCGTTCCCTATTTCGTCTTCGAGTAATCAAAGGCAAGTAATCTACTTATAAGTTCTTACGATTTGTGAAAGAAAAATGGCCTATTTTGTTATCAAACTGGATCACCATGCAGTAGATTCATTCTTTGATTATGTGATTACGATCTATGTGCTTTCGCTTCGAGATTTGGCCGATGTATATGAAAAAGCATTCGTTGATATTGTTGTTTATGTGAAATCCTGCAAATCCCTACCCCTTGAATCCCTTCTTGATGTGAATGCGTGGTTGCGTGGGTTGAGGGAAAAAGGTGAGATTTTTGGGGCTGATGAGGTTGGAAAAAAAAAAGGTGTGATAGGCTTGAATCTTGTTTGCGATGTGTGTAGCGTTGAATCTTTAGTTTAAGCATGAATGATAGCAGGGATTAGGTGTGGATTGATTGGGGATGAGTTGGATGTGTTGGTGTTTTGATCCTGCATAGGTTGCAGGAAACGCAGAAAGAATATGGAGAAAACGTGGACATCGATCGATCGATGTCAGAGATCGATGTCCTCAGAAGGACATCGATCGATCGATGTATAGGTTGCTGAGAGATCGATGTCCCCAGATGGACATCGATCGATCGATGTAGGGGCAGGTTCAGAGATCGATGTCCTCAGAAGGACATCGATCGATCGATGTTGGGGAAGTCTGAGAGATCGATGTCCCCAGTTGGACATCGATCGATCGAAGTGGAGAGATCGATGTCCCCAGCTGGACATCGATCGATCGAAGTATAGGGGATGAAGTCCGTCAATTTTGTGAAAAGTAGAGGAAGAAAGAGGGAAGTTCGGGGAGTCTTCGGGTGACTTTAGAGACTTCTTAAGACCTGATTAAGGGTAGTTTAAGCCTTGGAAACATGACCTAGGATGGTGAACCAATGTCGGTGACTTCGATGGGTTCTCGAATCGAGTTTCAACGGGAATGACTTAGGCGGGATAGGAGATGAAGGTATGAGGTGTTTGAGAGTTCAACGAGGAATGGTTAGGGATATTTGTCTTAGGTTATGGATCTTAGGATCATGACTAAGTGTTGACGCGATAGTCGAAGCCTAAGTAATGACGTGTAAGTTGTGAAAATTCGTGTGTGTTTGTACTTGCGCTTGTGTACATGAATGATTTATATGAATGTGAATTGCATACGAGAATGTGAAATGAGAATGAGATGAGGAGTCTTGCATCATGGCACGTGCATTGCATATGGTTTTGAAAAGAGGGGTGTTTCGGCACCGATTTGCGAAGGTGACCTACAGTGTTAACCGGGATGGAAATTTAAGCCGGGGTGCACTGTAGGGCACAAAAGACTGTAACGTTAACCGGGATGGAAATATAAGCCGGGGTGCGTTACAGGGTATAAAGTCCTCTACAATGTTAATCGGGATGGAAATTTAAGCCGAGGTGCATTGTAGAGTTTTACGAGTCTGTGATGTTAACCGGGATGGAAATTTAAGCCGGGGTGCATCACAGAGCATTACGAGCCTGTAGCGTTAACCGGGATGGAAATATAAGCCGGGGTGCGTTACAGGGTTACGAGTTACGAGACCGGACATTGTGACATGCATTGCACTGTTTGAAAGAGAAAGCGTTCATGCATATGTGAATGTGTAGTGTAGTGCATCTTTTGACATGCATCACGAGAGTCAATGTGGTATGAACGTGTGTGGTACCTGATTGCCTACGAATTGTTGAATGTGAACAAATTGTTGTACTTGCTTTACTACGTTATTCAATTCTATATTTGAAAGTTTACAAGACATGTGCCCCTCAAGTCCCTTGAAGTATATATTACTCATGTCTTGCCATGTGTTGATCCCGTACGTCTTATAAGCGGGTTACTTGCTAGCGTTATCGCTAAGGGTACTGCCTTTGTCATTGCAGATGAGCTTAGCTATGACATGATTTTCATTGAGGATGACGGCGAGTGGGCAGAATGGGATATCTAGACCATGTTTGTGGAGCTGGGTTAACTAGCGAAACTGTTTTCCTTTATTTCAGTTAGTTTTGTTATTCGTTGGAAGTTTTAGATGGCTGCGACCATATACGTTTGACATTCACATTGTCATTGACATACAGCTTTGATGGTTTAGATTGACATGACATGTTTCCGCGCTTATTTCTCTTACGTCATTGATGATGTGTATCCGAGAGATGAGACGTCTTGTAGTCTTCTCAGTAAGCTACGACGGGTGAACCGGTTCGGATTCCGCTGTCCGGGTCGGGGCGCTACAGGCCTCATGACATAAAATGGCCTTTTGCTCAAAAGGAAAAGTAAAAGGAAAGAAAGGGAAAAAAATATTGAAAGTTACACAAGGAGACAACAATTAGGCATCTGGCAGAAGCAGAACCGCACAAAGTAGACGACAGGGTCACACGAAAGCCCTTATCATTATTAACCCATGATATCTTTTGAATTTTTTTTTTAATAAGCGAATGCAAATTTTGTGGATATTATTCAACCTTTTCTTTAATTGAAGGTGCAACAATATTGCCATTGAACTCATAAAAAAATTTCGTCAACATTGGCTCTAATAGTAGTTTTATGTAAATGTGTATAGAAGATAGAACCATAGTGTAATCTGCAGCAACAGAAGAATGTAATCATGCAAATATAAAAAAAGTGATTGTTTTGAGTTCTAAAAAAAAAAGATGTGTTGTGTGTAAAAAAGGCTACACATATTACACTTACGACGAGTGTTTCTAATAAAACATAGTTTAGATCTTAAAGGGTTTATGAGGAATTTGTAAGATATTACGAGATTCTTTTTGAAAAATCTATACAATATTGCAAAACATAACCAACCAGTTACATAAACTATATACAATATTAGCAAAACTTACAAATTGCTCCTAGTGGCAATAATCCAATGGTTGATCACGTGAAAATGGCTAATCCCTCTATCGGGTTTGGCATTTAGAAACCTGTTACGTCTCTCAAGTAATTTCGTTCGAGTCGGAATGGCAAATAGTTTTTTTTCTATTAACCTTTCAAAAAAAATAGTTTTTCCTATTAAAACGTACAAATATAGCATATATTTACCATCTAACCGGGATTTTCATTTCGAGCTTCTATCCATCTAATATATATATATATATATATATATATATATTAATATTTTTTGTGGTAATAAGAAGTTTATACATATTCAGATTGATTTCATAACGTAAACATAAAAAACAATTTCCGGTTTTCAAATCAAGAACTACAAATCTACATGGCGATGTGTACATTGCGAGAATCGATGACCAAATATTTACACTATTGAAAAGTTGTTAACAATATTTTTAAGAGAGAAAGTATTATTATTTGAATTACATTTAAAAATAAGGTGAAAAAAATGAAAAACGGAAGACCATCATTTTTTCCCTTCAGATACACATATTTATCATGTTCATACTATTGATTGTATGTAGGCATTTACTATTGATTATTGATTAAATAAGAGAATTTGAATTTATTGAAATAAAGTGCGTTAATATAAAAAAAGCGTTTATTATCATTACCGAAATGAGAAAACGAACCCGACGGATTAGAGGGGAATTGCGGGGGATCACGGATAAGTAAGGCCGTAACTCTGCCACCTCCGACAGTTAAGTCCTCCAATCTTACCGTTAATCAGCTCACAGAGACGAAAAAGAAAACAGAGGACACCGGCACTGGAGAGAGGATACAGAGAGGCGGCGAACAGTAGAGGTCGAATATGGGAGACACTCGGCGTGGAGGATGCTGTCCCCCGATGGATCTGATAAGGTCCGAGCCTATGCAACTTGTCCAACTCATCATCCCCATCGAGTCCGCTCATCGCGCCGTCGACTATCTCGGCGACCTCGGCCTCATTCAGTTCAAAGATGTGAGTATTTATCTCTCTCTGTCTTTCCGCACAGCACTCCTTATCATCTAATTTAGTCTTTCTCTTTTCATGTTATGGAAGATGATCTAATTCAGAAGTTACTTAGAAGCGCATCTAGGATTTCTATTTTCTAATTGTTCGGTTTTTACGTTTGGTTTCACTTGCTGAATTTGTGTTGCATAATATCAGATACAACAAGTAGTTGGAAGTTAGATTTTGTATGTTGTGATGTTGCTAACTACCTGGAACTGCGACACTTGGTGTGTTTGGTTGAATTTTTCAATTGCTAGTCATGCCTTTATTTTGAATTGAACTCCTTGCTGATTTGTCTGCGTGTGATTGCTCTCTGCTTTCAGTTAAACGCCGAGAAGAGTCCATTTCAGAGAAGTTATGCAGCTCAGGTGTGTCCCTTTCTTCGTAAATTTCAAGCTCAGTATTTCAAGTTTCGGGTGTCCTTGTTCTGTAGGCTCTTTCATATTTGAAGTTTGAAGCACCGTTCTCCCCAGCTGTTTCATTTGGACGATGCTGGTCAGGACGCAGAGTAGATTTTAGCCCTCAACAAAAATCGGAAAAATAAAAATAAAACTGGACATATAGCCAAAGAAGGGAGGCACCAAATTTACGTGGTAGAGATTACTGTCAAAAGTGCGAGCAAATATTAGTCACATGACCAACACAAGAAACTTCTAGTACCCAATTGGCAAAAGTCTCAAAATAAGCTAAACCTCTTAGAATTTTACTACAACGGTACTATCAAATAACAAAAGGCCCATGCCTTACTTATTGCCAACTATGTTTGTTGCCAATTCCAAAACCATTGATATGGACTGTGGTTCCACTGACATGAACAGGTTGCGATGACAATTTGCTAGCACTGACGTCAACCGGTTGCAATGACAACTTGCTTCTACTTCTAGGCTAATGATGTTGATTATATGGACTAAGAGGAGCCAATATACAGTGTGACAAGCCAGCAGTTTCCATTGATGTTTAATATATGATACTTGGAAATGTCTTTTGAACTTGTAATAATCATAAATAGTCGTTCTAATGGATATGTACATAATAGGAAAAAGAGTAATGCTGTCGGGCATGCAAAATCTGATAGCTTCATAGGATCTTATTTTTCCTTCTTATCGATCATATCACGATTTTGTCACAACAATATGAAAGGTTTCACCTTTGTTATATGAGTCCTGTGAGATTAGTACTTCTGGTGCCATTTTAAGTATATCAAAGGAAAAAAATCAACCTCTTTCTCCCCCTCTTCTCCCAATGCAATGCACTTATGAATTCACTCCTCTTCAGCGGATGTTCTTGTCTTTACTCCTTTGTGGTGCCCATTGACTATCCTTTAGCCGCCTTTAGATGCTTACTCTTCTCTAAGGTTACTTTAGAAAGTAGTAGTTGGCTTGAATTTACAAAATTGAGGTGGTCTGCGCATATAGTGAAGCAAAGGGTTGTAACATAAATGACTTGAGGTGATTAATTAAGAAAAGGAAGTAATATCCTTTCTGACAATGCTGATTGAACATAAGGTGTATCATGATTTGGTACCCGATTGGCTTTAAACGCAGTGTCCCGTTTTAACTTGCTTCTCTGAGAAAATTCTGGGTGTTTTTGAAGTTAAAAGTTATGGAATTAACTTGGAAATATGAACTTAGATGCGCACAAGCATCTGACACGTACATCTACATTTTTCAAGTGTTTGTGCTAGGAAAATTAAGCGTTGACCTGGTTACCAGTGAGGAGCTGCTTATTGAGTTTTTCAGGGGATTTCGTTGTCTTAAGTCCAGTTGTGCTTCGTCCTATTGTTCTATCTTAATTTTGTTGAACATCTCTGTTGCTGAATGTATCTGACTTCCAGATAAAACGATGCGGGGAAATGGCACGTAAATTACGGTTTTTTAAAGATCAAATGTTGAAGGCAGGTTTATCTCTTCCTGCTGGATCTGAGGCTCCAGCTAACATTAACCTGGATGATTTGGAGGTAGTTAGAAATCATTTAGTTTCATATTCTGGCACTTGGCTTATAAGTCTATTAATTTGATTCTCTTATGTTCATGACAGGTCAAGCTTGGAGAAATTGAAGCAGAGCTAGTAGAAATGAATGCAAACAGTGACAAATTGCTGCGTTCTTACAATGAACTTGTTGAATATAAGATTGTTTTGCAGAAGGTATTCGTGTCTCTTTGTCAGTAGTCTTAGATTTTCTGGAGGTATTCGTGTCTCTTTGTCAGTAGTCTTAGATTTTCTGGAGGTATTCGTGTCTCTTTGTCAGTAGTCTTAGATTTTCTGGTTCAGCCTTTGCTAGGATTAGGTTTTTTGGTCTCAGTAGATGCGTTGGAGTTAGATATTAGGAGAGAAAATACTAGTTTACATAGGAGTATTACACTAGGAACATGGAACATTTGAACTCTTACATGGAAGACTATGGAGATAGTGAACACGATGATAAGGAGAAAAATAAATATTTTATGTTAGCAAGAGACAAAATGGATAGATGAGAAGGCTAGGATGTTATACATGTCAGGACTTAAATTCTGGTACACAAGAAAGAATAAGACGAGTTGGGGTTATTATAGATGCCTTATTAAGAGACGATATTATAAATGCTTCATTAAGAAACGAAGTAAGAGGTGTTATTAGGAAAGAAGATAGAATTATAGACTTTAAGTTAGTTATTGAAAAATAGACAATCGGTATTATTAGCGCGTATGCCACTTAAGTGGATTAAGAGGAGGCTATGAAGATTCAATTTTGAGAAGATTTGGAAAACATAGTGCGTGAAATTCCAATAGGCGAGAAGATCTTCATAGGAAGAGATTTAAATAGACATTCAGGTAAAGAGAATAAAGATTATAATAAGGTACACTGTGTATTTGGTTTTGGAAACATGAATCATAGAGAAAGATCAATTTTGGATTTTGCAATAGCGTATGATCTTATAGTGATCCCATATAATGGGAAAAAGGCTTGAGTTTTGTTGTTGTATGAACTTGACTAATATATTTTTCCAAAAAATAAATGACCACTTGATTACATACAAAAATGGACAAATAAGTTGCAGATAGACTGTATGATGACTCGTAGAAGAGATAGGAGAGCTTGTAAGGACTATAAAATGATCGCAAGAGAAAGTTTTACCATGCAACACCGTCTTGCAATGTTAAATTTCCATATTTGACATGGAAGATGAAGATAAAATGGTAAAATTTGAAGGAAGCTAAGCAAGCATATTTTAGAAAAGTAGTATTAAAGCAAGAAGTCTCAAGAAATTCTAGTGATGCAAATAAAGTGTGAGATGATGTAGCAGTGAAGATAAAAAAAATAACTAGATATTTACTTGATGAATCAAAAGGTCGAGCACCTGTAAATAAAAAATCTTGGTGGTGGAAAGAAGTGCATGACAAAGTAAAAACTAAGAGAACTAGTTATAAGGCACTTCAATTTTACAAGAATCAAGATAATTGAAAAAATATAGGCTTGTTAAGGAAAAAAGCTAAACATGCCATAAGTGAAGCCAAAGGAGATATATAAGATGATGCAAATTATGGAAGAATTAAGTTAATGAGCCACACAATAAAACTATGGAAGTGAGTGATTGAGAAAAGACTTCGCAGAGAGACTAGTGTATCTGAAAATCAATCGGGAAAGTAAACAATTGAGGCTATTCATCTCTTGAGAAGATTAATGAGAGGTATCAAAAGAAGAAGCAGAATTTTCATATGGTTTTAATTGACTTGGAAAAGCCACATAATAAAGTTCCACGAGTGATCTTGTGGAGAATGCTTGAAAGGAAGGTGTTGGGGTAGTTTATATAGAAAGTATTAAAAACATGTATGAGAACGCAATGACAAGTATAAGAAGTCCAGGAAGACTAAGCCTAGTGTTACCTATTACAGCGGGTTACATCAAGGATCTGCATTAAGTCCATACTTATTTGCTTTAGTTATAGATCAACTCACTCGACACATTCACGGCAGAGTTTCGTGGAACATATTATTTGTAGATGATATTGTAATGGTGGGTAACACTAGTGAATGAGTCAATATTAAGGTGGAATGTTGGTGGAAAATGCTAGAGAAAAATGACTTTAAATTGAATCGATTAGACAAAGTATATAAAATTTAATTTTAGCCAAAAAATGACCTTAGAACCTTATGTGAAACTGAAAGACCAAAAGATTCATTTGAGTAAAGGTTTTCGGTATTTAGGATCTATACTACAGAAAGATGGAGAAATTAACAAGGATGTGAATCACGGTATACAATTGGGGTGGTAAAGTGGATCAGTGCGTCAGGTCTTCTTTGTGATAGAAATATACTTTTAACACTTAAGAAGAAGTTTTACAGGATGACAGCAAGAACCGACAGAAATGAGAATGTCAAAATGAATTTGTGGATATACAAAGAAAAATAAAATAAAGAATGAATATATAAGGAGAAAAGTTGGGGTAACTTCTATAGATGAGAAGATGACAGAGTGGTTAAGATGATATGTATACGTGCAAAGACATCCTACATATGTACATTTTGGGCGGTGCGAGACAATGAATGACTTGCATGTAAAACGTGAGAAAGATCAAAGAAGACATGAAGAGAGATAATAAAGTAGAGCACGAGTTAAATGACAATTGAGAGTATATGGTTATTGATATAGTACAGTGGAGACATCCGATTCATGTAGACGATGTCATGCAGATGGTATAAATTTAAGAGAGAATTTTAGTTACATAGGCTGGAATCACGTAAAGATGAAATGACATTTTTGAAAGATGCGTATTATAAAGACGCATATTATGTATTATGTTCTAGAAGACACAAAAGAAGTTTAGAATTTAGGCTATGACTCAAAATAAAATAAAATAAAGCGCAAGAAAAATGATTCATCTATATAGCTGGCCCTACATAGTGAAAAAGGACTGGAGTATTATTGTAGATGCGCAGGAGTACTGGGATTGGTATCGGGTGTGGATCTATTGTTATTTTTGATTTAGTTTCACATTTATAAGATTTGATTTTGAAGTAGTGGAGTTAATGTTTTTGAGTGGAGTCTGGTTTAATTTTATCTTCAAGTCTGGCTTTAATATTTTAAAGTTTCCTTATTTTAACGTGAGTTATATGTTAAGTGAGAATTTTAGATAATTAGGCTGGAATCACAGTTGTGTTGATATGTTATTTTTGCAAAAGTCATATTCTAAAGGTGCATATTATGCATTATGTACTATGAGACACTAAAGGAGTGTATGCTTTATGATATAACTAAATAAATAATAAATAAATGAAGCGCAAGAGAAATGATTAATCAATATAGCCGATCCCACATGGCAACAAAAAAGTTTGAGTGTTGTTGTAGATGCGTGAGAGTACTGGAATTGGAAAGTGGTGTGGAACTATTGTTATTTCTATTTTTAGTTTCCCATTTATAAGATTTGATTTTGAAGTAGCGGAGTTAATGTTTATGAGTGGAGTATGGTTTAATTTTAACTTCGAGTCTGGCTTTAATATTTTTAACGCGAGGTATATGTTAAGTGAGAATTTTTATGTACTTAGGCCGAAATCACGATTGAGATGATGTGATATATTTGAAAGAGACATATTCTAAAGGCTCATATTATGCATTAGGTACTATGAGACTAAAAGAGTGAAGGATTTAGGCTACGACTAAAAAATAAAAAAATAAACAAATAAAGCGCAAGAGAAACGATTGATTTATGTAGCTGATCTCACATAGTGGGAAAAAGACGTGAGTGTT
This sequence comes from Eustoma russellianum, assembly GCA_036186865.1. Lineage (NCBI taxonomy): Eukaryota > Viridiplantae > Streptophyta > Magnoliopsida > Gentianales > Gentianaceae > Eustoma > Eustoma russellianum. The sequence continues at coordinate 424,378 of AP025073.1, forward strand.
ATTGTAACTGTTGTTACTTTAAGCTTCAGCTCCATTTAGATGGTGCTCATGCCGGCTTTGATGTATTCAACTTAAATTTAAAGTTTAACTGCTGAACCATTTAGCCTAGCAACATTTTAAGCCTAAAAATCAAGGGTGTTTATCTTAAAGCGATTTTCTTATAACATTGTCAAGCCAATTTCTATTACTAAGATGTTCTGTTATTAGAATATTTATTGTATATTTATTGTAGTATACCTGGAAATGTAGCAAAGTTCAGAGTTCATGTTGATCCGTTGCTTGAAATAGCACTGGATCGGTTAGAGTTATTAAGAAACTCTTTGGTGAACTATTGAAAACTTAATCTGAAACTGATTTACTTTCTCTAAAGCCTTCTTATTTGCGTCATGTGATTAGATTGTCATCGTCTTTGTCAGGCTGGAGAAATTTTTCACTCTGCACTAAGAAGTGCTGAAGCATCACACAGGGAACTTTCATCAAACCAAAGTGCTCAGGAGTTCTTGGAAACTCCTCTGATACAAGAACAGGTGCATAACAATATTTGAGCCTGCTAAGCTTAGAGAGAGAGAGCTTCTCCAATTTTATTTTATTTTATTTTTTATTTGTATGTGATGGGTGGATTGTCCTTTATTGCAATAAATAAAGTACTGTTCATGGTTTATTATACAGGAGGTTTCAACTGATGTGTCCAAGCAAGTCAAGCTGGGGTTTATTGCTGGACTTGTTCCAAGGCAAAAATCCATGGCCTTTGAGAGGATTATATTTCGTGCTACCAGGGGTAATGTGTTTCTGAAGCAGGATGCAGTTGACGACACCATCACTGACCCTGTTTCTGGCGAGAAGGTATGTGCCTAATTTCTAGCTCATATGAGGACTCCTAACTAACGGTTCTTCAGCTCGGTTGTGGTTAATACAAAACATCAATTGTCTTATTATAAAACATAGAGTATGTTGAGAGGCATAATTTCACAAGGGGAAGTGAAGCAATGCGTTAGGTCAAGAAATGTGAATATTTAGTGTTACCATTATCTTCCCGCCCAATTATCTGTCAAATTTTGTCTTCTGAGATATCCATTTAAACTTAATCCCTCATTTTTTGAATTATATCCGTCCATTTGGATATTGTTTACTTTCTACTTTTTCTTTTATTATGATTTATTTAGGTTGAGAAGAACGTGTTCTTAATTTTCTTTTCTGGAGAAAGGGCCAAGAACAAGATACTTAAAATTTGTGAGGCCTTTGGGGCAAATCGTTACCCATTTCCTGAAGAGCTAAACAAGCAGGGCCAGGCGATTACTGAGGTTTGTGCTGTAAGATAGTTTCTTTTACCTGTTAGCAATCTGCTACTTTCTTACAATGGTTTACTAGCAGTCTATTTATTGATAGATTGTACTACGTGAGGTTTGGTGATTTTCTGTAAACATGTTGACTTTGCTGTAAAGTTTCATATGGCTTAGTGGACACAAGCCCATGAGGAATTCTAGACATATACTTCTATCATGGTGTTCACTTCCGAGAGACTTGTGACTTGTCTATTTTGTAATCCCCTTTATGTATTGTAGTTTAAGTCATGCATCAATGCTTTCCTGATTATGCAGTAGTTTTTATTTTTTATTTTTTACCTTTATGGTGGGTTTCTTTTCCACTGCTATCCAATGGAATATTTGCAATCTTATTTAGAGTTAGGTTGAAGGTGGGGCTGGAACTTAGTCTTGTAGATCTGTTTGATTAGAACTTTTCTCTGGTAAATTACTGGAAAAAGATTTGCAGTTATAGTCTGTGATTCTTTCATAATAAATACTTCTACTTAAGGACGTTTTTATTTTTTCTTTCTCTTAAAGGTTTCAGAAAGGCTCTCTGAGATAAAGACGACAATTGATGCTGGACTTCTGCACCGTGGTAATTTGCTACAGTCAATTGGAGAACAATTTACCCTTTGGAACCTTTTGGTATGCTGTTTAATGTTTCATTGAATACTATTCTTAAAAAAGGTCATATGATATTGCATGTTCATGTCTGAAGTAGTCTGGATAGTGTTGCCTGGATACCTTCTTTCATGCATATTTTTTTCTCTAACTATTTTGCATAACAATTTTATTAGGTGATGAGGGAGAAATCTATTTATCATACTCTGAACATGCTTAGCATTGATGTGACTAAGAAGTGTCTTGTTGCGGAAGGTTGGAGTCCTATTTTTGCAGCAAAACAGGTAATAGTGCATGCTTCCTAGTTTCCTATAGAATGCATTGAGGCCCTGAAGCATGGTTTTTGAATTACTTTCTTTCTTTGGTACCACTGATTTATATTCTGGTTCACCTTTTTAATACAACAAAATCCAATACATGTAGATTCAAGATGCACTGCTACGGGCAACACAGGACTCAAATTCACAAATTGGGGCTATTTTTCAAGTTTTGCATACTCGAGAGGCGCCTCCAACATATTTTCAGACAAATAAATTCACTTCTCCATATCAAGAAATAGTTGATGCCTATGGGTGAGTATTCTATGAGATGAAGGTTCTGGATTTTGGAGTTTAACATGACAAAGCTGCATACTTGCGATGTGGCATGTTTGTCTAGATGTGGTGGTGGTTATTCTCAAGATAACTGTAAGGATGTACTCTGTAGTAGCCTTGTTTTTGTTTTTGGACCATAGACATAGAGCGGCATGACTTAATTGTGGCATCAAACCTGGACATGTAGTGGCTACGTCTATCTTACTGATTCTTTAGAGGAAGCGTGCATAGAAATACTTAAGGCAATTCTTAGACTTGTCTTGCAGTGCATTATTCCCATAAGTCCTTTGTACATGTAGTGTTTACATTTTTGAATAACTATATACAAAATACCTTTTTTTGTCTTCAAGAAATATTCTGTTGAAGAGGGAGATGCCATTTTCGTTTTATGTTATGTCACCTGCTGAAATGTTCTTTCTTCATTGTAGGGTGGCGAAGTATCAAGAAGTGAATCCTGGGTTGTTCACTATTGTTACTTTTCCGTTTCTGTTTGCTGTCATGTTTGGCGACTGGGGCCATGGCATATGCCTGCTAGTTGCAACATTGTATTTGATAATTAGAGAACGAAAACTCTCTAGTCAGGTAATTCCATCCCATTTGCAGCAGCATTGAATTGGTGGGTAGCAATATGAATAAAGACAATGGTTCCTGATTCTTATAGAACTCAACTTTTTGAACTTTTAATACAATTAAATCTCAACTTCTTTACTACATAGACAATAAGTAGTGTCTCATCTTTGTTTGCTCTTTTATTTTAAAATACGTTTTTGATTAATTGAAGCACAACTCTCCCCCGGCGTCCCCCCCCCCCCCCCC
>AP025073.1:427721-486390 GCA_036186865.1 Eustoma russellianum
CCCCCCCCCCCCCCTCCTTTCTTTTTGCACACATAAAAGAGTACCTGTCTCCTGGAGTGCTTTATTTTCAACCATTCTTACTGTGAAGAAAGATGCCCAAGTCTGAATTTTCTAATTATGTACTGTGTCATGCATTTTGTTTCTGATGGCAGCCTTTTTATAAATCTATTTTGATTTTGTGTTACATTGATTACCTAGTCGCTGCAATGTTTTTGAGGCCTTCAATTCTCATGAATGTGTAATTTTCTATTCAAACTTCTTCTGGTTTGCCTTACATGGCTAACTATCCTTTCCTTTTCAAGACAGAAAAAATGAGAAAATGTCATAAGGAATAAATGATCCTTCCCTTTTCAAGAAAGAAAAAGGCCAGCTGTTATGGAACCATATAGTCCCAAAACGTTAGTACGTAGCACTGTTCTGTTCTTCTTCGACTAACGGAGCCTTTTTTTCCCTCCAAATGGAAATAGCACTACTGGCTAGCTTTTTATGTCCTTACTCGGCATGCCGCAGTACCTGTTGCTTTCTGTTCTTGTTGTTATCATCCTCGTTTGTTGTTGCTGATTAATCACTATTTCTTTTTCGTGTGCATATCTATATATGTGTATATTTCTATATATACGTACATATATGTCCCCACACACACATTCACACACATGCACATACATATGGTCATGCATACATATAAACTCCCAAAATTAAAATGGCTAATTAGCTACTGTTGAGTTAAGCACCTTGTTGTTTGGTCGACATTATATGTTGTAAATTCGCCTATTTGGCTCATATATGAAATTTAATTAACAAAAAAAAAGGGTTAAGGTGCACATATTTCCCTGGATTGTCTTGAAATATGTTCTTTGAGACAGTTCAAAAAAAATCACTGGAGACTAATCCAGATTTTCCTATTTGACATGAGTTTCATGATTGCAGAAACTTGGAGACATAATGGATATGACTTTTGGGGGGCGTTATGTAATTCTGCTGATGTCCCTTTTTTCAATTTTCACGGGTTTGATATACAACGAATTCTTTTCTGTCCCATTCGAATTATTTGGTCGTTCAGCATACTCGTGCCGTGATGCTTCTTGCAGGTATGTTTGGCGCAAGTACATAACTTTCATATCTTCTTATTTACTGCTACATGACCAACTTTATGTTATATTTCAGTGATGCTGCTAGTTTGGGCTTGATAAAGGCCCACCGTACTTATCCCTTTGGTGTAGATCCTGCATGGCATGGTACACGAAGTGAGTTGACATTTCTCAACTCGTTAAAGATGAAAATGTCGATTCTTCTTGGGGTCGCCCAGATGAACTTGGGAATCATATTGAGCTTCTGCAATGCTAAATTCTTTAGGAACAACATAAACATATGGTAACTTCCACGCACACTATTTTCATTTCTATACACTGTGTCTTGGATAGTGGTCTGATTGAATTTGTGACTTGTCTTTTTTTTTTTCCTCTTTTTCTTAAATTATAAATTGTTGTCCCCGTGATCAGATGAGATTTGTTAATTTCAGGTGCCAATTCGTTCCTGAGATAATATTTTTGAACGGTCTATTTGGTTACCTGTCCGTGCTTATCATTATAAAGTGGTGCACTGGTTCAAAAGCGGATCTGTACCATGTAATGATATATATGTTTCTCAGCCCTACCGATGATCTTGGTGAAAACGAGGTTTTCCCTGGTCAGAAGACAGTTCAGGTCTTATAGTTGTGCTATTTACATGATAAAATGCCTCTTTAATCTTTTAGCTGTGTGCAAAAAGTCGTTTGTAATACAGCGTTCTGAATCTGTTAAATCTCGTGTTGTCATTTTGTTCAGATTACGCTATTATTGCTGGCTCTTGTTGCTGTCCCGTGGATGCTCATTCCAAAGCCGTTTCTTTTGAAGCGGGAACATAATGTATGCGCATCTTTAGTTTGTTATCTGAATCTCTTCTTGTGTTTATAATTAGGTCTTTATTTAAAATTTGGGTAATTGTTTCTTCAGAGGCACCATGGTCTGTCTTATGCTCCTCTTCAAGACTCTGAAGAGTCTTTGCTGGTGGAGACAAATCATGATTCCCACGGCCACGAAGAATTTGAGTTCAGTGAAGTCTTTGTACATCAACTCATCCATACCATAGAGTTCGTTCTTGGAGCTGTGTCAAATACGGCCTCTTATCTTCGTCTTTGGGCTCTCAGGTATGTGATTAAGTGTGGAGCTCATCCGTGCATCAATTAAATTGGCTAATTGGTGTTAATAGACTTTATACTGTAAAATGGATTAACCCACCTTAGTCTCAAATGACGCTGTATTCGTTCACTTATATAATTCAACAAACACTAAATAAGTATTGCACATTCAGTCCCTACAGGTTCCCTCATCAACCAACGAATGTAGCACCCTTGAGCTGTTGTTGTGACTATCCTACAAAACTTCCAACTTTTTAACAGATGGAATACTGAAATGCATTGTACAAGGGGTCCAGTTCCTGTTAGCACATTCATTTCCTTTATGATGCCCTTAAGGATCATTTTTAGATGCGTATAGAAGGTGAACTGACTTATTCAGACCCCATCTTGTGCTAGATAATTGGGTGCCATCTTGCTAATTGTGCTTGGGACAAGCTACATTTTACTAGCTTGCTGATTATAAATATAGGAAAATAGACTTCTGACATGCTATGTGATCCTTTACCATTACTTTTGCATTTTCTCGTACTCCGAGAGGGTATATTATTTCATTTTCAAGCTGATCACTATTTCTTTACCACTTTCAGCCTTGCTCATTCTGAGTTGTCAAGTGTGTTCTATGAGAAGGTTCTGCTTCTTGCTTGGGGGTAAGTTTGTCTTACGAATATTCTAAATTGTTGGATTGTGCTGTAGATTGGTTAAGTTTCTTTTTTTCTTTCTCCCTCTCCCTGTTATATAACTTTGACATTGATTCTGGAAAGCCAAGTTCCGAGTCAATTGCCATATTTAGGTTAGCCTTTGTCTTGTTTTCTTTTGAGCATCAAGGCTTCCGACTTGTCCAACTAAAACATTTGTTTCTGACACAACATAAGCAGCCTTTCAAGCAACTTTTTATGCATGACGATTATTAACGTGGTATTTGTGCATATTGAGAATGTCATACATGGACGAACTAATGATGTACTGCATCTACATGGTGCAGGTACAACAATGTACTCATTCTGATTGTTGGTTTAGTAGTGTTCATATTTGCAACTGTTGGAGTGTTATTGGTGATGGAGACCCTCAGTGCTTTTCTACACGCGTTGCGACTTCACTGGGTAGAGTTCCAAAATAAATTTTACGAGGGAGATGGATACAAATTCTACCCTTTCTCATTCATTTCACTGGGTGAGGAGGACGAATGATGAGCCTTGGTTTCGCTTTGTTGTATGGTTTCAACTAGCACAAACAATCCCCCCCCCTCCTTTCCTCTCCCTCTCCCTCTCCCTCTCTTCCATTTGGTGATTCATTGGGTTATTGGGTATGTTGTGGAACTGTAAAGTGACTTGGGATGGGCAATAAATCTACCACGAAGAATGCAGGTTTTTAGCGTTAAACAAGGTGGTGCACAAGGATCCGAAAAGAATTGCTGGTTGTTCAGTTATCAAATGTTTTCTCTCGTGTTGATTGCGTAATATAAACTGAGGATATTGGTCATATGTATGTGGCCTCAGCATGTTTATGACTTCGTTCCATTGGGTCTCTGGTGTTTTCTCACCCTGTATCTTGAGTACGTAAAGGGGTCTCGATGCAAATGCAAATGTATTTGGTTGCACTTTCTTTTATAGCACACTATTATTGTATTATTAACATTTTTTTATCAATGGTTCATTAATCAATAAAATGTATACAAATGGAGATAGATCTTCAGTCTTAAACATAATTATGTGTGTTTTAAACACAATTATCTTCGTGAAGGATCCCAGTTGGGGTATAGTTGTACAGATTAATTGTATTTTCTTGTGTAAACTAGTCTTTGAATCTTTATTCATCTCTGGTGCAGGAATAAGTAAAAAAGACGATACCTAATAAAGTTTTAATGTAAGTTTTCTTTTTCTGAAATACCCTTTTTGCCATATGAAGTACATGAGTTCTGCTGTTCTGCATAGATAAGATTTTGTTTTTAAAAAGAGTATTAACAGGATTAAAATAAGTAACATGTTGCTATGATTAAGTGGATAACATATTAAATAATATAGTTAATGTATCATTTGTAGTTGTTGAATATAGAGTGGGATCGGGTGATTTAAATCAAGTATCGATATAAATTAAATAATATGTTGTAAATTGTGATTACAGAAACGTTTCAAATGGTAGTTTGTGTGTTGATACATTTGGGGCCAGCAAAGTTTACTTATAGACTGGAAGAGTATTAGCTGGTACCCCTTTGATTATGGCAATTACATTCCAAACTGCTAAAATCTACCAAGTATATTTACCAAATAAACACTTAACCACTACCAACCGATAACACTGAAGACTTTGTAAACAGAGTCATGACTTTGTTTTTTGTTTTTTAGTTATTATGATGTTGAAATGTTTTAGTTTGTAAATAGCATAGCCCCAGGAAATCAACATGCTTCTTTTTGAGTCGGAAACAGTTAAAGGAAATCATCGTTGTCCAAGTCTCACGTCTGTTTTCATACTATTTTAGTTTTGAAATGTTTGTGTTTGAATTGAAAATAGTTTAAATAAACTACATTGAAGTTATAATATTTTTAAAACGGAATGAAATAGAAGTATAAATATGAAAGTTCAACAGGAGAACATTACAAAGTCGAGTGAAATACATAGGCCGGTGCAATGAAAGAGTACGAATGGTTGTCCACTATTTGTTTCAGTTACAAATAAACATGCATTTGTATAAGATAAGCTCTAGAGGACTTATAACGCATAAGTGCGAGATCCATTGTTCCATTGAAGGCCATCTTCTTGTACTCAAAAAGCGTAAGGTCTTCAAATCCTATGCTTCAATTGGCTTATATGCCTTAAAAAGTTTAGTCACTGAGCTCTACAGGACTTGTAAACTTGGAAGGGCATCCTGCCCTTCTTACACTTTCTTAGTAACAGATGTTATGCGCTATGAGCGGTCGAATACACATTTGTATAAGTTTTAGAAGACTTATCATCCATATTAAATACTATCTTGCCAAACGATAACGATAAACTTGAACCATGAGACACCCTATGTTTGTCAGAAAGCTTTCAGGCCTACCCTACCAGAAAAAGTGGAAGAGTGCTCTTAAGACTTCATTCTTTTTCTTATACAAACCTACTTCCTTTAGAATTTTCTCTATATAAAGTATCTTTCTAATCTAGGTAAAAGGTTACGATCTATTTTAGCTATTAGCACATTACTTTCTCATATTCTCCGCTAATTTAAGCATCGGAGTTATCTCCGTTAGGTCTAATCATGTTAGTCGTGCAGTGTGTAGTCTTGGTCCAACCTAATTGAAATAGATACATAACATATAGAGGTTCATTATAAACTCGACGTCTTCAGAAATTTTATTAGATACGAGCTACAAGTATGAACGCTAAACACCAGTGTTTCATCACTAACTCGACGTCCTCATAGACATCGTCATAGATTAGATTTAATTAAAAAGGAGGTACAAATATGAACTCTAAACACCTAGACATTCATCACTAACTCATAGATTAGATTTAATTAAAAAGGAGGTACAAATATGAACGCTAAACACCTAGATATTCATCACTAACTCGATGTCTTCATAGATTTTATTAGAAATAGACTGCGACTATTACGTGTATAATGCAACGATTATTCGATTCTATTGCGCGTGTGAAAGACCCCTAAGAAAATCAGTGGGAAGTAGTGTGAGTGATGCATGTGGCTTGGAGAAGTCTCCTCGTGTGAGTATACCTTGACTTTAATTAGATTTGTTATTGTTATTATTATTATTATTATTATTATTATTATTATTATTATTATTATTATTATTATTATTATTTGAGTGCGGACTATGGAGCAACCAGACATGCTATATTCGAGGCAGCAGATTCTACCTCGTTGTCGTATTATGTAATTTATATGTGTGTACGTATATTTCCCTTTAAAGAGAGGTACCCATGGTTGCATGCTTTTGAGTATGGTCCATTCTTTCCATTTCCTACCCGTTTGGGAGCGCGGCCTGTTCTCATCCATTGCCAGTGCGTTCGTCTTTTTCGCTTTAACTCCCAAAAGCGACCACATGGGAAAGCTTCCACGCCAAGGATATGAGTACACAAGCTAATAAAGTCTTGCTTGTAGTGCTGGAGGTTCCTTATGCACACTACTGTGTATATGACCAATTTCCTGTTAGCGGGCCGTTCGATACCTGATTTACATCCCTATATTATCTTTGAGACTGAGTGTGACAGAGACCCTTACTGATTGAGTTCAACCTTTTTTTTTGAGAACACAAGCTAATAAAGTTTGAGAACTCATTTCTAACAGTTTTTAGAAAAATGTTTTAGTCTTCAACCCCGTAGGCCACGGTGTCTCGCTATTCGTCCTCGCTCACGTAACTTTGTAAAAAACACGTAAACCGAAAAATGTGTGTTAGTTGACATAAAAGCCTAATTCTTTCCGATACAATAATTTTCATGAATTTCACACAGCTCCTTTATATTTAATTAAGTTCATGGCGTAACCATAGACAATAGCCTCTGGTGTAAGCTAGCTAATGACAGTTGCTAATGCAGCTACAGTTTCCACGAAAGAGTTATTTTCTATTTCATTTATATCTATTTTTAATTATTTTCTATTTTATTTAAAAAGAAAAAAAAAGGTGAACACCTCTCCATGAAGTGATAATTTCAGAAACAAAATTTCAAATATAACATTAAAGAAAATTTTTGTTTTTTGAAAAAAAAAAGTAAAGAAAATTGAGTTCGAGATATCACAATCACACTTTTGAATTTGAGGATTTATTCACTTTGCGTAGGCCGTGGCCCCCTTTGATTCTTTAGGCCTTTTCGGTGATTATGATGTACTCACCCCCATTTTCCTCTTCTTCTTTGTGGTCCTCTTTGTGACCACACGACACGTGGCAGCAAGGGAGGATGGTGAGACTAGATGAGGGTTAACTGCATCTAGACTCATCACCCCCTTGCTGCCACGTGTCACGCAGTCACGCGTCACCGCACCCTCTTGCAGTGAGGGGATCCTATTCCCTTTTCGGCGCCAACCCGGTTGACCATACCAATGGCACCATATTCAACGTTACCCCCAAAAAGATGAACTCCGTATTTCAATGGCCCTGATTGCTACCAATATTAACCCTAAAGTTCCTCATTATTACACTTTTCCAAATTCCAGTGCTTATATTTTGCCATCATAGTCAAGTTGTTATTCGAGTTAAGATGAACTCCAAGGGGTGAAGGTTCAATTATAAGGACACGCACAGTGAGTATGAGTGTGCCTCTGCTGATATGTCGAAGACCTGGTTTATGGAAACACCTGGGTTACTGCGTAAGTCATCATCAAATCTAGGAGGCCGTTGGACTCCTAATTTACATCATCCACAAATACTCCTTGAGGTTATACCGGTAAGAACCCCGAAGTGAGGAATTTCACCTTTTGATTCAAGTGCTTATATTTCCACCACACTTGCAACAGTTCTGCTCAACCGGATCTCAATAGTGCTTTTGTGTTTGTAGGTGTGTATCAATCAATCAATCATACCCTGTATATCCCAACGATAGTACAAGCTATCGTTAGGGTCTGGAGAGGGTGAGAGGTAGGCAAACAATACCTCCATCCCAAGGGATAGAGAGTTTGCTTTTAGTGAGACCCCCGGCTCTATATGTATATATATACGTATACATACATGCATGCATGTGTATATATATACGTATATATATATATTATAATTAATATATTATATATGTGTGTATTGTATGTGTGTGTATATATGTATTCAAACAAAAAAAGTTATAACTAATGCTTCATTAATAAACAATACACATAATGAGACGAAACAAATTTAGATATATTTTAAAAAGCTTAGCCATATTAGAAGCCCCAATGGTACGAGGGGACAAAAAGAAGGGAACAAACAGAAACAAAACAAAGACGGTATTACTCTTCCTAGCAGTAAAACAGAAACAAAAAACGAAGACCAAAAAGCTCAATCCATATATATGTACTTATCAGGGAAAACACGCCTCCATTTAATTCACCTGTTCACATGTATGATTAGTTCTTCATCACTGACTTTCGAAAATCTCTCATTCCTTATAAGCAATTGGTTTGCTATTGAATTTTAATACATCAAAACTCCGTATAAACTCTTGGATATTCCCCGTGAATATCGACTTCTATCATTACAGGTTGTTATTTTAATTCTACTTCTGCATAGCCACTATTTATACCCTCTTTCAAATTTCTGATGTTCAATTCTTCTACATTTTCTCTTCCCTCTCGTTCAATTACCGGAGCTCCGGTCACCGGCTACCTGCCGGCTCAGGATAAGAAACATGGACTTCCCAAGAATCTCGGCCATTGTAGCTCTTCTTGGTTTTTTAGTTTTGAATGTAGCAATTCTATGTAGAGGAGGAATCACTAGTAGTTTTACTAGAAGGGATGTAAAAGCCATCGATATGCCGCTTGATGCCGATGTATTTGCCGTGCCGCCTGGCTATAATGCTCCCCAACAGGTCTTTCCATCTTTTCTCTTTTTTTTATCCGTCACCTTTTTCTTCCTTTGGCTCTGTTTTTTTTTTTGGCAGAATTGTTGTTTATGACAAGCTTTTATGTCGTTATATCTCGATTCTTTTTAATGGGTTTTTTTGCTTAATTAAACACAGGCAACTCGTTTTCATTGGTTACAATAGGTAGCCCGTAGTTGTGTATTTTATCCAGGATGAAATCACCTCCTATAAACCCCTTGTAAAACTGTTCACCCAGTGTGAAGTGTGTTAGAAAAAGAGTTACAGTGCACCGGTAATGTTTTAACAAAATGGCATAGTTTTACCATGTTTAGGAGGATTCACCTTTGAAGGTGATTCTTTTAATCCAGTTTAAGTGAGTCTTTTAATGATGGCATATGTATTAAGGTGGTTTTGATTGGCTGTAGGTTCATATCACCCAAGGTGATCTTGAAGGAAAGGCAGTGATTGTATCTTGGGTAACACCGGCCGAACCCGGTTCAAAAGAAGTCATTTACTGGGCTTCAAACAGCAAGCACAAGAAGAAGGCCAAGGGAACTATAACCAAATATAAATTCTACACTTACACTTCTGGCTATATACATCACTGCACTATTAAACATTTGGAGGTAAATTTGGGATCTTTCCACACACGTGTGTGTGTGTGTGTGTATATATATATTTGTGTGTGTACCATTCGTTTATCTGAGGTTTTCTTCTCTTTACTGCTTTTGAATATAGAACCGGGTACTTCTTCAGTTCTGTTACGTGGACATGATATAATGGTTTTGATGCTGGCTGTAACATTTCTTAGCAAAATGGAAGGAAACCCTAATCTAATTATCTGTTCAATGGAGAAATTGTGAGGATTTGATGGTATGAGCAAGATTGTAGGTGAATTATTCTAAAGGTTGGTTACTTTATTGTTATATTTGGCAGCACAATACCAAATACTATTATCAGGTGGGGATAGGGCATACGACCCGGACATTTTGGTTCATTACTCCTCCTGCAGTTGGTCCTGATGTTCCATATACTTTTGGATTAATAGGTACTCTTTTTGAACCATTTAAATTGGTTAAGGTTTGATGAAATCATAAAAGGAAGTAATTCTCAAAGTTAGGTTGTTCAGTTTGAAATTTTGGATAATAAATGAAGCATTTTCCCAAAATATAGTAGTTTTTTGGGTCTAATTTATTATACTGGTTGTTGCAGGGGATCTTGGCCAGAGTTTTGACTCGAATAGTACATTAGCCCATTATGAAGCAAACCCAAAAGGACAAACAGTGCTGTTTGTTGGAGATCTCTCCTATGCTGATAACTACCCTAACCATGACAATGTTAGATGGGATACATGGGCAAGGTTTGTGGAGAGGAGTGTTGCTTATCAACCTTGGATTTGGACTGCTGGAAACCATGAGATTGACTATGCTCCTGAAATTGTGAGCTTCCCTTCAATTTTCTTTGTTCATATGACAATGACATCTACTGTAGTAATTTAATAGCCTGGAAAGTGCTATCTATATTTTTCAAAGACCTATTATTTTTCTCTTGCCGAGTCGCAAAGGTATGTCTGTGCATGAGATTTGGTTCCTTTAAAGTATGGTTTTGGAACTTTGGTGGGAAAAAATATTAGCTCTGTGTAACTATCGTGGAATTAGGAATCAGCTATCATGCATCTTGACCTTTTTCTACATTTAAAGTTTCTCTTTTGATGTTGTGGGAAGTGTTGCATTTTGACTCTTAAGCTCTAGATATTTTCTGTTGCTAGACTTACTGACAAGCATCTACTAATTTGTTGCAGGGCGAGTCGGAACCCTTCAAACCTTTCAGCCACCGGTATCATACACCATATAAAGCCTCTAAGAGTAGTTCTCCTTTCTGGTATTCTATCAAGAGGGGACCTGCATATATCATTGTGTTGGCTTCCTACTCTGCTTATGGTGAGCTTTTGAATACGTTCTTAGTGGTCATGAAATTTCCAGTTTTAACCTGTAATTCTATTCAAATTTTTGGTAATTCTGACTTGTTATGGCTTTGGCAAATCTTGCAATGAAAATTTGCAAGTAGATCTGTATATAGTCACAGCATGACACATTCTGAGGCTTGCTAAATTGTCACGTCTTAATTCGTGTTAGTAATTACTTCTTGTTTAGCATCAGATTAGCTGTGTACTGACTCCGTATCCTACGTCACCGTAGGCAAATACACTCCTCAGTACAAATGGCTTGAGGCAGAGCTACCAAAAGTCAACAGGAGCGAAACACCTTGGCTGATTGTTCTTTTGCACTCACCTTGGTATAACAGCTACAATTATCATTTCATGGAAGGAGAAAGTATGCGAGTAATGTTTGAGCCATGGTTTGTTCAGTACAAAGTTGATCTTGTATTTGCTGGTCATGTTCATGCCTATGAGCGTTCGGTAAGTCCAACTTTTCAACAAATTATCGCACTATTGCTAATCTTAAGCCATAACTGCCATATCATTTTCATATGCATCAGTAGGCTAATGTCGCGGCCACAAGAATGTTTGAGCATGCCATGCATAGCATTATCAGAGAGCTTACACTCTCCTAGTTGATAGCATATATATGGGATACACATGTATCCTTTCTCACTTTATTTTGAGCATCTCTGGCCACTAGCCCTAGCAAGAGGCTTGTCAACCTTCAAATTGTTTCCTCAGTTACGGATTTTGTTCAACATCTGTATCAGTTATGAATGATTAGAAGTTACCTCATCGTGACAATATTGCCCTCCCCTGCACTTTTCCTGGTTGCTTATGTGAAACATTTCTGCTTCAGGAACGCGTATCCAACATTGCCTACAACATTGTAAATGGTCTTTGCTCTCCCGTAAGGAATCCATCTGCTCCAGTATACATTACAATAGGTGATGGGGGCAATCTAGAAGGCCTAGCGACCAAGTATGCTTCACAAACTCGATTGAATTATAACATCCAACGTAAACAACTGTTTGCTTTGCTGCAAAATTTTGAAAACTGATATAGTTTCCATTCTTGTATTTTTCAGCATGTCAGAACCACAACCCAAGTATTCAGCCTTCCGTGAGGCCAGTTTTGGTCATGCAATTCTCGACATAAAGAACCGGACACACGCCTGGTATGCTTGGCATCGCAATCAAGATGGATCCGCCGTATCAGCTGATAAAATGTGGTTCTTCAACAGATATTGGCATCCAGTATACGAGTCCACAGCTACAGATATATGATTGCAAATTTTTGTGTACTTTGCGGCAACGATACAGATTGTATTCAAAATATAAATGCTCAGGGCATCATCAACAGGAATAAAATGCCGTTAACGTTCCACTGGCATGCCAAAGAACTGATTTCACAATTGATGAGTCATGGTTGCAGAAACTGCAGTCTGGATAGACCCTTCTTTTCCCCCTTTTCGTGTTTTCGTTCCTTGTTTTCTCTCTTTGTCCAATTTAATCCATACTAGTTAGCAAAAAATTAACAGGAGGGAGAAAATAAATTGGCTGGCAATAGTCCAGTGGTCAAAGCTGTGGTATTTTGAAAGAGAAATCTTTCTCTATTTCATATTTTAGTGACGAACGTTCCATCTTTATTATATTGAAGTTTTATTGAATAAAGGATGTCAATTGAAAAGTTTTTGTTTTTATGATGCAAATGGAGCAATACTAAGGTTCTGAAGAAATTTTTTATAACGAAAGATGTGTCATCTATGCAGGTTTACAAATGTGTCATCTATACAGTGCATATATTATAATGAAAGATGTGCATATATTATAACGAAATCTTTATTAGCTTGAAATTTTTATGATGCAGTGCATATATTATAATGAAAGATGTGTCATCTATACAGGTTTATATAGAGCTGAGAGTTTCAATGATTGAGGTATTGTTTGTCTGTCTCTCACCTTCTCCAGACCTAAACGATAACTTTTGCTATCGTTGAGATATACTAGGTATAGTTGTTGTTGTATATTATAATGAAAGTTATAAAATGATAAAATAAATAATAAATACACACTCTTTTTATTTTAAAAATAATATTTTTTTATTTGATGTTAAAAAGGAATCAAGATGAATGCAAAAGAAATGACAACATAATAAACTAGTATTATGCAATAATAGTGTTATTGAGCTACTACTCTTGGTCCTTGGACATGATGCAGAACAACCTTGGTGGTAATAACGGGTACATTATGCTGCAGTGATCATATGGTATCATGAAAATTTTTAGATCATGTAATTTGTGATTAATTATCAACGTACAACTTCTACAGTTACAAATATATTTTTTTTTTCTAGTTTTGTACTCAACAGATAAAAAAAACAGCACTCCGGATTAAAGAAGACATGTGGTTAACATTGTTTTAAATTTCCTTAAAAAACTAGTGTTACCAGAAGAATATTTTGAGTCCTAAAACAAAACCAAAAAAATGAAAAATAAAAGACTAAACCTACTAAAACTCGCGTGATTTTAAGAGTAAAAGATACTGTGTACAAAATGTGAAAAATATTTTTAAAAAAAGGATTTCTTGCTGGTGCATTAATCTATCGGGTTTGAGTACGATATGATATACTCAACCTTATACTAGAAACGATATTTGCCCATGTTGCAATCAAAGGTTACTATATAAGCATTCAACTCCTGATTGATGTTAATAGCACGCGCGGCAGAGTTACGATTGCTGTGCGTTGGATTCCGGACAACTATCATCGTTGAATCTCCAAAGAGGTTCAAAACCGGTTGTGAAATTACAGTATTCGAATCGTTAGAATTCGAATGGCGCATCAAGTGATCGAGAAGGTTTCGGCCAATGACGATTGTTCGAATAAGAATAATCAGAAGAAAGCAGACCTCACTGTTGATCCAGAATTCTTCAGTTGTATGCTTCAACCTTCTCCATCTGAATCTGATCCTAAGTATGTCGGAATCCGCCGCCTCCTCCTATATCGCAAAGCTCAGTCCGGCGTCCTTCGCCGCAAAGTAAGGCTTAGCTTACCATTGTTTACTTACCTATTGTTCCAATTTATTAAGAGCCGGTGATTCCGATAGCGGTTGTGACTGGTTGCTCTACTCATTTAAATTGCAGTCTAATAGAATGGAGAACATGGATTAGTTAGCTCGTTTTATGAGGAAGGGGAAATTGGATTACTCTTCTCTGCTTCCGATATCAATGCCGCGTTGACTTCTACGTTGTATACGATGTGAATTATCTCTCTGTTTCATATATATAATAATTTGCTTCATGGTTAAGGAAGAACATTGTTGACTTAATATCTGGAGCAGATGTAGGTTCTCTCACTCTACTTGCCTATACTTGAGATGTGCTTTACCACAACCGCACACTAACAGAAGGCATGAATTAGCTGTATTTGCATTAGTTGCGCTAAGCCTCTAATATGAGCGTTGTGAATGAATTTTGTTTCTTCCCCTGAAACACTAATATGTTAGCTGAGTGAAGTCACTCTATTAAATCTTAACATCGTTTGCCGCACATGACGATATTCAATTAGTAGATCTTGACTTCCTGAGTTTTTATTGATTAAATGGTTAAATGATAAGATGTTCATGTCGGCGATTTGTAGGACTGGCGATGCAATGGAAAAGGTTATGGGGCCTACCGTAATTTCATTAACAGGCCAAGAAACTGGGAGAGTTTATATGCAGCAAGCCACTCGAGCACTCCTGGAAACAGGTAGAATGACATTTAACTTATTTTTGTTGGTATATTGGACTGTCGTGATTTTTGATCTAATGTGCATGAATATTTAAGGCGTCATGTTGGACACTAGAAGGAATTGAATCTAATCTCTCTTCTTTGTCTTCTTTTTCTATTGCTGTTCATATGAGGGCTTATGATGGTTATGACTTTGCTTTGAAAATTTTTCACATGTGTGAGATAAGTGTTTTGCAATTACAAAAAAAAGAGACAAGTGTTTCGCCTATTAAATACGCGTTATCTTTTATACTTCTCTTTGTAAGTTCATGGAACGGTCTGGTCCATGAGTCAAGATGAAGGATATTGATTGATCCTACCTTGGATTTTCAGATTTCAAGTAGTTTTTGGTTCAAGAATCACTGCTAGTCTACCAGAGGTTCCTCTGAAATATACTGTCATAGGCTGTTTTCTACTAGCTAAATGAAAAAGAAAATGACAAGTTTTACTGATTTTGAGTTCATTTATTGCGCTATCACTAGCAGACTGTCATAATGCTTGAGCTTTTTACCTTATCCTCAAGCCCCCTAGCATTTAGGAAAAAATATTACAATTCAAATTATCTACTTTTGCTTGATGGACCAGTTTAACTAGTCCTCCGCAGATTCTGATGGTCAGATTACAGCATGTTACCTACTTTTCTGTTAGGGTTGACGTATAAAGTCTTGATAATGTGAATGCCTTTGTGTTTCTGTATTTTTCTCCCACATATGTTTATTCTTTGCATATCTGTGTGTGGACATGCTTTAGTTAGATTGAGAAGTGTTTGACATGTCGGTTAAGATGTTACTTAAGTTGTCATTTATACAATCCTGACATCAGGTTCCTTTGCTGGTTGATGAATCAGTGGCCGATGGATGACATCTTCTGGTCCACTCTCCCACTTATTTGAAGTGGACAGCTGGAGTACTAGCAGGGTGTGTTTCCTATTTCTGCTTTGATAGTTCCTGAGTCATATTTTCCCAGAACTGCAGCATATTGCTAACCTGAACAAATGTGGCATAATTTATTTGCTCGATGATCTTGTTCACCCCTAGTTTCTTGAAATCAATGGTCATTGTTAAATTTTATTATAATATACAGGTTGCCAATAATCAGTCAGGGACCATATATAAACAATTGGCAATTGCTTTTGAAGATGGGAATATACAAATTTGGGAGTTTAGACTATTGTTTACTGAAACAGACATATATAACTGTATTCAATTGTCGTAATTGGCTTTCTGTATGAACTTTTACAATTAGCATATGATAATGTATTATTCTGTCGTAAGGTCTAATATAACTGAGAATTTGTGAGGCAATCCGGTCATGTATAGTTTCTACAATATCAAACTATATGAGCTGCCGTAAACCTGATCTGGCCTATATTTTTAGCCTTCTTTTAGCGTTTGAGTTTTATAGTTTTCCTACAACCCCTTTTATCCTCATGGTTCCCCCCCCCCCCCCCCCCCCCTCTTTAACTTCAGTATCCAAAAAAATGATTTTTTTTCTTTTGACTTATTTGCAGGAGTTACGAAGTACAAGTCAGGCATTGAGTCGGAGCAGTTCAAATGTTAGCGACGGTGATCTCCCACGCAAAAGAGCTGAACCTGCATATTCTTTTGTAGGCATGCATTGCATTTTTGACCAATGCAAGGCCATGGGTAATACTTTAAAGCGGGGTTGAATTTGCTTCCATAGTGCAACTGTCTCCTCCCTACTTTTGCTCCATGGTTTTCTTTATGATACTGTACTTTTGTATATCCTTGTAGTCACGGTTATTAAATTTGGGCATACAAGTTCGGATCTACTAGCCTATGGAGCATCTGACGGTAGCTTGACAGTTTGCAATGTCTCTTCGCCTCCTTCAGTTCTTAAGCAGTTAGTTGGGCATTCAAAAGAAGTCACAGGTTTGTTCTACCACCACCATTTCTGTTCCGTTAGCCTTTTCTTATGTTGTGAATCACTTTAGCTGCATCCTCTTTTCTTTGCTTGGGGGGAGTTGTTTGTCTATTACAAGGTTTGTTGAACTAGTCTGACAAAGTTATCATTTAGGCAACCAATTAAGTAATTGCTTGTTACTTTTTGTCGTCTTGCAGTAAAGGTTTATGTGTTGGTATGGAAGTTAGCGATGTATCTGAGAAGACAGAAGA
Source organism: Eustoma russellianum (assembly GCA_036186865.1). Taxonomy (NCBI): domain Eukaryota; kingdom Viridiplantae; phylum Streptophyta; class Magnoliopsida; order Gentianales; family Gentianaceae; genus Eustoma; species Eustoma russellianum. Next base: position 444,225 of record AP025073.1, read on the forward strand.
TTACCTTTCTCCAATATCACCGATAGCCTGATCTAGGGATAATTTTGTCTTAAACTTTTATGCTGCCTGCGTACCATGACATTCTCGTCTGATTTGCATGCCACTATTTTTTTGTAAGCCATTATTGTTTTGCTGAAAGCTAATCTTTTTTTTCCAGATTTTGACTTCTCTGCAAACAACCACTATATAGCATCATCTTCAGCAGACAAAAGCGTGAGAGTATGGGATGTTTCCAAAGGCCTTTGCATCAGAGTGGTGTATGGCATCTCCGAACAACTTTGTATACGATTCCATCCTGTAAGTGCACTCTAAATGTCTAAAATTTATAACACTGAACGTGGAAAACGGTACCTTACTGAATTTCTGCCTTTCTTACCAATGAGAGTCGATGGTAATCTTGTCACCCGTTATTACCTTGTTGTTTCTTCTGTTTATTTTAATGCACGTTACTTAGCTTAATGGTTCCTCATAGCCCTAACTTATTTGCCAAAACAAATTAAAAATGTAGAAACCAAACAAAGAAAGTTAAATATGCTCTACTTTTAGTTTCTGCTTTGATCTGATTTCTGTCACTTGCAAAGAAGTACGATCCATTGCCAAGGGGATTATTATTGGAACACCTCATTGTGTGCAATATATTTCGGTTGGTGGAGCTAGTTGCAGAGATTGATCTTTATACCTTTCTTTCCCACAGGTGAACAATAACTTTCTGTCAGTTGGCAATGGAAACAGGGAGATCACGGTAATTAAAGCATGCTTTTCATTCAATGTTTGCAGTAAATCATTATTACTGAGATCACTTTTATTTTGACTGCTTTTACTGTTGAAGCCTTTAAACAAATCCTGTTATATACCCTTTTTGTGCTATACAACAACACTCAAGCCTTTTCTCACTGTGTGGGATCGGCTATAAGGATCAATCCTTTCTCTTGCATTTTATTTAGTTTTTGTGCTATACATGCGGCAAAATTTTGGTTTACAGTTGTTTTATATAGAAGAAAGTGGATATAGAATGAACAATAGATGGAGTTTAAGAAATTACGATCTATTGTTTTACAATTCTTTCTCAACCTAAGTGTTTTAAGAAGTATAAAAATTCTAGAAGATGATGAACAATAGATGGAATTTTTGTGTTTTGTTATGTGCTATTTGTCTATACTTCTTGGATACTTGAACCAAAAAAAGCTATAGTTGATTTTTTAATGGATGTCAATTGGGTAATCTTGTTTGAACCAGTCAGCTTGGTTGATAATTTTGGTTCTGGAGAGCTAACATTCATGAGTATTGTAAGGATAACCGTTTGCTCATCGTGGTCATAAATCATACCAGAGAAAATTTGGGGTCTTCTGTAACTGAAAGCCTGGTATTCAGGTTTATCTGGTTCTTGAAATTTTAAGTATGAAGTGTCTCTTTAAAAATTTACCCTTGTAGGTTAAAGATCCCCTGGAATTCTATTTTCTTGGTCAGTAAGAGTATATCAACTGTCCTTTTTCTTCAACCTTTGGATATTACTCTTCTGCTTCATTTTATAAATTCTGCTATCTGCATCACAGGTAGTTAACTTCAGCACTGGAAGAACAATTAGCAAAGCAACCTTTGACAGTGAGGTTACAGCTATGGACCATGACCACACTGGTCAGCTAATATTCTGTGGTGATGCTCAGGTTTGTGTATTCTTTTCGCCCCGATTCTCATTTTAGTATCATTTTTTTTTTTTTGTAAGTTCATTTTAGTATCATCAGTGCCAAAGATGGCTTTTCTGTGATTGAAAAAACTGCATGCTTGTACAGGGGAGTATATACAGTGTGGTTGTTGACTCTCGCACTGGTTCCCTATCTCGGTCTCACCGCCAGCGAAGTAGTAATAAACACAAATCTCCCGTCACAACAGTGCAGTACAGAACATTTTCTTTACTAGCGCGAGGCCCAGTTTTGTTGTGTTTTGCTCGTGACGGAAACTTGTCATTCTTCAGGTGGAACTGGTTCATAACACCCTTTCATCGCCCACCCTCTTCTTTGGAATTGATATCTTATTTTAACAGATGCTGATATAAATTTTTTCTTTTTACCACATTAGTGTGTCTCCGCAGATACAGGGTTACTTGACACTTCGTTGTTCACTTAAACTGGCTCCGAGGCTACACAGCATTCGTGCATCTTTTTGTCCTCTGCTTTCCCTCGAGAAGGGAGAATATATAGGTACTTTTGAAACTTCAACTTGCGTGTCATTCTTTTGGGTGCGATATTTTGTCCTTGGCTTTCCCTTGAGAAGAGAGACTAATTTTGCTCGTTCGACTAGGGTTTATCCAAAATTAGTTGCACATTGTTTACAAACAGAAGTAATTATCAATCTCGTTAAAGCCACGATTAATCACTGAAGCTAAATTTGTTGGTCTTTGTTCATGCTAGGAAAATGTGGTGAATGACATTGTTTGCTGGTTTATTTGAGATACATAGCAGTATTGTGTTCCTCTTGATGACATGGTGTTTTGGCATGTTGAAGTTGCCGGAAGTGAGGATGCAAACGTGTACTTCTATGACTTGACGAAACCAAGGCATACTTGTGTTAATAAGCTACAGGTACTTTTCAACTGTACATGTCATTATTTTGAATGCAGAATTCTTGGATGTTTTGTTATGACAAAAATTCCTTCTAATGTGGTCTGATTACGTGTGCAGGGTCATGGGTACCCAGTAATTGGTATTGCCTGGAATTATGGAGAGAATTTGTTAGCTTCTTCTGATTTTGGAGGCACTGTAATCATATGGAAGAGAGCAAAATCAAACTGAATATCAATCAGTCACACCTCTTCCCGTCGTTTGAAGATGAGACTCTATTTGCGACTCTCAGTTGATTGTTTTTTAACTCTTTCATCCTGTTGTACACGCCGAAGCCATGCGGAACTTACATTTATTTTTAGGTTAGAAGTTACTGAATGAATTGCTACATTGATTTGTCCTCTCCAACCTATCATACTGTGTTTTTCTAACACCCATTTTCCTTCACGTGAACCAAGGGTTTTTAGTTCAGTTACCAACTTTCAACAGATTGCAGACTCTGTAATTCGTAGATGTACGAGTGCTGCAAACTTGCAGGAGACGTCATTCAAGTACAGAAAGGAATTCTACATAATTTTGTTCATTTTAAGTCCTCGTAATTACGTGCAGAACTTATAGAGACACACCTTGACGCTAATTTTGGAATATGATGGAATAAATCAAAATGACTCGTTAAATTGAATGCGCTTCTTATATTGTGAAGTAGCGGTTGATCGGCACAGCTTGACGCAATTTTTATTATATGTCACCTGGAAACTACCTCTTTGTGTTTTAAGCACATGAATATGGTTGCATACATCTGATCTCTCCATACTTTGCTATAGACAGGAGCCTCTATGGCAATGTGGTAATGTTTTTGTAATTAATTACATGCAAACATACAGAGAAATGAGTAGGAAAGAAATCTGCTGAAGTTAAGACGAGCAATTTCGATGCTTCTTCAGGCCCAACCTTTAGGTTTAGGAAGAGATCCCAATCGTAGGAATCTCCACTTGAACGAGCGAGGAGGTATTCCTCTTTCGGACGCCCTTTCTTTTTCATCGGAAGAGGAAACCTATTCTGATTATTACTTCGGACGGTCTATCTGCCTGCTCTGCAGACATCCCATTCTGCATATTCTCAATATATGGGTCCTGGACATTAGGAGATATCTCCTTTTGAGGCTCGATCAGGTGGTTCTTATTAAGAATAAAGATCAGATTATACATCCAAGTAGACACTATTTTGTTGGAGTCGTCGTGGTCGGCGGGAAAGAAAGAAATGAATGTTATTTTTGGAAAATAGAACAACAGTTTTCTAAACAGAACTGGATGAGCAGTACATAAGTATACTGTTTTCTCCATGCTATCCAATATAGTTATGTGCAACATACTACAGAGTCTGGAGGTCCATCTGGTGAAATGGAGCAGGCCCACCTGGCGAAATGCAGAGGAAGTAAAAAACAGATTAACCCAAGCGGATTCATGCATTCATGTATACACGTCAAATTATCTCATATAAGAACATCCCCAAAGAATTGAATTCATACTTCGGAATTCTACTCTTCCCATCTCAAAAATATAAGTCATTTTTAACTTTTCAATATAATATAATTTTTATGTTTAAAAGTAAAAAATAAGTTATATTTTGGTTCTCTTCCCGTCTAAAAATACAAGTCATTTTTACTTTCAATATAATATAACTTATATGTTAAAAAGTCAAAGATGAGTTATATTTTGGAACGAAAAAGTATTATATAAAAAAGAAGATATAAATAAACTAACTAGATTGTTGTTAAGGTGGGGGAATTGAGCATTTGAGCTCCATGAAAAAGCTCCCCGGCTATACAAGTTCAAATGCCAAGTTCTTAATTCGAGTATTCTCCATGCAGAATACGAAGATTATATATAATAACCAAACACAAGGAATATGAAATTTCCATTCCAATCGATCTAAAAAGACGTTTTTGGTGTATACTTCTGTATTTGCGCAGGATTCGGAAAAAGACGTTAATTGATAAACATTTGATGTAACTTGATGTTTAACAGTTAGATATGTATCAACGTTTTACTTTCTAAAACGTTAATTTGTAGTGAAAGGGACTATGATAGCACAGACCAAGGACGTCAACAATCTTAACTAACCAATAACTAAATAAACAAAAAGATAAGGACGTTAAAAATACCTCAGACAAAAAAAAAAGTATGCACTTATCTGTAATAAAATGTCCATCTTGACAAGCAATGAGATCATGTTTAGCATCAAGGAATTATGTATTATTCCATTAATATATGATTACTTCAGTGGATGAACCACAGCTGGCAACCTACTTCGGCATATTATGTTCATACATGGATATTGTGTTCATACATGATGGCGGACATTAGAGCAAATGGTAAAGTTGTTACTTTATGACCTACAGGTCACAGTTCGAGCCGCAGAAATAGCTTCTTCCACAAAGTGTAGCGTAAGACTGTATATCAGATAGCGAAGCGATCCAGTTCTTCCCCAAACTCTGCATAAACAGATAAGCCTAATGCATCGAGAACGCTCTTTACATGGATATTATATATGATCAACAGCTATAAGTTCAGCTGTATAATAGAAGAGCCTACTTGCCACGCAACACGATTCTTTATGATAAGTCAATTTATTTTATTTGATTCAATGCCGGCCACAATAGGGAATGTAATATATTTTGGATTATGTTATATATGTTTATTTTTACTAACTTTCCATTTCTAATGGAGTCAAAACACTTTGGAATTTGATGGAATAAATCAAAATGATTCACTAAATTAGCTGCACTTCTTATATTGTGAATTAGCAGTTGATCGATGCAGCTTGACGTAATTTTCATTATGGGCCATCGAAAAACAACTTCTGTGTGTTTCTAACACATAGGTATGGTTGCATACATCCGACTTCCTTATACCTCAGTCATAGACGAAAGCATATAAACTAACGGGTAATGTTGTTGTTATTGATGTTTATTTTTAAAGTGAACTTCCGACTAGAAATAGTAACATCGAACCCATTCAAAAATTATTGAGCTCAACTTTGTTAATGTCGTTGGCTTTCTTGCGTTTCCCTTTTTCCGTTTGCTCGTGTGCAAATTCTCAAATTAAAGGTTCCGGATCAAAAACTCTGATGAAATCGGATCTTCACCAGATAGATCGGAGGTGATCCTTGTGGTATGCCGTCAGCTCTTCGTTAGGGTTCGCCTTTGGAGCCTGAGAAGGAAAGGTAACATTAGAGGCCCAAGGTCAATTGCCTGGATAAAACCCTCCAACGGTGTGGGCATTTTTGTATATAGCTTATGCTGGAAGCAAAGGTTGTGAAGAACCTGTTTAAAGGTCTCTTCTAGATAGGGTGGTTGTTTTGTTTGGACGAGCTCGGATGTAGCTCTGGCCGAGCCGAGAATATTTTGTTTGGGGGATAGATAAAACTTGAGACTCCGAAAAGACTTGGTCCAGCTTCTGCTGGAGAAGTTCTTATTTATAGCTGTTGAAGCTGAAGGCTGCATGGCCTAGAGCGAAGGTGATGATGACATCTGGCTGTCTATGTGGCCGTTCTGGCTTGCATGGTCGCCATGTGGCAGCTGATGGTTGCTGTGTTGGCAACTCTTTTTTATACGGTTGACATGTGGAGATTAGTGGCTGAGCAACTGGCAGTCTCACGCTACATGAAGGCCAAGTAGCGCCACGTGTTGGGCTGGGAAGCTAAGTTTGCTGGGTGACTGGAATCTGCCTAAGCTTACTGTGGCCGAGCTGAGTTGCTTCGTGTGTGGTTCGGCTAAGAGATAAAGAGAGCAAGGAGCTCTGCGACTGGGCTCGTTGCGTGTGCCCTGACCAGATTAAGTGGTGGCTGGGTTATCCTGACTTCGGCACTTGACAAAGCTGACCTGGGCCGGGGTGAAGCTCATGCCTTAGGAGGTCTTTTGTGATTTCTCCAGGCAGAGCTGTCACGACCGAATTTGGCCAATCAACTACCCGAGATTGGCTTACGTTGACTGTTACTTACCAACGTGAAATTCCCTTCTCCTATCTAGCAGCTGAATTTATGTCTCATCAAACTCAAATCTTTAATCACAAGAAACTTTATTGTTTGAGCTCTATGAAGCTGATGTAAATCAGAAACTTAGCAGTCTTCTAAATTAGTAAGACATTAACAGACAACTCATACAAGGGACCCAATACAAATCGAGCCTGTAACTCAGTATCCAATTAGAGCAGATTCAGGCCTTTTGCCTTCAGACTTGGATAGCAGTATTGCTTTCACGCATCGTGTGTCGTGGTTCGAACATACACCTTTTTGAAACAATGTCTCGATCCAAATACGAATTGAGCTATGTCGTCAATGCCTCAGTTTAAAGGTTACTTTAATAAATGTATGGTTTTACTTCAAATCATCTAATCAGATTGTTAGTGCTTCAAATTTTAAACAAGGTCAAAGCGGTAAATTATTTTGTGAAAATGGTAAAATGATTTACCTCGTCACAGTAAACACATTACATTTGATTATTTAAGATCTTATTTTATAATAAACTCTCTACAAACCAAATGAAATTATATAAAAATATGAGTCATTCTATTGGTCAATTAAAATAAATGGCCAATTAATGTAAGTCGATCTCGTGCACTCAATCAATTGCTTATCAAGGTTCTTTAGCTTGACTTAGGTATCGTGTGGCAACCATATTCACAGGGTTACATTGCCCAAAAGTTCAAACAATTTTATTATAAATTGAATTTTATGAAAGCAGTTTTATTTTATTTATTTTACACAAAAACAGTGTTGAATAACAACCAGACCAGTTTTATACTTTAATTCAATCTGTTTCATATAGCGTACCGGTTTAAGTCTTAACCGAACTGAAAAATGTCAAACTAAATAAATTCTGAAATTGTTACAAAATAAATTGATAAGACCACATTCGTAATATTAAATTTTGAAATTTGATATACTAAATAAAAGTAAAGCAAAAGGTTATTTTGCTTTCTTTTTAACCATATTATCTTAACCAGTTCAGAATTAAAAATAAATACTTGAAGTATCCAAAAATAGAACAAGTCTTTTTTTTTTTCCTGACTTTTCTGAATCGAATTTGCAAATTATATCGAGTTACTTCCAGCCATGAATATCTGTCCGCTAGACAGGAAAGACTGCTGGCTGGCAATCAGTTGTAATAAAAGTAGCAAATTTCTCAATAGTTTATAATTATAGTTTTCAACTTTTCCGATAGGATCGGGTGCATTAGTGCTGGTATGATCGAATCCGTTTTAAACTTTTCCAGTTAGCTGCTAATATGATGTGATTATTCGATTATTTATATTATATAATATTATATTATAAAGTTGTAGTGCTTTAGGTAAATAGGGGCAAAGTGAGTGAAACATAATTTAATGAATACTGAATTTACATCTCTTTCTTCTATTAACATATGGACCAGGTGAAAATTGTCTCAATTCTTTAATTTTTTTTCGTAATTTCGTTTCTATTGCACAAGATGCCTAAATAATTTATTAAAAAAAATTGTGAAGTCAAATATATTTTAACGACATCAAAAACTATCATTAAGATCTCGAAAGATAACAACCTAATAATCTATCGGGTAAGCTTAGTCTCTCTTACTAGTTCCTTTACCTAGTCTACAACCAAACAGACATTATTTTATGTTCACTTCCAAAATAAGAAAGAAGTCGACTTTTTCCAATTAAAAAAAGAAAATCACAATTTACTTAAGATTTGCAGCTGTTTTGTCTTTTTTTAAAAAAAAAAAATAACACTTTTCTCTGTCATGTAAAGGAATCCTTTTATTTCTCCTATATCATCGACGCATTCTTCAACCCTATAAAACCAACAACGATTTTATGAGGTTGAAGAAACATCGACGATAATAGGTTGACAATCAAAAAAAAAGATACATATTACAAGATGTTATTTTTCTTTTTACCAGTGATATCTTCTTCAATGTGCAAAATAAACGTCGGTTTTGCATAGTTGAAGAAGACATCAACGATAAAGGGAGAAAAATAGTTTACCTTTCGTTCCTTCCTTTGTTCGACAGAGAAAGTCGCTAAAAATTAAAAAAAAAAAAAAGTTAGCAAATCTTATGTAAATTCTCTTTGTTTTTAATTTCAATAAGTCAACTTCTCTATTATATTCGAAAAGATGTGGACATGAAATTGTGTATGTTTAGTTGTGGACCAGGAAAGGGGACTATAAGAACCTGACCCGTAATCTACTTTACATGTCAATTTTCCCTTTTTATGGATCATCCAAACTTCTTTTCTGGTTGTATGAAAGCTTTTAAAAAGTGATACACATACATATATATACATATATATGTATATTGTAACCAACTCCAAACTACATTTTTCTGAATGTCTATGTAAGAGGGGGGAAAATAGATCGGTTTATACCGCGTTGCTAGTAGTGTGGGTCTCTAGTTATATAGTCATTGCCCCGAGAAAAGAAATGCAATGAGCGCATTGCTTTATTGGCCTCCATCAACACGTTAGTAAGAGCCACACGTGTAAAAGATGTATATTAAGAATTCAACATTTTCTTAGGTTGATGAGATCTTACATCATCTAAGGTGTCCACTATAAACTGAGTATTTGACCTAGCAACAGTAAAACATTTCTGGAATCAAACCATGTACATCTTAGACCAAATTTGACTCGATCACTAAATGAGTTATGTAATGAGGGCAAGTTTTCTACATCACTGGTACCAATTACAGAGAATATAGTTTGAAACTGGTTATACCTGTAAATTCTCTTGCCAATAGACACTCACATGTAAATAACTCTCCCACTAAATACATTTATCTTTTTTTACCCAAAAAGAAAAATGGGGAGATACAATATAAAAAGACAATAATATGGGAGAAAATAAATTGTTACATGTACTACATAAAATATTACGTGCCGACAGTTGGGCAGGGGAAAGCCAATGAAGTGATGTTGGTGAATGTAACCTTATATTTTGCTTTCACGAATCCCTATGCCTTTCTTTCTTTCTTTCTGTATCTTTCACTGCTCTTTAACGAAAGATCCTAGTAGGCTAAAAGTGATACTAAAAGTGAGACATCTAATCATACGTCTCTACGTATATAAAATCAGTTTTTCTAAAAAAAAATTGCAGCACCCCTTTGCTTTTGCACACGTGACGACGCGTGATTAGATACCTCACTTTTAGCCTTTTAGGATTTCATTCGGCTATTTAAATCCATCGTATGCTTTTTCCTGACGATATTGTATTAGTCGCAGAAAGTAGACATACTCTGAGTATGAGAGTAGAGCAGTGGAGAGGTGTTTTAGAGAGAAAAGGCTTAAAGATTAGCCGTTCTAAGACCGAGTATCTGCACTGCGACTTCAGCGGCGTAGTAGACAGTGAGGATAGCCAGCTCACCATCGATGGTCAAGTGGTACCACATGTAAGTAAGTTTAAGTACCTAGGATCATTTGTACAGCAGAATGGCGACATAGATAATGATGTAGCACATCGAGTTCAAGCAGGCTGGTGTAGATGGAGGGCGGCCTCATGGGTGCTGTGTGACAAAAATTTCCCAACTAAATTAAAAGAAAATTTTTATAGGGTGGCAGTGCGACCGGCAATGCTATATGGGACAGACTGCTGGGCCATCAAGAGGTCACAATTACAGAAGATGGAAGTGGCAGAGATGAAAATGTTAAGATGGATGTGTGGACATACAAGGCTAGACCGGATCAGAAACGAGGTGTTTCGAGAAAGGTTAGGAGTGGCTAGTGTAGCAGATAAGATAAGGGAGGGAAGATTGAGATGGTTTGGGCATGTCAAGCGGAGACAGACGACGGCGTCGGTCAGAGCAATTGAAAGCCTCATTGTAGAGGGAAACAGGAGTAAAGGCAGGCCCAAACTGACTTGGGATGAGCAAATAAGGCACGACTTACTAGATTGGCACCTCACTGAGGACATGGTCCAGGATAGGAGTTCATGGAGACATAAGATTAAGGTTAACGAGGTATAGGTCATATATAGGGACACTTTAGAGCATATTTAGGGACATAGATAGGCGTAGACACTATCTACGCTTTAGATTAACTTTCCACTTGGTTGCATATGTTATACTGTTGTTTTACATTACATGTATATATATAAGTGTTGTGTATTTTAGTAGCGAAATGCCTTTCTTTGTATTTCTTGAATCTACTCACTAACACACTAGCACAACATAGCTCTATTATCATGTCATTTATGCAGGTAGAGCCGGGGGTTTCACTGGAAGCAGACTCTCTATCCCTTGTGATAGAGGTATTGTCTGCCTACCACTTACTCTCCCCAGACCCTAACGATAGCTTCTGCTGTCGTTGGGATATACTGGGTTTGGATGATGATGATGAAGAATACTAGTATCGTTTACAAAGTGACATTTTAAAATTTCCATAAATAAAGTAAGAAGCAATTTTTAGGAAAGATGAACCATTAAAATATGTTCACCAAATCCCATATAAGAACAAGAGGCTGCAAATTTGATCAAGCAAGTCGTAGGATTTGGTAGGCCGTCAGGTTTGTTGTCTTTCGTTTATTTATGTCCTAATGGACAGTTTTTAATGTATCATCTAATAGTCCTTCGTCTCGTGTCCCTCTCTTTTGCAGGTTCAGATCTTCTCACCGCATCTCTCTCACCGCATTTTCCACCACGCGACACGTAGCAGCAGGAGGGGTAGTGAGGCTGGATGAGGTATCTTCATCCAGCCTCACCATCCCCTCCTGCTATCACGTGTCGCGTGGTGGAAAATGCGGTGACTCACCATGCGCTCTTTTGCATAGATTCAAGGTAGCTATCAACTAATAGATACCTAATGGGCCATAACCAAATAGGAAAAATCAAGGTGGCAATTATATCAATAGACAAAAGTACAAGATCACCTTTAAGAAAAACATAAAATATATACAAATGGATAGAAAGATCGATGCTCAATACCCCTCATCCTTTAGAAATGGAAGGATAAAGAAGTGGAGAAATATCCTCCAAAATAATTGATACGTCCTACATCTACAACATATTTGAAATCTGAAAATTTTCAATTACCAATACGGTTCGTTTCGCCTCTGCAAGAAAGAAAACAAGATTAGAACGGTCGGGTTGTCTTTTCCGAGGTTTTTCGATACCAAAGTCAGTCAAATATTTTATAGAGAAAACTTGAACAATAACATAAAAGTGTCTTGAGGCCATAACCATTTTACCTAGAGGAAGATTTTACCTTTTATTGGCGATATACTTAAACCTGTCTTGCAGTACAGGTTTGAATTGTATGCTTTGTTAGGTTCAGTGAAAGGTCCAACAACTATAACCCAAAATAATGACATGGGAACACGTGTCAGACACTTTTTGTTGAGAATATATTATTTCTCTTATGAAAGTGGATCCTAAAGACACACATAAGAATATACACCGACAAAGTATGACTTTTTTTTTATCTGACGAATAGTGATTCTGAATGGGCCTTATCATGTCATGTAACAATCATAAAGAGATAATATCAACATGAATAAAGAATATTCAATGAATGAAAATCACACTATGTAGAGACTAGCCGACTCGACAGTCAACACATTCCTAGATCAATAGGTTATGTGATCAACACGTTCTGCGGACTTAAACAAAGTCTTTTATGTCTTTATTCTCTGGTTGAATTAGACAGCCTCTGTCATGGACTCCACAAAGCTGGTCAATTCTTAAGGTCAATCTTTAACTTAGTCAATTATTTTATACAGATGTCCATCGTTAATCCTCCGAAGTTTAATTATTTATTCTTTTTGTGAGATAATTGAACTTTTTTTTAGGTTGGCCATAATCTAGCTTCTATCCTGAATCACGAGTGTAACATAACTAATATCCTACGAAAAATTTTAAAAAGGTGAATTGAAAAGTATTTATGATATTTCTTTTCTACATTATAGATACAAAGGCAATTAACACAAACATGCCCATTAGTAAATATCTAAATGTGAAGATGGTGAGTAATGTGGACCTAAACAAATTAAGATTTAAACGTTGTTAGGGTTACGTTTTTGAACAAACCAGTAAGACTCAAACCCTAACTTTGAGAGCATACTAAGGTGGCGTTTGGTCGGGGGAATGGGAATGAGGGAATGGGTTTGGAGGAATTCAAACTCATTCCGGCTGTTTGCTTGGGGTAAATGGAGGAATGGATTTCATTTTGATATCCAACTATTTGGTAATGAATATCGTTTTTTGATATACTAGCCCCCTTATCTATCAAAATGTGAGAATGGGGAGCCGTCAGTCAACGCCGGTCAACGATGCCGTCCACCGCCGCCCGCCGCCGTCCACCGCCAGCCCGTTGCCAGTCCGCCGCCGCCGGCCACCAGTCCGATCGGTCACTATTTTCATTCCCACTTTAATACCAAACAACTATCACTTTTAACCCCAAACCCATTTTCTATTATACCCATTCCGATTCTCAAATGCCAACCAAACGCCACCTAAATCAATAGTCTTTTGATGTATATTTCTAGCTAGGAGAAACTTTCACGTTCTCCAAAAAAAAAAGAAGAAGAAAACCTCACACTTGCTTACTCATTTTCCAATCATCACTGGTTAAGATTTTGAGTAACAAAACAATTGGTGAAGTGGGGACGACCTCACTTTTTTTAATTTAAATTTCATAGATGATCTAAAAAGTTGGAGACTTTAAAAAAGGTGATACCGATTAGGAATTAGTCGAAGCAGCGGTGATAAAGTAGGCTTACAATATGAACACAAGTCTAGTGCCAACCTTCAGCAAAAGATGCGGTTGTACAAACACAAATTTAGCTAATATTCACATGACTGATACATCATATTAACAAAATTAGCCCTTAAATCATATCAGATGCCATAGGTATGTTGGCATCGAATCAGAAAACAAAAACTCTGATGGTAAGGTATCCCTACCCAAAAATTCAGCAACCCTTTTAAGCCTCATGGGCATAGTCCAGTGGTAAGTGGCAAAGGTGATTGAGACTAGAACCCCGACGTCCCGAGTTCGAGTCCGTGTGGAGATAATCCTTCTTGAAATATTACAAGGGTTGCCTCTGGGCTGGCTGAGTCTCGTGTGTCCTCCCCCTTTGCAAGGCTGCCGGTGGAGCACATCCATCGATTTACATCTCATCTGGCTAAGGGGCCTCTGGTACAGGTAAGGGAAAAACCCACCCCCTCATCAAAGAAAACAAAAACTGCCTGAACTATGAATAGTATAAAATATTAAATATATTACTCATTGAAATAATTGTAATACGGCTTTTTATGCAAGATAATTATTTCTTTTTTAATTAGCATCATTATTCTTTACAAAATTTATTTATTTCATACAATTGAGAAAAAAATATGAAAGCAAAAAAATTGAATTAAAGTAGTAACTAGTAAGTGTAACAAATTAGGCGTACTATTCCTTATATAACTTGAAATTATCTAGTAATAATTGCTTTTAAAACTTACAGAATTTGTCCATTAAAAATTAACAATAAAAGAAAGAACATTAAAATTAGAAAGAAAGAAACGTAAACGAGTTGAACAAGCAAGAAAGGAAGAAAACAAAAAGAGAATAAAAAAGGGATTGTGTGGTGGATAATGAGGCAAAAGAAGAAAAAAAAAAGAACATAATAAAGTTTCAAACTTCAAAGTGTGATCCATGCTTAAGATGAGAGGGACAGCAACCACAGGTTAGAGGAAAGTGAAAGGAGGGAGTTAGTAGAAGAACAAAAAAAGAAAGGTTTAAGAGAGGGTTTAGGTCCACCAACTGGTTGTTAGAGATTGCAATCCTTAACCAAACATCATCAACACCAGCACCAATTGAAACCAAGTCAAGCAACAGCACACTTTTAACAACAATAATACCCCTCTACCTACTAGGAAAGACTCAAAGAAAGTAATAGGTTCATAGAAAAAAGCTACCAAGAAAGAGTCGATTTGTTTTTGGTAAAGCCTCTGAGTTCTTGAAGTAGGAAAAAAAGAAAGAGGTCTTTTTAAAGATGCTTTCGTCTGGATTTTAGAAAGAGGAAGAGAGAGATTGAAGGAGACTTATGAGTGTGTAGTGTACATCATAAAAGTGTAATTCAAAGTGAAATTCCCACGTGGGTGTCGTACCATGATGATGTATGGATAATATATGACAGGAAAAAGAAAAGTGAGGTGGTGATGATTGTTTCTACTTCACATACTCCAAGTAGTTATCAGTAAAGTTGGGATTTTTCTTCAATTTTCTTTTTGGGGCTTTGGAATTTTTGAGCCCCATGGTCAATTGTGGATTTGTCTGAAAACAGAGATCTATTGCTGCTAGGAAGTTTGATTAGTATGTTTTTAAGTGTAGGGATTGGCAAATTTTTGTCAAAGGAAGAATTTTTTTCGGCAAAAATTGGAGCTTTTTGAGTCCCCTGTAAAGCACACCTCTGTGCTGATTCAGGTATTTACTATCTGCATAATGAATGTTTGTTTTAATGTATACTACTCCTTTGTTCATTGTTTCCTAGATTTTGGGATGGAAATGGAATTTCTTCATCTTTAAGGTGTTACTAGGAAGCATAGTTACAGGAAAATGCTCTGTCAAAATTTCAAAGTTTGACGGCCTATAATTTTGTGGGAAATTTGTTCTTCCATGTTCTGGGGTGTTTTTGGTCCTGTCTTTCGCTTGCTGTTGCAAATAGGAAATTGACTATCTGAAATTGTTGAGGGATTCTCATGAGTAATGGCGTCTAGTAATTTGTTCAAGTAATGCTTTGATAATTCTTTGCAAAGGTGTGTTGCGAACTCATTGGCTTTTTTGGCTTGAACCTTTTGGAGAAAGACAAGCGTATGCTTGGCTATTTTGATGAGATGACTGCCAGAGCAAAATATTTAGTTCGTGAAAGCTGTTGAATCTTGAAAGTGTTTCATTTATACTTGTGTCAGGATACAATTTTGTTTCCTTATTTATGAGAATGGTCAAGCCAGACATGGAAGGTTTTTCTTTTCCGTCGAATAGTCTGAATTCTGTAATATTGCAGATTATCTGACTTTTGATTAGCAAGTGAGCTGATAATCTGTTGTTAGAAATTTTCTGTATGCTATTTATTTTTAGAAGTGAGGCCACTGACCCCTTTAGCCCGTAATCAATAGTTTGGATTTTCATGATAAGCTGTTTCATTTTAGAAGTGAGAGCACTGATCTCTTCTTTAATGAATATGTGCAGAAGATATGAGCAGTAGTTCATGTTTCAAGCGGGACTGACAAATTTGGAGCGCTCCTTATCTAATTGGAAGGGAAATCTGGTTTGTGAAATTGCAGGATGGCCTCTTTCTTCTCTAATTCAGAGAATGAAAGAGACACATCTGCAGTTCTCCAGATGAGGGAAAGTCTGTCTGGTTCTTATTCAGAAGGACTTCTTCCTGGAAATATGATCATGTATATGAATTATCCATCATCAGCAGGATCATACTCCTCTATGTTGCCAGTGAATATACAACAACAAAACAGCTGCATTGCAGCTATGCCGGGAGCTACCAATTCCAATCCTTCTCACCAAGAAATTTTGTCAGAGATGGGGAATCCACGGATAGGAGGGGATGTTCTAAGTGAGTGGAAGGACAATAGATCCAACTTACTGTTAATGCATTCGATTGAAAGTGCCGCTGGTGTCTATCAAGGTGCACAAAACTTGCAGGGTCAGGGGTTGTCCCTAACTCTTGGTACACATGCTCCACCAGGTTTTCAAATGTCATCTTTCGACTGTCAAACTGCTGATCCGGGGCTCTCTTCGCTCATGTGTTCTAATCATGCACCAGATACCGACAGGAGTGGACCTCTGGGAAATGATCATTATTCCCCAAATCAGCAATCAAGAGGTTTTGAATACTTGCCTTCCGGTGTCCCAGTGAACAGCTTTGGTCCAATGAGAAGCGATGCATCTACATATGGAATGTTAAGTAGCACTAAGACAGTTCCTAGTTCAAAGTACCTTAAGGCTGCTCAAGATTTGCTTGATGAAGTTGTTAATGTCAAAGCAGCCCTCAAGGAGCAAACTCCTAAGATTAGATTGATGAAAGATTCCACAGAGGGTGATGTGGGGCAGAAAATTGGAGATGCAGATCCTACTGGATCTGGATCATCTCCTAAACAACAGGATTCAAGCAGCAATTCTGCGCCCGAACTGTCTGCAGCTGAGAAACAGGAGCTACAAAATAAATTAACTAAACTTTTGGAAATGTTGGATGAGGTGAGGTTGCCCTTCATCTTTTTATCTTTTTTCCTAGTGTTTCCTTTTCTAATATTTCTTCTTCTTGTTAATTGAATATAGTGAAGAAGTCTACCTATCCATATATGCCTTAAGAGAGACCGTCTGTCTTGTTGATGACAGAAGTCACTGAATTACTTGGGCTTAGTCTTTCCATAATATCATTGATAACGAATACTCAGAGTCCCATGATGTTGTACATATTTGATGGTCTTCATGTGGGTATTATACTGGGTATGTGTTGTTGTATGTGGGATCCAGACATATATTCGGAGGCTACCTAAATGAAAACTTTAGTCTCTTTGTTCTAGTTGAGCGCAGATGATCTGAACACTGGTTATTAAACTAGCACTTTCATTTTAGGCACTTGCAATCTGTCCAAGAGTTCTTTTTTCCGCCACCATGATATTTTGATTTGGTTCTTGGTTAGACTTATCACCTCAAAATTTTCTGACATGTCAAAGGATACTATCATAATGGCAAACAAGAAGCATATCCGGTTTTCGTTTGATCTAAGGCAAGTCAAACTTTGTTTTTATCTTTGTCAGGTAGACAGACGCTACAAGCAGTATTACCACCAGATGCAGATCATGGTGTCATCATTTGATACTATAGCAGGATTTGGGGCTTCAATGCCATACACAGCTCTTGCTCTCCAGACAATTTCGCGTCATTTCCGTTGCTTGCGTGATGCCATCAGTGAACAGATTCAAGTAACACGCAAAGGCTTAGGGGAGCAAGATGCTTCAGGTAGCAGTAAAGGGGTTGGAATTTCTCGTCTCCGTTTCATTGACCAGCATATCAGACAAAGGAGAGCCATTCAGCAGCTTGGCACTATGCAACAGCACGCCTGGAGGCCACAGAGGGGATTGCCTGAGAGCTCAGTAACTGTTCTGCGTGCTTGGCTTTTCGAGCACTTTCTTCATCCGTAAAATTCCTTACGCTCGCTTTGCTATATCTTGCGTTCTTCTTGTATCTGTAATGCTTTATCAGTTGAGGAATTTGCAATTTTTTGATCATACCCTTTTTTTTTTTGGCCAGCTATCCAAAAGATTCTGAGAAGATGATGCTAGCAAGGCAGACTGGCTTAACTAGAAGTCAGGTAAAAGATGTCATTGTATTCTAAAAGGAGTCATTATATGTTCTTTTCAGGACCAACAGGGAATTTCTGATACAGAACTATTGTCACCAAAACAGTTGAAAGAAATTCTTCACATTAGCCACATCGATGCCCCAATGTTGCGATTATTGTGTGAATTGATGAATAAATTACCTTGAATCAATATTAGTAGCAATCATGTCTTGATGAACTGCTTGTTATTTCAGATTCTAAAAACTGAAGTTTCTTTGGAGAAACTCTTTTTTTTTTTGGGGTTTTACCTGCATGTATAAACTAAGCTAGATGGGTGGATCTGAGGCAGTTCTCGGTCACTTTTGTGGATATTAGGTGTTTTGTGTGTGTGTGTGTGTTCCTTTTTCCCCGGAATGTAGTAAAAGAGAGACATTGTTTGTTGTGTGATTTTGCATTTTGATGAGGAATATTCTTGTATTCTGCAGACATTGGGGATCTCAGTTTTGAGGCTAAATGCTGTATTCACATCTGTAGACATAAGTACCAGTAAACATTTAAACGAATTCACATGTTTATTTTGATGAAATAACTTGTGATTCTAGATCATCTATAAACAATAGAACAACTTTAACATATGTTGTAATTGTTACATGTTCTATTTTTCTGAACCTGCATCATATCATCAACCCTTTTCATGTTTTAAGTTCAATGATATCATCCTGTTAAGTTTTTGCAATTTTGTTGATGGGGTGGTCTGTAACAGGTCTCAAACTGGTTTATAAATGCACGAGTGCGGCTTTGGAAGCCCATGGTTGAGGACATGTACAAAGAAGAGATTGGTGATGCAGAACTGGATGCTAATTCTCCAACTGAGTATGCAGCTAAAGCTATAAGTGCTGATGCAAAGGCTTCTGAAGATAGAGGAGATGATTTACAGCAGAACACAACTTCCACATCTGCCAAATATAATAGTACTGGGCAAACATCTGAATCGAGGTCTGGGCATCTGGCTGATGCACAGTTGGACTCAAATGTTGATAACTCTTTTCAGAAAATGAGCCATTTTGAGACTGAAAGCGCGTACGGATTAGCCAAAGTAAGAGCCAGCCAGAGGCCTGGGATGAATGGCTGCAACATGTTATCAGATTCAGCCCTTGTTCAGTCTAATGAAGGCAGTGCCAGAATGATGGCAGCTGCATCTGCCGCGTATCACATTTCTGAACTGGAAACGTTTGAGGAAGAAAAGGGGGTGTCACTAACACTGGGCCTGCAACAATGTCAAGGTAATAGCATTCCAATGTCCATGGAGACTCATCATGGTTATGCCACAATGAGAGAGGATGGTATGTACTCAATGGCTGCACCTTCTATAGGACCTGAGGCTGGAGAATTTGATTGCCTGGATTCTGAGAACCGCCATCATCATTACAGTTCCGCTCAACTATTACATGACTTTGTCACATGAGTTCTCCATATGTTCTCAGTGGCACTCTTTCTTTTAGTCCAAACCAAAGTGGTTCCTGGAAGAATATAAATGGTGCCTTTGGACTTTTGGGCAAGTTCAGAAACTGTCTTCTTTCATTTAAAACAGTGAGATTGAAGGTATAGTCTGTCTACGAAGGAGATCTCGAGAATGGTGTAACATAGAGCATCTATGGTTTTGCAAGGATAGCATTTTTGTAAGATACGTCAGTCATAATTGTTTCATAGACAAATATTTTTTGAAAATGTAATGATTTGTAAATTGGGACGGCTATATTGATGTGTTCTCTGTAAATACTATCTGTAGCATTTTTCTACATGAAAAGGAACATCACACCGGGAATAGAAGTTCATTACACATTTCTCTCTTGAGAGTAACCAATTCATTCGGGAGAAGATGTAGCGCCCCGTCCTGAACCCTAGGGTCAGAACCGGTACGCCCGCCGTATTTCACTAAGGAATATACAAGGCGTCTGTACGAATCCCTGCACTTATCAAAACGACAGAGTATTCGATTGCGGAAGCGAAATAAATCAATTCAAAACCCTAAATCGAAAGTAAAATCCCCAAAATCATATATAGTCAAAATCAAGTCACAATCCCTTAAACGACATCGTAAAGTAACCAAATAAGAAGTCGCTAAGCTATGCCCTCAAATGGAATAATAAATAGAATAAAACTTCCTCTTTCCTTGATCATTGGTCATCAACCAGTCTACGTGTCCCAATGTGCCCATTCAGAGCCTTCTCCAACCCATATGTAATCGTACCCTGAATCGTCTGCAATAAAACAAAACGAACGGTGTGAGTGACAAAAACGTCACTCAGTAGGTACCCTGCCTGCATCGGCCCTGTGAGATCATACATGCTAGGACAGTAGTGAAATACATATAAGTACGGTAATACGAAAATAGACTGTCCACGTTTTCACAAATACATATAACGGTCATAACTTCTTAAAACAATCAAAACACATAATCATGCGAAATGAGCGTGAAATGCAATGTCACATATATGATGCATGATAAGCCTACACTCTTGAAAACATACATACTATCGTGCAATGCATGACCCCGGGACCTAACAGAACGGAACGGAACGGAACAGATATGCGACTTAGGTCTCGCATGTCTTAACATAACATAACAGATATGCGACTTAGGTCTCGCATATCCTAACAGAACAGAACAGATATGCGACTTAGGTCTCGCATACCCTAACGGAACAGAACAGATATGCGACTTAGGTCTCGCATACCCTAACGGAACAGAACAGATATGCGACTTAGGTCTCGCATACCCTAACGGAACAGAACAGATATGCGACTTAGGTCTCGCATACCTTAACATAACAGAACAGATATGCGACTTAGGTCTCGCATACCTTAATGCAATGTCGTGATGCATGAATGCACATAAATCACTTACGGAATTCTTCATTTTCTTCTCTTTTTCTTTTTCTTTTTCTTTTTTTTCTTTTTCTTTTCCTTTACTCTCAGTTCTTGCCCTCCGTGAACTTCTCACCTTTTTCCCCTTCTTTATCCTTTTTCCTTTTCTTTATTTATCCTTTTATGCCCTCACCTTCGGTCTCATCCTGCGATTCCAAACTTTGCAATTCCAAACTTCCGCGAACAGCCCCACACCCCACTCCCTCACCCCGGCAGCACCCCACCCCCCCGCGACAACCCCCCCTCCTTCAGCCCCCAGTCAACTGTACCCCCTGACCAGCCCCCCTCCCATCCTCGCCCTCTCCCCAACCACCACTAACACGGCAACATGTGGCCATAGCCTACCACCAACGGCCACGCGCCACCATAACCACGCCTCCAAATCGATTGTGTTATCCATAAATACATCAAAAGTGAAATCTTTCATGCTATTCATACGAAAATAATACCATACAGATATACGGATATACAATTCATCATATACACATAATCAAATAAACAGTCATCTATACAATCATAATTACTGATGCACGATCTCGGTTTCGTAAAGAAATTTAGGATTGTACCGTTTTCATACAAAGGATGTTAAGGGGACACCTACCTGGTAATTGATACACGTTGAAGAGCGTGATCAGGCGGTGGTATTTCTCCCTAAAAGCGGCGGCCTTGTTTGGAGAATTAGGCAATCGCTCTCTTTTTTTTTTCCCTGAGAACGTCGTATGTTTGTGAGGGGAGGAAGAAGATGCGTGGTATTAAATAGAAATTTGATTAGGGTTTAGGGAAAATTTGATAATGAAATTAGGTTTTCTAATTAATTAGGCCTAATTTCCATTCTTGCCCCTATTAAAAAAAATGGGATATAACATTCTCCCCTCCTTACAAAAAGTTTCGTCCTCGAAACTTGTGTGTTACGTAATCGGTAACTTAGTATAGTCCTACATAATTCATTTACCTAGATCATGATCGAACTTAGCATCCCTTGCGTATTCTGATATATTACCCATCTCACTTCCTCGATACCGGATTAAGTTCTCAAATCATTCCGTGTATACATTTACAATGTCATCTTTAAATCCATTGTCCTCCGCGTGATATATCGTAACCTATTCCTTCTATAGTTCTTGAATCAACCTTAACGGGATCGTCATTATTCTGGCTTCATAGCTTAATCGTCGATCTATATCGTACTTACATTTGCTACCCTGAGCAATCCTCTAAAATCAGTTCTTAGCTGTAGTACAATCTTTAACTTAATGCTTTGTTCACAAGACTCATCTCCGAAGCTGTATGTATTTTTCAGAATATGTTGTACTCGAGTTTGATTTAATTTAGTCATCACTAACATCTCACAAGATGATCTAGTCCTTATAGGGCTCAATCCTTACTTAATTCTCCATAATTAATGCTTACAACTTCCACGTATACCACTTGACGTGTATCATTCCACTTATTGTAATCTACAAAACCGGATTCTCAAATTCATCACATATGATTCATCCCCTAGATAATTAACCACATTAACATCCTTAGTGCACGCCAATATGGTAATTGCTACCCTTCATTAGCACAACCAAGTCTTCAAAATCAGTTCTTATATACTTACGAACTAGCACTATGATCATGCTCTTAATTTCTCAGAATATCGCCAGCAGCCTAGTATACGAAACATGTGTATGGACATATTTTTCTTCAAGTTAAAAGAAAAGTAGCTTGCGTAGCTATAATTTTGAATATAACTTTAACTATTTAAAATAGTAAACTTTCAAATTTTGTACACACAACCCAAAGTATCATAGACTTGTTTTCGCAACGTGATATCTCAATGACCATTTTAAAAACGATGATATAACTTGTTCGCAAGCATTTTGGTAAAATTGCGTCAAACAGTTGAAAACTTATAATGTAAGGTTTTACGAAACGATTTGAATATGGTACCTTCCGTTTTAAAAAAAAGGTTTATATTTTGAAGGCTACCTCTTTTTTTCTACTAAAGTTAAGTAAGTTCATCGCAAGCTGGTAAATAACTTTGAAAACATTCAAACGGTTAAACTGCTTGCAATATCGGTAGTCGTCAAATTAAATTAATTTTTGACTAAAAATAGATTTAACAAAAAATAGAAATTTGAAGTATTCCGTAAGAAATATATATAAACAAATCATGTTTGCAAGAACATCCATATTTTAAAGTTTTTTTTTTTTCAAGGTCGTCAAAAGAATTTAATTTTTTTTTTTTAGGCTGATTTACAAGTACAGAAACGAAAATAGGCCTCGTAAAGTTTAGTAGACTATATAAAGAAATGTGACTTAATAAGGTATTTTCGAGAATAAAATGTCTTTTGAAGTCAATATAGGTATAACTCGGTGTATGTGCTTATATAAAATATTTATCTGCTAGAGAAATAATAGTCCAATATTTCGTATAATTTCTATAATCCATCCTCATTTCCAAAGAACAATCCGTCTATGTATCGTTTCTTATAAGTCTAACCTTCGTCTACCATGATAAAATCCCTATCTTAAATTGTCCAATCCTAGCATGGGCCTGCATGGCACACTAAATATTTATTGAATTAAGGTGTTATAATTTACCATGCTTTCGCGCGCCATACGAATTCACTGTATTTCTTTACTTGGTTATTTGAACCGCTAATTATCCTAGTTAAATCTCACCTGCACAAGCAACCGCTATTGATTCATGCTTACTCTATTTCAATTCAAGCCTACTAGATTCAAACCATATGTTTCGATGTCGACACTTAACCCACAATTTTGTAATGATATGGTATTCCAAGGTACATACTATAGTCTATTCTCGCATGTCGCTATTGTTCAATACCTCTAATAAGACTAATATCGTCGACCTATTTTGATTACCACACAATTAACATCTTAACCCTAGACTATAAATTCCTTTATACAATATCCTTAACTAAACTCTACTGATTATAACGCTAATCGTTATTTAGTTTCTACCATTCTACTATAAATCATCTCTTAGTATTTATTATACTATTATAATTCTTTCCTTAGTAGCTATGGTCACAACTTAGACCTAAACCTGCTCTGATGTTACCGTACAAGTAGAGATGTGGACCCGCTTTACTTTACCCTGATGGTACTAAGTGCCATGTTGCAGTTATGGTAAGGCAACCCGAGTTACTGTCTGACCCGTTAATACGTCAACTAACCTTTGTAGTAGGATATTCTAGTTAAACTGTAATTCATTCAAGTCAATTATATAGTATTCAACTAGGGTTACTAAGATCACAGCTTAGAGAGTTATGATCAACCTTAGATAAGGGAGAATCGTATGGGATATCCTAGGTATACGTGTTTCAAAACCGATCGACTTCTTAAGTTTAAGATCATAACTTATTTCTAGGATCGTTCTTAGCATCATCATTTCTTAAGTCTAAGATCACGTCTTATTTCCAAATCATAGTTAGTACGTACTCAACACTTATTACTAAATCAGTACGTATGCCTAAAGTCAACTCTTAATCAAGATCGTTATTTATATCTAAGATCGCGCCTTATGTTCAGGATCATCGCTTATAACTAAGATCAGTACCTATGTTCATGATTGTCGCTTATGTTCAAATCATCACGTATGTATAAGATTGTGACTTAGAGGCAAAATCGTAACTTATTTTCTAATATCATGGCCTAATTCTACATTTCTGTCGTGGGTCTAGAACCGTGCTCTGAAGATCGCACTGCCGTCACGTAATACCTCTTGAACTCATTCTGAAATTAGATCCAAATGATCGGTGGTGTTAATTGTGCTGCACCACCACCCCTCCGTGTCCACTTGTAGAAGAATCACAAGTTCGAGTGCGTTGGTGGTGGAGCCTGTGGCTGCTGATGTTGTTGCGCCACAGCTTGGGTCATGACCCGTAGTGCGTCGGTTAGGGCCTGAGGAAGCACTACCTACGTTGGAGCCCCATTCTCAGAGTGATTTTCATTGTCGTTCTTACTGTTCTCTTCTCGGCGGCATATTTGCTACGACAAGGAAAATTTCTTTTTTTTTTTTGTCAATGGCATTTCAGGAATTATATAAACTTAAGAAATATAAAAAGTCAAATACAGATAAATAAAACAAAAATAGAACCCAACCGTGCCCCAGTCCAATCATCACTTAGTCTAAATCAAACTTATTCTAAGGTCAAACTTAGTCTCAGATCATAGCTTACGGCTAGAATCAAACTTAGTCTCAGATCACCGCTTATGTCTAGAATCAAACTTAGTCCAAGATCAAACTTACATCTACGATCAAAACTTAAGTCTATTGTCATCTCTTACGTCTAAGATCGTTTCTTAATTCTACGTTTTCCGTAGTAGATCTAGAGACTCGCTCTGATACCACCTGTAGCGCCCCGTCCTGAACCCTAGGGTCAGAACCGGTACGCCCGCCGTATTTCACTAAGGAATATACAAGGCGTCTGTACGAATCCCTGCACTTATCAAAACGACAGAGTATTCGATTGCGGAAGCGAAATAAATCAATTCAAAACCCTAAATCGAAAGTAAAATCCCCAAAATCATATATAGTCAAAATCAAGTCACAATCCCTTAAACGACATCGTAAAGTAACCAAATAAGAAGTCGCTAAGCTATGCCCTCAAATGGAATAATAAATAGAATAAAACTTCCTCTTTCCTTGATCATTGGTCATCAACCAGTCTACGTGTCCCAATGTGCCCATTCAGAGCCTTCTCCAACCCATATGTAATCGTACCCTGAATCGTCTGCAATAAAACAAAACGAACGGTGTGAGTGACAAAAACGTCACTCAGTAGGTACCCTGCCTGCATCGGCCCTGTGAGATCATACATGCTAGGACAGTAGTGAAATACATATAAGTACGGTAATACGAAAATAGACTGTCCACGTTTTCACAAATACATATAACGGTCATAACTTCTTAAAACAATCAAAACACATAATCATGCGAAATGAGCGTGAAATGCAATGTCACATATATGATGCATGATAAGCCTACACTCTTGAAAACATACATACTATCGTGCAATGCATGACCCCGGGACCTAACAGAACGGAACGGAACGGAACAGATATGCGACTTAGGTCTCGCATGTCTTAACATAACATAACAGATATGCGACTTAGGTCTCGCATATCCTAACAGAACAGAACAGATATGCGACTTAGGTCTCGCATACCCTAACGGAACAGAACAGATATGCGACTTAGGTCTCGCATACCCTAACGGAACAGAACAGATATGCGACTTAGGTCTCGCATACCCTAACGGAACAGAACAGATATGCGACTTAGGTCTCGCATACCTTAACATAACAGAACAGATATGCGACTTAGGTCTCGCATACCTTAATGCAATGTCGTGATGCATGAATGCACATAAATCACTTACGGAATTCTTCATTTTCTTCTCTTTTTCTTTTTCTTTTTCTTTTTTTCTTTTTCTTTTCCTTTACTCTCAGTTCTTGCCCTCCGTGAACTTCTCACCTTTTTCCCCTTCTTTATCCTTTTTCCTTTTCTTTATTTATCCTTTTATGCCCTCACCTTCGGTCTCATCCTGCGATTCCAAACTTTGCAATTCCAAACTTCCGCGAACAGCCCCACACCCCACTCCCTCACCCCGGCAGCACCCCACCCCCCCGCGACAACCCCCCCTCCTTCAGCCCCCAGTCAACTGTACCCCCTGACCAGCCCCCCTCCCATCCTCGCCCTCTCCCCAACCACCACTAACACGGCAACATGTGGCCATAGCCTACCACCAACGGCCACGCGCCACCATAACCACGCCTCCAAATCGATTGTGTTATCCATAAATACATCAAAAGTGAAATCTTTCATGCTATTCATACGAAAATAATACCATACAGATATACGGATATACAATTCATCATATACACATAATCAAATAAACAGTCATCTATACAATCATAATTACTGATGCACGATCTCGGTTTCGTAAAGAAATTTAGGATTGTACCGTTTTCATACAAAGGATGTTAAGGGGACACCTACCTGGTAATTGATACACGTTGAAGAGCGTGATCAGGCGGTGGTATTTCTCCCTAAAAGCGGCGGCCTTGTTTGGAGAATTAGGCAATCGCTCTCTTTTTTTTTTTCCCTGAGAACGTCGTATGTTTGTGAGGGGAGGAAGAAGATGCGTGGTATTAAATAGAAATTTGATTAGGGTTTAGGGAAAATTTGATAATGAAATTAGGTTTTCTAATTAATTAGGCCTAATTTCCATTCTTGCCCCTATTAAAAAAAATGGGATATAACAGAAGATCTCTTAACCATCCTCTAACGCGTCCAGTAAGGGTGTGTCATAAATTATACGTAGCACGATTCCATTGCATGGGCTAGAGGATGGGATCAGAGATTTACTGATTCATAAAGATGGATCAGCATTTTAGAACAAAGTGGCAGACAAAGGACAGATTAGATGCTGCCCAGGAGGAAATGATTCACTGCTAGAGAACTAATGCCATTTACTTCAACAATGAATCAGCATATCGGACATGAAAAGAGAAGAAGAGGTAGACAAAAAGAGTACAGGAGGGAAAAGTCTACGGTGTTATATATAGATTTGAATGATTTTAGAAACATGATTTTATTGAATGATAATATGTAAAAAGATGTTAAAAAGCTAATATATACTTTGAATAAAACAAAAGACTTAAACAGAAGTAATATCGATCTCTCAAATTGAAACACATCGATTGATCGATGTGTATGTCGGTCTCTCAAAAGAGGTATAGATTGATTGATGTGTGTAAAGATCAAAACTGAAAAACCTGCGGTAAGACATCGATCTCTCAACCTAAAACACAAATCGGTCGAAGTACACATCATATCCTACATAGATCGATCGATATAAGGTTGATTAAAACTGAAATCATCTTGTGAGACATCGATCTCTCAATCTGAGCAATATGGATCAATCGACGTATACATCAGCCTTTAAATTTAAGACATAGATCTACCAATGTCAGTATAATTTGAAATAATTTCTCCAATATGTGATAAGTATGTAAGCATTTTTGTTACACACATAATTTCCTTTAGATATGATAAGTTTTCATAACATCTCATCTATGTTCATAATGATTCTATGTTTAAACTTGATATAATGTTGTGACTAACTTGCTATATAAGTTTTTGATAACTTACCACAAGGGCAAAAAAGTACTTCTGAGTTTTTGTAGAGCTATCTTTCAAAAAGGATATATAAGGATACAAAGATGGTGTACTATTACAAGGTTATATGACATAATTGGATTTCAAAGACATTTTCATCATTGTGGTTCTTATTTTTATGTAATGCTAAAGTGTTTACTATATGGTCTTCTTATATATATTATTTATGGTCTTCATGGTGTGACATTTATTTTGTCATAATATACTCTTCATAGTATTCTTATATATATTATCCTTGGCTTTTCTACTATTATTTTTGGCATGATGTTGGTCATATTTTCGAGAAAATTTTGGCCACATTTGAAAGAGAAAAAAAGAAAATTAGTTTTGGATCAAATGGTGACATTTACTAGCCATTGTATCCTCACTTTTATCAATTTATTCTTGTGCATCAAATCTGACTTCCCACTCATTTTCAAACATGAAAAGTGTTGATATATGTATGTGTAAGGTGGACAAATCAAGTTTTGACATATATACAAGACTACACTACATGGACCAACCGAAACACTTTAAATTGATTTGCTGGAAAAAATGTACACACTTGACATCCAAATAGGCATATATTTCGGTTTGTTGAAAGCTAAAAGGAGGCTGAATTGGTCAGCTCTTATCATTCCTAAGTTGTTATTTTAGTTGAACAAAAAGAAGTTAAGAAAAGGACTATCAAAATACTTGAATTCCATGTCTTTTTTTTTTGTTGTAAATTTGGACCATAAGGAGGTGAGGTGAGGTATTCCAATTGAAGCCCTTGAAGGTGTCAAGTATACAAGGTGGTAAGGTATTCATCTAATCAAATGAAGACAATTAAGATTGATGACACTGAAGGCGACGTATGGGCATTCTAATCACCCTAAAAAGTTGCTCATACATATAAATAAGAAATGACATTGAATGTGACATGTAGACATCACACTCACCTTAACGGGTTGCACCTATAACTATGAAAGAAAATGAAGAAGGAAGATGCACATTGTACTCTCTTTTTCCCCACTTATTCTTCGTTCTTGTTCTTCATTCTTGCAGCTGAGTTATATTATTTTGAGTTGTCATTTTACTGTGTTTACACCTCTTTTTTCATAAAAGTTGTAATTGATTAGCCATTTTATAAGGCTACATTGAAGTTCATTTCTGGACAATTTCATAATTTTTGAAATTGGGCAATGAGAATTGTGAATATTTCAAAAACTGTTACTGATCTTGAAAATTTCAAAATCATAATTTCAGAATCACATTATGGGGATTTTGTAAAGAGTTCAAAAATAATAAAATTTCTGCTAACCACTGTTCATCTCTTCCTCGTCTAATGGTGTTTGTGCAAACGTTACAGTACAACACACGGCTTCGGCAATACTTGAGCCGTTAAGAACAAAAAATACAAATGCCAACTAAAATTGCATCTTCCAACATGAACCTTTAAGAGGGGGGGGGGGGGGGGGGGGGAACTAAAATTTACGGAAAGCAAAAAATTGCTTCTGCCAACGTGAACTGAGTACTATATTTTGCCCTTCTAACAGCATACCATTCTAAGTACATCGGAGTGTCGCAATAGTGACCTTGTAGTACTTTGCTGTACAAAATGAAGCTCGAGGATGCTGCTTATCACCAATTATCTGAAATGATGAAATAAAGCAATCAAGTCAGTTGGCATTCCCCAGTTGGAGCAAACAGAACAAGGACGCTCAGATGAAAAATTTAGAGAGGAAAATCCTAGAAGGCAGATGGCGCATACCTTTTATAAATAGAAATAACATCTTCACTCAGCCTAGGCGTCTCCAAGAAAAGATCACCACATTCTTTTACATCCACAGGCTCGATTTGAAACTTCTGGTTAACATGAAACTCATTCCATTCAAACCACATCTTTGCAATGAACTCCTTATTGAAGCAAGTTCCATGGTCTTCCTCTTCAGGGGAACCAGAGGCGACCAATCTGTACACAAAAACTTTCCTCTCCTGACCAGGTCTAAATGCACGACCAATTGCCTGGCGAGTAACAGAAGGGTTTAAATGCACGTCTAAGATTATGATACGTGATGCACCTACCAGTGAAATTCCTTCCCCGCAGGCTTTGATGGAGCCAAAGAACACCCGTGCATCTGCAGAGGAGTTAAATCGTTCCATTGAAGACTCTCGAAAGTCGTTATCTGAATCTCCAGTAATCATGAATATTTCTTTCCCAATGCTGTATCCCTTAACCTTCACTGTCAATCTCTCCAAGAATTTAAGGGGCAGGAGGTACTGGCTAAAAACTAAGAGCTTCTCCCCATTTGATTCACACAGATGGAGAAGATTCAAGAAAAATTTTGCTTTCGCCCCTTCTCTTGCATCCAATTTCTCCAAGATCATATCTATCTTTTGCTCGTCAACCCTATCCTTCACTACTGAGTTCTGCGAAAGAGTCGTCAGATCTGGATGAACATATATAGCACTACCTTCGGCATTGATTTTGAATTTCCTTTTCGACATTTTCTTCAGGCATGCAACTTCTTTTTGTTGCCTTAAGCTGAGCTGTAGCAGGATAGTGAAGTCAACCAATCCTGGTAGATCATCCAAGAAGTCTCCCTTGTAGTAATGAAGAACTTTGCTGGTCATTTCACGCAAATCCTTTATGATGGTCACTTTCCTATTCAAATCTTCGTCCTTGACTAATGTGTGCTCAACTACTTCATAGAATCCACCATCTGAACCTTTCTTGAAAAGATCCCCTTTTCTATTTATGGTGACTCTGCTCAGGATACGCCTTTTAATGGCCTTGGAATTGTCTAATTTCAAAAACTTTGGACGAACCAGATTTAAAATATTAAACACTTCTCTGACATGATTTTGATAAAGTGTACCTGAGAGCACAACTTTTCTGGGTGTCTGAACTTTTTCCAGAGATGTCAAAATATCAGTTTCTGGATTTCTTGGTGTGTGGCCCTCATCCAAAATAAGTATGGTAGGACAAGTTAGAAGGATCTGTTGGCATGCAGCCGTCATCTTGCTGATGTCAGTGTCACATACAATTGAAGAGAATTGCTTATATCCCAAAAAAAGAATGCTCCTTTCTTCTGCCCACTGCTTTAAAATTTCTAGCTGCTGAACCCGACTATCTGCTTTGACTGAGTAAAAGTCATACAGGGGAATGTCCTCAACTTGCCATCTTTTAAATTCTTTCTTTCAAATGGGCAGGATGCCTCTGGGAAGAACAACTAATGGCCTTGAAAATGGATATTTGGCCATGAAACTCTGCAAAAAACTTATGATCATGAAAGTTTTACCAGATCCAGGAGCATGGGCCATGATACAGCCTCCTGGATTATCAGTCACCAGATTGCTTAACAAGAAATTGAAACCCTCAACTTGATGGGGTTTCATTTGCTTGCGATGCCTAGGATGGGCGGATATCTCAGCTACAACATACTCATGATCAGGCATCCTGAGACCCCCTGCGATGTGGTCAAGGAGCTCAGGGTCCTTGGGTGTACGACCATCATATTTGTACGTCCTTGTATTTTTAGCCTATCAGAGATGGAAAACTGTATTACAAGGAAAATTAAATCTCCATGCAAAGTATACGACAGTCAGCACTTGACTAAAATTACTTTCCACGAAAGGTGCTATGGAGTTGTGTCTTGACATGCTAATAGTCGGAGTAAATGGATTTTAAAACTCGTAAAGTTGTAAAAGATTTATGAATTGGGACATCCAAATAAAATATGGCTTGCAGTGATGTTAACACTCTCCTCTGTTGTTCACAGACTACGTGAAAAGATTTAATGTCAAGTAAAAATACAGATAATGAGAATTAGAAAGAAAAAATGACTATAAAATCAAACTTTACCGTGATGAATTTTCAACCAGAGAGAGAAAAAAAGACAAGTGAACCAGATATGCTCAATACAACTAGTCGACTAAACCAGTTTAGGTGCATGTTTCAAATGATCTTCACAGCAGAGCAAAAGAAACAGACAAAACGATGTAACTAAACAATGTAAAGTGACAACAGATGAAGCAAACACCGAGCAGTTTGTTTGTTAAGTAAAGATATACCCCAATATCACATGATGGATTCATCGACTTATCTATGGGTAGCAGTTCACAAGAAAAAGGAAAGTCTGTGGTTACACTTGACAGACAGCGGTAGGCACGGGGGGGGGGGGGGCAGTAGGTACCTTTGAATACTGGAACTCGATAATGGTCTCAATGCTTCTTTTAATGATTCCACAAATGCGGCACACATATCCAATGTCATCTTTCAAAATAAAAGAATGATCACATTCATCGTCACTTTCAGCAGCATGTTGGCCAAGTGAAGAATCTTGAACAGTTTCCTGTCAAGAAGAAAAGGGTTTCATCAGTAAACATCACATCGTTTGAGAACACAAGTAAAATTAATTGATAGCATAATTCATTTGGTAGTTCACCATCAAAACATCTACAATTTCTCAAAAAAGTGTTTGTGCCCATATTGGGCCTCTAACTGAAAGGGTGTGACAGGCTGACGGGGTGAGGGGCGGCATACACTTCAAATGTAAAACACTGTACTCTTGCTTAGCAGCTTAAGCTTTTGATTCATGCGGTTTCTTATCCATAATAAACATGCAGAGATTCATTTGTGGCATTACATAAAAAGTAAATTCATGGCTATCATATTTGAAGATAGCAACATTCAATGTCTTATAACTGATGCCCGTCAAGTGTCTTTTACACTTAAATTACAACAGATAAATGTGTTTTAAATGTGCCACAACGACTCCAATTTTTTCTGTACAATGGTTACAGCTTCTTGTTGTCATCAAGTTATGAAAATAGGTCATCAGAGTGGCCCAAAATGATTACTAGTGGAAGTAAAAAAAACAGATAGTTTTTCTGACAGAATCCTTTTAATATCTCCATAGGAATCACATTGTTGAGTATTAGTTATGCAAAGCATTCTGAGTACAATGCTAAATATCTTTACATGCAATATCCAAATGAAACAGAGTCACATATAAAGGTCTCACTTCTAGAAGTGGAAGGGGAAATACTGGCTATAGCTTCATTCAATCAGAAAACAAGCAAAATTACCTTTGAGCATTCCACCACCAGCGACATCTCCATCCAAATATCCTGCAGACCATCATCATTGGCATCAGATTGCTTATTTTCTTCATCATCATCCTCTATACCAATGTAGACACCATTACCTTCCTTATCACCGTTAGCTTCCTTAACGTTCATTTCCCCTGAAAGCGCTACACTTACTTCACATTTGCGATGATTTTTAGAGGAGCCCTAATCCGGAAAAAAGAAACCAACAATGTCATTAAGCACAACATATGAAAATCCGAATGTGAAAGGTGAAAATAT
Organism: Eustoma russellianum; assembly: GCA_036186865.1. NCBI lineage: Eukaryota > Viridiplantae > Streptophyta > Magnoliopsida > Gentianales > Gentianaceae > Eustoma > Eustoma russellianum. The sequence goes on from AP025073.1 coordinate 477,557, forward strand.
GAACAAAAGGATTGGATATGAGTGAGGATAATATCAGGTGAGCCTATCATATTTGCCCCATAGCATTCTGTTTGAACAAACCATAACCCAGGAAATTCCCTACACTTTTACTTAATTGACATCTCTTGAGAGATAAATGAGATTCCAAGCCTTACGCAGAAAATAAGGCAAGGAAAGTGGAGTTCTTAATACAGCAAGTATTTAGCTTCAGATATCTTGCTGTCTGAAATAATCAGGCACCAGAAATCTATGTGACATTAATGCTGGTCAAGATGCAACAGTTATAAAGCGTAACAATATACATGTGTGGCTATTTGCTATATATGATAGTGAGAAACAAGAAACAAACACCAGAATTCCTGAGTAGGAAAAGTGTTACTTAAACCACTATCTATTCAAACATTGGTAAGATGAGTGTTGTTCATGATAGGAACAAATATCTACGCCCCAGTGGTGGACATAACAGAATCCTTAGGATGCATATCTGATTAAAAAAATTTATTCTTTATAACTTTGATGTCAATAAATACTAAGCAGCCTTCGACTGTCATAGCAACTTGCTTAATTAAGAAAAGCAAATGTGCGGATTAATCACAAGTCAAAGTCTGTAGGGAATATGCACATATCACTTTTGCAAGATGCCATTCATTTTAGAAGACAAGGAAAAAGAATCCTCCGAAGGACTCTGGACTTACGGAGACTTGACAGTTCTATGAGCCTTACTGTTTGCAGCTTTAGGAGTACTTCATGGTGATATGAATTAGCCTCTGTCCTGTGAATATTTTGTCACTATCCATTCTATTTTGAACAAGAGTGCCAGAAAATTCCACATTGGCATCTATTGTATATTTCCTTCACCATCCTGCTTGAACTCTATGCAGCACACATTAATCCAATCCTTTGTCCACATGCTTAAAAATGTCACCCATGCACACTTTTGCTATTGTACCCTGAACAGGAATTCACCCGCTGCTCCTCTTGCTGATCTTGAATCCAAAAAATTGTGTTTTTGCTCTTGTTAGGACAATTCTTTCCTCTATAATAATTCTGCCAAGAGTTCAGTTCAACATTTACTCTTTCCCTTCTAGCTATCCACCAGCATGATGTCATCTCAATATAAGGGTACTGTCTCCTGAATGTTTGCGGTAAGTTCATCTTTGACCAAACAAAAATGGTGGCTCAGAACTGATCCTCAACAGGACTTTCCAGTTTAATTCCCTCCACGACCATAAACTTGCCACCACATCTTTTGTACACGGTACAGCATCTATGCACACATCTTCTAACACCACCATTTTGAGAACCATGTATGTTTTTCTAGGTAACTTATTATACATCTTATCAAGGTCAAACACCACCTGCGCATCTTGTCAATTTCACCATATACCTCAAATAGTCTCTCCTAAGTGATGTGTAGATTCCATTACCAGAAGTCTCTGCGTGAAAGAAAATTTTGTTCCTCAAACACCAGTCCTTCACCTTGGCTGTTCTTAAATCACCCAAACTAAGACTTCATTTTGTGGGTTATTAAGTTAGTTCCTTCATGATTTGTACAGCCCTTGAACAGTAATTGACAAAAATCTTATTAGCATTCAAAATTATGCTAAAAGATTTGTGAGATACATTATGCCCTCTTTTCCTCACGCTTCCACAATGCAGCTGCAAAAGCATTTGGTTTGGTCCAATTCACCTTCCATTCTTCATCTTCTATAAAGCATTTCTGTCAACACGTTCAAATCCTTGGATAACATACTACATTTTTGTCCTTAATGAAATTCACTTGAATTAGATTTCTTGTTTTTGATCGCTCTAGATTTAGTAATTTCATGTGTGTCCAACACTTCTTTCTGCTGGGTTATCATTTTTCATTAAAACAGAAAGAGAAAAAGGAAACTAATATTGCATCTGGTTTCTTGTAGTCTTTACTGTCCTCCAAGTAAATTAGCTCACACATCTTCTCCAGTAAATAAATCCCTTTCATGCCCTATAGTTGCCAAGAAATGTTTCTTAGAAGGGGGGAAGAAAGAAAAGAAATGCACTCCAGACATATTTTAGGGCACTCCACTCCGCACATATTTTAGGGCACTCCACTAGAGCTAGTTTGTACACTTTGTCATCAAGAAGAAGAAGCTAATCTAGCCTGAATTGCATTTTCTCCGAGATATTTCCCCAAATAGTGCAATAATGTGTTATGACATACTAAACGGCAATGAAAAATCAGATTCTCCTAAAGCATCAAGCAACTGATCCGGGCCAATGAAATTTTGGTCTGACCACAGGATTCAATGCAAACTAGAGAGATAAACTAAGCTTTGGGTAATTCAATCACATGGCATACCTTTAACTACATGGAAGCCCATTGCCAGATTTGTCTCAAACAGAACTATAAGACACAATCTACTTCATCAACAGAAACCCAACTAATGGGATTCCCACGCTATTTGGAAGACACGGAAAAAGAATTTTCTGGTAAACCCATTTCAAGCATAAGCACTTCTATGAAATGGAGCCTGGTAGAATTAACTTTTATAAGTGCATGCAAAAGCTTCAGAGGCTGCCTTATTGACTTGTATGTGAGCCAAGCATAATGGTTGACTCTCCTACTGGCATATATAAAGCAATTCTACAGGGATGCTATGTAAAAAAAAGAAAAAAAAAAGAAGAAGAAGAAGAAGCAGGGAGCTAACTACCAAATACCATATCCTTGACATGACACTATAGCATAGACACGAAGTGTGCATCCTAAAAGCAGTCAACAGGAAAAATTACATACTAGCCTTGCAAATCCAGCCCCAAATAGAGAACTCATGCGACGCAAGGATGGCCACAGTCAAATGACCTGCAATTTCTGCATCCCCAAAAATGGCCAATGGTTTATACACTTGGTCAATTTTACCATTCATATTCTGGTTAGAGGCATAACACTCAACAAATTTACTCACACTAAAATTGAAGCTTCAGAAGAATGAGGGTACTCTTAGGAAACCAGAATCTAGCATAACGCATTGGCTCCTAACACTCATAGCAGTTCACTTGTAAGCATGCACATTATCTTTTTTACATTTTCTTCATAACATTTATGATTTCATTGGAAGGTATAGCATACAAACGAGCATGGACAATATTTAATTCTTCATCAACAAATGTTTGTGACCACAGACTAAAACACAGACGAGTAAACAAGGATGTAGTGCTTCAAGCTTCAGGATTCTTTTACAAAGGGAAATAATCAAGTATTTTGTTGAGATATACACTATTGTGCCATACTGACCTTTTGTGGCAAGTTTGAACCTGGCAAAACAACTTCCTGGAAGGGGTACAGAGGCCTCGGTTGGCCGGTTTCTTCATCATCTGAATCAAGAATTACAAGAGGCCCAGCCAAAGGAAGAAGATGTACCCCTGTAACAAATTGCCCAGAAGCAATGCTAGCACCACCACAATCATCTTCCAAGTTGATGACATCACAAGATGTAGATTGATGTGCTGTTAAATTTTCCTTTTTGGCCTCCATTTCCAGAAACTCAACAGAAAGTGATGGATCAGCTGCACAGCAAGCATATACCAGCTGCTGCCTCCTAGCAATTAAGGCCTTGATATCTTTGGTCACACTTCCATAATCACCAAAATCAAGTTGTTGCAACATGTTGGGAACGGCAAATTTATCAGAATAATCTACAACTTTAGAACAAGTTTCCTGCCTCTGATGTTCCAATTTATCACGCCAGCATGGATACTCAGTTGACTTTCCAAATCCTCTTGTCTCGCCAACTCTCATCCTCTTCTGTAACCTCGGGTATATATCTATTTCCAAAGAAACACACATCCAGTTAAAGCCATGAGTCAGAAGAAGAAAAAAAATTACAATTGAACAAAGAGAAGTCCAGTAGGAGGCAGAATAATCAAATCTAATGATCCAAACATCCTTGAAACTAATATTCATCACAGGATAATCCCTATGCTGATATGATGGGATACAATCAGAAAAGAATAAGGAAACTCAAGTCAGCTTTTGAAGACCCAAAAAGAAGTTATAATTCCGTTTCATTTTAGACAAACATGCTAATCAGTTACAACATCTTTGAGAAAGTAAAGACACTAAAATTACCTACTTTTAATTGGTAAAAATCGAATTTATTGTCTTCTTCTTCTTCTTTTTCGTTTTTCTTTTTTTTATAGGGGAACATGTTGACTCTAGGTATTCTTGTCAATCTTCTTAGATTAGATATCCTTGATACCATGTAAACAATATCCTGCATTTCCATCCCCCTAGTAAATTACTCTACCCAAGATATCTAACTTTTTACTACAATGTTCATATGCAATATCCACAAGACAACTACATAATCCAGAAACTGTGATGCATGCCTGTCTATCAAAGCATATCAGAAAGATAGCTTCAAAGCAAATTATTAAGGCAACAAAAGCATGTCAGAACTAATTAAGTACTGAAACTTAATCGAATGAACACTTAATTGTCATTTCAATAGTGTTTGCCAACTAAACTTCAGTCACACTAAAACTCATAGCTGGAAAGCTTATGCAACCCTATTTATGAAATCATTCTATCCCATTTGAATCAGTACATATGTTATCACTACTTCTTACTTTTTCCTTTTTTTTCCCCTCCAAACTTCATCTCTATGAGATTCAAATATAAGCACAAGAACCATTGAGAACCGAATATTCAATTAAGAAATGATTATAAGATGACATTACATACTTGGGGGCAGGGGGGAAAAAGTCAACCCAATTGAAACGAGAAATATATAACCGGTACTTCCCTAAAACCGGGGCAGTGGAAAATAACAATAAAATACGAAAACATAGCTAAATTTACCACTGGGCCTGCTGGGCAAAAACCTTTTTGTAACAGGCATTCTGTCTCTTCTTGGCCATCCATCAACTGTTGATCCCATTGTCGCTAAATTCACCAAAAACAGTAGCATTAAGCCAATAGAAAAATATGCATGTCAAAATTAAGGCCACAAAAGTTCCAAATCATTGTGAAATTAAGGGAATAAAATATTGTGCTTTTAAAAAAAAAGGAATAACGACCATCATATAGTGCTCGAATTAAGAAAGCGGAAAAATTTGAGAGTGAAAAACAGTACAAGCATGAGTGATCAAACAAAAAAAGGAGGAGAAAAAGCTCACATTGACTTGAGAGTGGATGAAACTAATAGCGATTGGGAGAGAATATTCCTAGGCATTCAAAAGAGGAAGTTTGGTGTTAGTAGCTAGAGGGGAGTGCGAGAAAGCATTGTTCTTCGAGCAGGGGCCTTTTGCTGTTTCAATATATTTTCCTCCTCCAATTAAAAGTAGTTAATCATTTATGGAGTTACATATAGAGTCGGAGAGTCTCACTGAAATCAGACTTGAGTATTGTCTATCTACCACTTACCTTTCTCATACCGTAACCATAGCTTTTGATGTCGTTGGGATATACTGGAGACCATAACGATGGCTTTTGATGTCGTTGGAATATACTGTATTCGGATAATGATGATATATTAAAAGTAGTTAGTATTCTTCTTCCTTTCTTTTAATTTAAGTTAACACAGCCCCTTCCACTCACTTATCTATAGATTTATTTTTTATTCTTCCGCCGTCTACGGAGATATCAACTCATCAAAGTTAAGGATTTCCTTACCTTCGATTTTTTATTATTATAATTACATCTTAATATTTTGGTGATCAATCATAAACCCCTTCATTTTGAAACTAAAATGACAACCGTGTTTTCTCTCAAAGTTTATATACTATTACATCATATCCTATTTTTGTGACATTTATATAGATATATATATAACCTGAGGTCTCACTGGAATCAAACTTTTTATCCTTTGAGATATAAGTCTGACACTCACCCTCCCCAGACCCCAGCTTTTGATGTCCTTGATATATATTGGATGTAATTGATTGATTTATGGTTTCTAACATTTATAAGTCTCGTGTTTTTTAGACAAACAGGTGTAATTTCAATTTATTTCATGAAAAACTGGTTTGGATGAATAAGACATAAAACGTGGATTGAGACGGAAAATTACAAGTATTAAACTAAAATGTACACTATTTTTTGTGTTATTATGGGAAAAACATTACCATGTCCATCTAAATTATTGTGTCCCTTGAAAGAGATATTATAGATGTTTCGCTACTTTTATCTTGTATAATATTCAATAAACTTATACTTATATATGTCATTGAAAACTTTCACAATCATTTATTAACATCACAATAAACAATAGATGACTGAATTACATGATAAGCAACAAGTTCAATATACTAATTAACTAACACAAACGATAAACAATAAACCTACACAATAAAATTATAATATCACGTTCTTTCTTTCGTTAGGAACATTTATCCCCTCCAAATGTGAAACAAAGAGCCGTTTGAAATTTAGAAAGAGGTTATTGGTGGATTTCGGAATTAAAAAAAAAAACAAGTATCACTGAAACGATACATATTCTTTGTGTTTGTTTGAAGAGTATGATTATTAACGTATATGTATCAAAACCTTCAAATACATATATTGATACATGGGTTTCACTCGGGTATCAAAACATTTTCATTTATTCTGTCTTTGAAGGGTATTAGTATCAACGTATATGTATCAAAACTTTCAAACACATAGATTGATACACATGTTTCACTTAGATATTAAAACACATTCATCTATTCCGGTGTGTTATATCGTGTCGTCACCGCATCACCTCATGTCACCACCATGCCACCACATCATTGTATGCCACCACCGTGACTCCATCCTACCACCACTGTGTGCCACCATCGTGTCACCCACCATGCCACTATCCAACCATCATGGGCCACCACCTCGCCGTCACTGTGTCACCATTGTGTCACCACTAGGTAATCACCGTGTGTGCATGTGTTTTAATTCTTATTCACTCCTTTCAAACAACATCTACGATAATGATACCTTTCCAACTTCTATACCAAACGTATATAAATTTACCGTTTAAAGCTATTATAATTTCAGTATTTATTATTTTGATGTCGATATCGATACCCAAATTTAAACCAAATGTTTTTTTAGCCAATTTCTATCTAAGCCCATGTTAAAAAGGAAAAATACACTATGCAAGACCCTTTAGACTAACATTTCGTTACGCTCGAGGTAGATAGGTGAAGCAGAGAAGGAGAAGTGGTGATCTGTAATGTGTAATTTATTTAAACGAAACAAAGAGAAAACTTGTATGACCCATACAGTCTATTTTTTTTTTAAAAAAAAAAGAAAATAGTGATGCGATCAATTCATCAGAGCCTTATAACAGAATTTATAGCGAGTAGAATTCTATTACTGTCCCATTTGCATTTGAATTAAAACAAACATCCAATTGGACTTTCCAATTAAAAAAAATCTTCAAGTTAACAGGAATCAGACCCTTCTCATTACAAAAAGTTATCCTCTAATATACCTTAGGGGTAACCAATGGATCATGCCCTTACGACAAAACAAAAGAGAAGACATCCTCTATTGAGATAAAGAAGATCTATTTTGTGTCTCCAGTACATAGCCTGATGAAAACAGACAAGAGTAATCACCTTAAAAGAGGGAGGTTGGGAGTTCGAGTCCATCCGGAGACATTTGTAGGAAATCCCATTGATTGAGCTCCATAATGCTATATTCGTGTATATAACCTGACATTTGTCTGAATCTATCATGTTCCTGACTTATATCCTTACACTTCCCGCGGAACCGTTGTCTGAATCTATCAGGTTCATGACTTACATACTTACACTTCCTGTGGGACCGGAAATGACAGAGACCCTTAATGCAGGGACTCTTACTGGTTGGGCACAACATTTTTTTCCCGAAAGAACGTCTATTTTGCAACACGTAATTTAAACAAAACATGATTCAGGAATAGCTTAAGTAACTAAAGTCCTTAAAGTTAGAAGGTATTACATTCGGACTCTTAAAAAGTGCAATTTCATGTATTAATCATGATTTATTTTTCAGGTATTATAAATATTTAATTCACTTATAAAGAAAAAAAAGAGAAGATAGTCCAGTACGAGTATTTCTCCATTTGTTAGTAAGAACGATATAAATTTTAAAATATGTAAAAGAAAAATTAGTTTTTTTCTCATCATTGTGGAAGATATGAAGATTATGTATATTGCAGAATAATTCTTCCTAGTTCATAAAGGACCTCCAATTCCCGAAAGGGGCAACAGTATACTTCGAGTCCACACAAACCCCAAGCCCCAGTTTCCCAAACACCCCTTCACAGCTTTTTCCCCAGTTATTCTCCTTTTTAGTATGCAAGCAAAAATTTTTCTTTTTGTTCTTGTTTTTGTTTTTGAGGGATTGCAATTGGGATGAATGTATATCTGTTTTCTGGCAAAATCTCAATGGCAAAAGCCCTTTTAAGTCCGCGCAAGTTGTATAGTTGACCCCTGAAGAATCGAATTCCTTCACGACTCTAATATTCCTATTGCCCTCCCTTTTTTTTGATTTTTTACTGGCCATATGTTTATGTAATCATATAGTTTGAGTTTCCTTCGTTAACATACATTATTCTTACGTCAATGGGTTCCGAGGAACAGTTAACGGCTATCAAGGTATTGGAAAAGTTTTTTTCTTTTCTTTTTTAGTTTCAAGTTATCGTGTGGCTTTCTGCTTCATATGACGTTTGAAGTTTGGGTTTTGATTTGACGGGGGTTATTTTATGTGGTGGTTTAGGGTGCAAAAGTGCTGATGGTTGGTGCTGGTGGTATTGGCTGTGAGCTTCTCAAGACTCTTGCTCTTTCTGGGTTTCAGGATATTCACATAGTGAGTTTTTTTTTTTTTTTTTTTTTTT
>AP025073.1:486400-750884 GCA_036186865.1 Eustoma russellianum
TTTTTTTTTTTTTTTTTTTTTTTTAACTTTCCTTATGCCTCTGAGTTTTGCGTTTTGTTGGTTTTCCTTTTCCCCCTATTTTTAATTTATTGCTGGGTAAATTTTAATTTTTTGAAAGGGTATTGGGTGGTGGTGGTGGAAGGGGGTGCATTTGGGTATAGAATAGGGGAGAACAACACTTAAGGGTTGAGTATATGGTTCAATCATTTCCCTTGTGCTTTATTTATTTGAGTTTTTTTTTCTTTTTTGAGTCGTAGCCTAAATCATACTGTACTTATGTGTCTCATAATACGTAATGTATAATATGCATCTTTAGAATATGCACATTTCAGAACTACCATATCATCTCAACCGTGATTCAGGCCTAAGTACTTAAAATTCTCACTTAAATCTTATACCATTTACATGACATTGGCTACACGAATCAATTGTCTTCAGTGTGCTCTATCAATGACCATATTCTCCTCAGTTGTCATATAAATAATATCCTTATTGTGTATCTCCATGTCTTCTTTGGTCTTCATCTTTCACGTTTAACATGCATCTTATTCATTGTTTCGCATCACTTAACATGTGCATCAGCAGGACCCCTTTGTATATTTTCATACTATCTTAGCCTTGACTCCCTTGTCTTCTCATCTATAGGAGTCACCCCAACCTTTCTCCTTATATATTCATTTCTTAGTTTATCATTCCTTATATGTCTGTACATCCATATTAACATTCTCATTTTCGCCACCCGTATTTTTGTTTCATGCTCGTAATTGACTACCCAACATTCAAATTCGTACAGCAGTGCTTGCCTTGTTGTTTTCCTATAAAATTTTGCTTTAAGCTTAAAGGTATTTTCTTATCACAAAGAAGACCTTACACACTTTTCCACTTTAACAACCCCCCTGTATCCTGTGATTCACAATTCCTCCATTGTTTTGTAGTATAGATTCAAAATATCTAAAATCTCACTCATGTGAATCTTTTGGCATTCCAGTTTGACACAAGGTTTCAAGGTCATTCTTTTATTGCTAAAATTAAAATCCATACACCCTGTTTTCTTTCGATTCAGTTGAAACCCTTTTTCTCTTAACATTGACTCATTCTCATCCACCAACACAAGGTCATATGCTAATAACATGTTCCACAGAACTCTATTTTTAATGCAGATCCTTTGTAAACCCACTGTAATATAGAACTCTGGACCTAGTGTTCCTGAAGTCCTTAAGCTTGTGATCGCATTCTCATACATATCCTTGGTACTTTCTATATATACCACTGTAAGACCTTTCTTTTCAAGCACTATCTACAAGATCTCTCGTGAACTTTATCTTATGTCTTTTTCAAGTCAATGAAAACCATATGCAAATCTTGTTTCTTATTTCGATGCCTTTATATTAATCTTCTCAAGATATAATTCGCCTCCATTGTTGAGCCAAATTGATTTTCATATGTATTAGTCTATTTGCGAAGTCTTTTCTCAATCACTCATTTTCAGAGTTTCATTATGTGACTTATTAACTTAATTCCTCTATAATTTGCACAATCATGTATGTCTCCTTTGTTTTTATACAGATGTACTAAAGTGTTTTTCCTCCATTGGTTAGGCATCTTTCCGGTTTTCATAATCTTGTTAAAAGGATCTGTGAGCCACATAATATATTCTTTTCTTAGGTATTTTCAAGCCTCAACTAGAATACCGTCGGGTCCAATCGCTTTATCATTTTCCTCATTTTCAAAGCATCTTGTACCTATAGCAATCGAATTCTTCAATTATATATTACTTTTATATTCTCTTCAGAGTTACGTAATTCGACCAATACAAGTTCATCTATCATCGATTCATTAAAAAAATTTCTCAAAGTATCTTCTCATCTATCTTTTATTGTCATTTCCTATACTAAAATCTTGCTATTTGTCTTTAATACATTTAACTTGTGTCAAATCTCTCGTCTTTCTTTCTTTCACTCTAGCAATTTTATATCACCTTCTTTCGTGTCTAATTGCTTATAAAAATCTTCACATGTCTTTGATTTGGCTTCGTTTACGATTTGTATCAAACATATATTTTTCTTAATTTTCTTGATTTATGCAAAGTTGAAGTCCTTTTAACTAGTTCTCTTGTTTTTTTTTACTTTGTCTTGCACTTCTTCTTTCCACCACCAATATTCCTTATATGCACATGCTCAACTTTTTGACTTGTCAAGAAATTTCTAGCTATTTCCTTTATCTTTACCGTTACTTTCGCCAACACTTCATTTGCATCACCACTTGAATTTCTCAAGACTTCTTACTGTAATACTAATTTTCTAGAACTTTCTTGCTTGGATTTCTCATTTTATCTTTATCTTGCTTGGCTTTCTCATTTTCTCAAGACTTCTTACTGTAATACTAATTTCTCAAGACTTCATTTGCATCACCACTTGAATTCTCTCATTTTATATTGGGTTCATAGGCCTTTGTTTTCTTAATTTTTTACGTTGGATACGGACATACAACAATACAAGACGGTATTGCATTGTTAAACTTTTTCCTATGATCACCTTACAGTCCTTACAAGTTCTTCTATCTCTTATACGAGCCATGAGATAGTTTATATGCGACTTATTTAGTCTACTTTTGAATGTAATCAAGTGTTTATCTCTTTTTTTTATTTAAAAAAAGTGTATTAGTCACTATAAGGTCATACATATTTCAAAATTCAATATTAATATTCCTTCATCATTCCTGTTTCGAGAACCAGATCCACCGTGTATTTCATTGTAATCCTTATTCTCTTTACTTGTATGTACATTTAAATCTCCTCCTATAAAGAGCTTTTTATTTATTGGAATTTCATGCACTACAGCTTCTAAATCTTTCCAAACTTGAAATAGCTTCACTTAAACACACTTGAGAGGCATATATGCTAATAATATTGATTTTTCCTACAACAAGCACCAACTTAAGAGCTATAATTTTATCTTCTTTCCTAATAACATCTGCTACTTTGTCTCTTACTAATGCATCTATAATAACCCCAACTCAATTTCTTGTCTTATTGTCATGTGTATCGGAGTTTAGATCATGGCTTGTCCAACATCCTAGCTTTCTCACAATTCACTTTGTCTTTTGCAAACATAAAATTTTTAATTTTCTCCTTATCATCGTGTTCAATATCTTCATTGTCTTCTCCACTAGAGGTCCGATGTTCCATGTTTCCACTATAATATTCCTACCTAACGTAGTGTTTCCTTTCTTAGTATCTAACTTATGGCTAAGAACTTTTGTTTATTTTTACTGCATCCGAGTTCTTTAGGAGATGCAACGGCCCTAGCTTAATTGTCGCCGCATTTGGACTATGCGACGCGGACCCTGGCTTATTTGACTAAAAAATTAAAGCCCTTAAATGCAGCGGTCCTTGCCGAGACACTGCATTTGGATCATATGGTGCGTTCAATATATGGAACATTCTAACATTAACACAATTTCTTCTTTGATCCATAATCATGTTCAATAACAAGGTTTTACACCGGCTGTCAATCTGATGCAACCCTCCAAAGTTTGTAAAGTGAAACTGGGACTGGGATGTTTTTGTATTGTTTATTTGTGTTTTATTTTGCTGAAATTATTTTTCTTTGTGATTAATGATATGCACTTGAATTCTCGTAAGCTTAATTCAGTGGAGTTTCTAGGGCTTCAAGGAACAAATCTTTTTGGCAACTGAGCACTGTGCATGGTTGTGTATGTTACTGGCTTTTGTGCATGCGCGTGTGTGACTGTAGGGGTAGAGTTAGAGCTGTAAACCGGCCAAATCAAGTCAAATAGTGAGTTTTTAAGTTCGGATTTTTTTTTCTCGTTTAGGTTAATGAGCCTAAAAATTTGTTCGAGTTCGGCTCAATAATGTTATAACTCCTTAAACAAACCAAACTGTTTGCGAATAGTTCGTTTCATTTAGCAAACGAATCTAAATAGGTGTTTGAACTTAGCTCGTTTAATTGAAAGTAACAAACAAACTCAAATCAAATACGAACCAAATTTGAACCGTTCGTAAGTAGTTCGGTTTGTTTAACACTCCTAGGTAGAATTTTGGAAAGGACCTAGGATTATATGATTGGAATGAAGAGGCAATTGCAAAAAAAAAGATTACTTACTGAAAACTATGCGTTAATTTTTGCTACGTTGATTCTGGGGAAGCATTAGGAAAATATAACATGTTGTTGGTTAATTGGAAAATTTCCGGCATAGACCTCAATACAGAGCTCTAGTAGCTGGATGATCTTTTTAAACAGTATTTAGCAGAGTTTCGTTGACTGCATCCAAATACGGCAAACCTTTTATGCTCGAAGATTTGTGGGATGAGTAAATAATTATTAGCTGGTGGGTTCCTCTAATGTACTAGCTAGAAAGTCTTACTTTTTCTTCCCCAAAAATCTTATTGCTATTTGAATCATTATGCTGACTGGCTTAAGATTTGGCATTAGGTACGATGCGCACACATATCTAGTAAATGTATTTTATTTAAAAAAAAACATTTCTGATAAGTGCCGGTTCATTTTTTTATGACTCGTCTAGTTTCCTGTTGTATCGTGTTGATTGACTTGCAGATTGACATGGACACCATAGAAGTGAGTAACCTGAACAGGCAGTTCCTGTTCCGGCAGTCACATGTTGGGCAATCCAAGGCCAAAGTGAGTGATATAGATCCATTCTCTCCACTTGCTGCTAGTGTTTAATTCCCATCCAGAGATCTGAATTATGTTTAAATTTTCACCCAGGTTGCTAGTGATGCAGTCTTAAAGTTTCGGCCTGACATCAGCATTACCCCATACCACTTTAATGTTAAAGATCCCGAATTTAACGTGGATTTCTATAAGCAATTTAATGTTGTCTTGAATGGTCTTGATAATTTAGATGCTAGGCGACATGTGAACCGTCTTTGCCTGGCTGCTGGTGTACCGTTGGTTGAGAGTGGGACTACTGGGTTTCTAGGGCAGGTAATGACGTTTCCTCCTTTTTCTCTTCTGCAAAAAAAAAAAAAAAAAAAAATCGATTCAATTGAAACATAACAAACGTCCCTTTGTCCCGTAATTTTCTCAAACAGTTAATTTGCACTATAAGCTTGACTGCAAAATGTTGGTAATTGAATGAAAGCAAAACGGAAACCAACCTTGTACACTTTATTTGGCATTTTAAGAAAATTCCTGCATTCTTGAGATTCCTTCATTGGTAAAAGTATGTGGCCTGTGGAGCCAGAGTGAAAAAGGACTATCACTTTCTGTACTTTCCTGTATATTTTTTTGTTGCAGTTACTCTTCCTTTTTATGCACTCTTGAGCTTATGCTTGCTACTTACGGGAAAAAAAAAAAACTTATGCTTGCTGGTTTATGTTTTACAGTGGAAACTGACTTTTCGTTTCTTTCCTCATGTTTGTAGGCACTCTATATGCGTTATTCTCACTGTAGTAGATTCTCCTGTTTCTCTTATATCTAGTTCTGCAAAAACTTTTCAAAGATAATTTGTCGTAAGCGGGTCTTCTTTTGAGGGTACTTTTTTTGTCTAATCTGTTGAATATTGGTATAACTTTTTATGGCTTTCTGGTTTTAACTACAGGTCTCTGTACATGTTAAAGGCAAAACTGAATGTTATGAATGCCAACCTAAACCAGCTCCGAAAACTTATCCCGTGTGTACTATTACTAGTACGCCATCAAAGGTACCTGTTTCCTATATTTCTCTCCCCTTGATTGCTGCCTGCATTACATTGTTCTTTTAACCTGCCTGTACTTGTCTCTGGATACTGGTCCTTGTGGACTATTTTGTGGAAATTGACCTGATCTTTCAAAATTGGGCATTTCAAGAGTGGATTGCCTGGATTGATGTTGAAGTCCTTAAATTTTCTGGTAGAGTGGTTGGACATACAGAGGCATTATTTTTCTTGAGTTTTAGGAAATGAATTTTTATCATAGGAGATACTGTATCTACTGAATTGTTTTTAAATGTTTGTCCTTCGAACATAATTGAGGTTTATTGAATTTTCATGTAAAAGCCCGGATATTTTATATTTTATTTTAATAATCATTTCAGGTCTTCTTTTAAGGTTTACTCTTTCACTTGTAGTTTGTGCACTGCATTGTTTGGGCGAAGGACCTGCTTTTTGCTAAGCTTTTTGGAGACAAGAAACAGGATAATGATCTTAATGTACGTTCCAGTGATGGTCCGGGTTTGTCAGAGCATGTTGAAGATGTTTTTGAGCGCAAAAAGGATGAGGATATACACCAGTATGGGAGGAGAGTCTATGATCATGTTTTTGGTTATAACATTGAAAAGGCTTTATCCAATGAGGAGACATGGAAACACCGTAAGAGACCTAGGCCTGTTTACCTTACAGATGTTCTTCCAGATGGCATAAATCAACAAAATGGAAATTCAGATAAAACTCACATGTCTGGAGATCCGGGGTTAGTGTCTGCAATGACATCACTGTGTCTGAAAAATCCTCAAGATTTATGGAGCCTACCTGAGAACACCAAAGTTTTTCTTGAGGCTTTGAAACTATTTTTCTTGAGAAGGGGAAAGGTTTGTTCTATTATCATCGTTTTATGTTCTTGTTGCCTGCAAAAGTATGTCATTGTATCGATGACGAGTGATCTTTAACGCTTATTTACCTTCTCCACTTCTCCTTTTAGGATGTTGGAAGCTTGATTTTTGACAAGGATGATCAGTTAGCTGTGGAATTTGTAACTGCTGCGGCGAATATTAGGGCTTCATCATTCGGAATTCCATTGCATAGCCTTTTTGAAGCAAAAGGCATTGCTGGAAATATTGTGCATGCAGTTGCTACAACTAATGCCATCATTGCTGGGCTGATTGTGATTGAGGCAATTAAAGTTCTGCGAAATGATAGCCAGAATTACAGGTGGATGATAGTTATGTCTTTCTTTACTCCTGTTTCTTCAAGCTGTCTTAATTGTTTCTTTGTTGTATCTGAACATCAGGAGGCTTTTTTCCTGGAGATAGAAACGAGAAAGTAAATTTGGAAATTTCTCTTTCAAGATGGTCTAAATTTTAAAAGGATTATAATATGGGACTGAACTTCATCCTAAAAGGACAGAAGGAAAAAAAATGAACTTCTATGTTTTGATTGATATTTGTAACCAATTACAATGTATGGAATTAATGGCATGCTCTCTTTTGCCGTTGGCTCTTAAGAGTGCCGTGACTTTGGTCTATGACCTTATGTGCATGTCTGAATATTTTAATCCATTATACAAAGGAAAGTCTAATTATGTCAGAAGGGATATAACATTTAATGCATCTTTAGTTATTCTTGTTTGGTTTTACAGTTTTCTTAGTCAAGGTCCTTACAGTCGTGTTGTAAGTTGCTTGTACAATTCTTAGTTGGCTCTCAAGTATGTAAAGTTGGTCATCTATTCTTCTTCAGTAATGAAACTTATAATTTCCAGCTTCCTTTCCAAATATAACTAGGTTGATCTGCAAAACATCCTTGCTGGAAATCAAGTAGTATTAATTTGCGGCAGTGCTTGCTAAATTTTTTGTGCTACCTTATCCGGGCATGATAGAAATAAGGTCCATAGCCATATGTCCTTTACAACAAATTTACGAACCCCTTTCACTTTGTGCTTGTATGCCTTATTCCCTCTTCTCTCTTATCAATCTTTGTGCTTGTGGTGTTGAACAGAGTTTGCTATTTGTAACTTCTGCAGAATGACTTACTGTCTCGAGCATCCTAATAGGAGGATGCTGCTTATGCCAGTTGAGCCATTTGAGCCAAACAGATCATGTTATGTCTGCTCGGAGGTTTGTAAAATGTAGTTTTTGTCCTATTACCCCTCTCGTTAAAGTTAATTAAAATATAGCTATAAAATTTCCCCAAAAAAGAAAAAAAAAGAGCTGTTTGTTCTGTCTTGTTAAATTTCATGGTCTCTCCTTTCACTGGATATACTTCGACACTCCGATGTCTCTAACTTATCCTGATGGAACACAAAACTTTCTTTTGATACAGACACCTTTATCACTTGAGATTAATACGCGTCGTTCGAAGTTGAGAGACCTTGTTGAAAAGATTGTTAAAGGTAAACTTGGTATGAATCTGCCGCTGATTATGCATGGCTCAGCCCTTCTTTATGAGGTTGGTGATGATCTGGATGATGATATGGTGGCCAATTATGAAGCTAACTTGGACAAGGTTTATTTTGATGGTTTATTTTAGGTGTCTTGTTGCTTCAGTGACTTGACTATGTCCTGAGTGTTTGCCATTGTTTGGTTGTATGTGATTTTTTAGGTACTAGCTGAGCTTCCTACTCCTGTAACCAGTGGGACAATACTAACAGTGGAGGATCTTCAACAAGATTTCAAATGCAATATCAATATCAAGCATGGGTTTGTTTTCTTCTTGTGTGCCACATCATTATCTTTAGCTACATGGTGGAGAATTACTTCAAAGCTGCTTGTTTGCTTACACTTGTTACCTTCTGGAAAGTGAATTACGAGTTTACCTGAACTCTATCTCCGGAAAAGCTTTTTTTGTTGTTTAGAGGATCGGTTCCAAAATTTGCTCCCGTCCTTTTATCCTTGGTCTGTGTAGATAGAGTGGCCTTTGTTAGCAGTTGGGTGTTTCCTCTAAGCAACGTTCCACTGATGAACTCAAATTTAATCTCTAATAATTCAAGGACGATAGCATAACTTATCATGCACTTTCTGGAAGAGGGATTTTGAAAAAGTGAAAGCTTCTTTTTATGTGAAGGTATATATGGTTTTGGTTCCGAGGTCCATCAAAAGCTCCAAAATAAGATTTGCTTCCCCCCCTCCCCCCCGGAATGTTTGCAGAGAAGAATTTGATGATGAGAAGGAGCCTGATGGAATGATCTTGTCTGGCTTGACTGAAGGGCCTATAGCCGAAAAGAGTAATGAGTTACCGACAGAGAATGGTGAAAGTACATCTAATGCAACTCAAACTGTAACTCAAGAAGATGAATTCTTAGAAATATATCCTGAAGTCAATGCCCCCGCAGGGAAGAAACGAAAGGTATCTGATAATTCTAGCATCCCGAGTTCAGATCTTTCTTGTGACACAAGTGTGACAGTAATCAAAAAAACGACGGAAGAACATGAATCTGATTCTATAGTTATGGTAGATGGAAATGATAACTGCAAGAAACAGAGGACGCTGTAAGTATATCTCGTTTGGGCTTTGTCCTAGTGGAATTTTGGCACCTTTACTTCTTTGGAAGCAGGATTCCTAGGTTTAGATCAGCATTTTTTTGACACCAGGCTTCAGCTGTAGGTTTGACTTGATGGTAGTTCACTAACTTAACGCGTTTAGCTGTCTTCTGATCTGTAACATAGGTTTCTCTGCTGGAAATATAGAATCTAAAATTTTGTGTAAAGAATTGGTTATCTGTTGATGACTACTTCCGTTGCCTCTGGCTCTTTTCTGGGTTGTGTATTTCGTTGTCAGAAGCAGTTCTAACTGGTAGAACTGTGGAAACAATGCAACATCGTTGTGGGGAAAACGATGCATGATTCTTTTTGGAGAAACTGATGTTAGTACTCTTGCATTTTATACCAGTCTTTGAATGATGAATCAATGTAAGTTACAGGTTGAAGAATTGCGCAAGAAGAGAATAGCAACCTTTGTAGTGTTGATCTCATATTTCCTTTTTTTAACATACTGTGAAATCAATGCATATTCGAACGCTTTAGCAGGCAACAGCTAGCACAGACGACTACATTTCTACATGCTTTTCTAAGTATTGCTGTATGAGACCCAGAGCAAAATGGTCCTGCTGGTTATGTACCATGCATGATTTGTTTGTGGCAAAAATGCAGTATCACGACGGATGTACATATTACTTTGTGCACCAACAAAGATGACCAACATACAAAGAGAAGGGAGAAAAAGCCAGAGAGATGGAAACATTTTAGTGAAAACAAATCTTCCTCCAAAAAGCATATTTCTATAGCATAGGAAAGTTGAACACCCACTGTTGAACTTCTTCTACCTTCTGGTAATGTGATTGCCAGTAGCAATGTGTAGAAAGTGGAGGAGCCAGAGATACTTTTCCCTAGCTTCCAGTTCTAAGAATTCATCGCCCGCTTAGAGTGTCAAACTGAGCAAACATTGCAGTTTTTGAATGGTCATCAATAACTCCATGATCACCGGGATGCTGACCCTCTTGAGGTAAAGGCAGTTGTCGAGTATCAGCAGACGCGATAGCATCAACATCAGGGGTGACCACTGCTGCAGTAGAGGTTTTGTCTTCATGCTCTGCTTTGCCTTGAGATGTCTCTTGAAGCTGCAATGCATACTCCAAATTCCATAGAACATCTCCCATTGTAGGCCTGTCAACACCATACTCTGCCAAGCATTTCTCCGCGGCTTCAGCAAATTTCTTCATGGACTCAGGGTTGATGTCACCCACAAGTGTTGGATCCATGATCTTTTCCAGTAAGCCTTTTCTCTTCCATTGCATCGCCCACTCAGCCAAGTTCACTTGCTCTCTTGGCAAGGCTGGATCAAGAGCAGGACGAGCACACAATGTCTCCAACAGCACCACCCCGAATGAGTACACGTCTGATTTGTCAGTGAGCTGTTGTTTCCTGAAATACTCAGGATCCAGGTAGCCGAAGCTTCCTTTCACCGCAGTGCTTACATAAGCTTGTCCAGTAGGAGCATCTTTAGACAGCCCAAAATCAGCCATTTTTGCCACGAAATTGTCATCAAGCAAGATGTTTGTTGTCTTCACATCACGGTGGATGATCCCTGAGGCTGTACCTGTATGCAGATAATGAAGACCTCGAGCAGAGCCAATGCATATCTCTAACCTTTGCTTCCAAGACAAGGTCGGCATGTTCTTGCCATACAGATGGTCCCTGAAAGGACCATTAGACATGTACTCATAAACCAATATCATCTCCGAGTTTTCGTCACAATATCCAATCAATGACACCAAATGTCTGTGTCTAAGCTTGGACAACATTTGGATCTCAGTTTGGAATTCGTTGATCCCTTGTTCTGATTGCGGGTTGCCTCGCTTGACAGCCACTTTCGTGCCGTCATCGATCTCTGCAAGGTAAACATTCCCAAATCCACCAACACCAATGATTGATGCTGGATCCCAATTGTTGGTGGCTTCTTGCAATTCAGACAGCGAGAAATATCGACCCAATCCCATTGTTGAGGAATGGAATTGTGTTTTCGAGGTTTTGCTGTTGCACATAAAGCTCGTGTCTCCAGCATGCAATGGAAGTAACCAAGATGAAAAGCTGTTCCTCCTTTGCCAATCTTTAGGCCTCTTTTGCCACTTGACAGCCATTGCACCCAATCCCACAAATGCTCCAAACATCATAGCAAATCCAACCGTGGCCACGACTTTACGATTTGGACCTGATTCTTCCTCCTTTGTACCATCATAGCCATATTCTCCATCTAAACTGCCAACAGAATTATTCATTTTAAAGATCTCAAGACCATTGAGAATGGCATTCTTGGTTCCTGTCGGCTCATTCATAGGGCCTATTTGGATCTTTACAGGGCTAGACAAAACTGATGAATTGACCACAAAGTCTGTGTAATAAGCTGTAGTCAGCTCATTAAACATGGAAGACAAATCCAGGCCTGAAACTGCCATCTTCTCATTTATGTACACATTGAAATAAAGATCATTGAGAGACTTACTCACAATATCACAGAAGTGCAAACGTATTACATACGTATACGCAGTATCAATGTTGAGGCTCCATGTTACATTAAAATTTGGTGAACTAACATTTGCATTGGCCATTTCTATAGCAGATGCATAAACTGATGGAGGAGCAATCAACGGTGATCCACCATCTGGATACTTGATAATATTAGGTGCAGCAGAAACATTATTTCCTGCAAAACTAGGATCAAGATAAGGTTGATCCGACTCCCAAGAACGCCCAAGGGTGTCATTTTGGGGGCTTAAAGCAGGACCTCCAACGTTAAGCCTATAAACCATTTGGTAGGCATTATGCGAAAGCCCGGAATATGGTCCAACAGGGAAAAGATTTGAACCAGAATCTTGAAGCAAAATATCAGGGGCAGACACAAACTCGATAGCATTAATAAAAGCAGCAGAGCCTTTGGCAGGAATGAAACTGATCTCGAAACGCTCTGTTGTAACATTAACCAAATATTCTTTAAACACAACATTTGTGTTGTTATAAGCTTGAAATTCATGGAGAAGAACAAAGTCTTTTGCATTAACATTGAATTTCACTTGTTGCAAATTGAATTCATTATTGGAAAGCGGGAAAAAATGGAGTCTAATCCAATGCCACCCTGCTCTAACAACATGGAATGTGTACTTTGCTTCCTCCAAGAAAACTTTTGCGGATAAATAAATAGGAAGAGGAACTTTAACATTAGAAGATTGTACAGAAATTTGGGCATCACGACCATTGTACGACAAGAAATTCCTGGATTCTTGATCAGGCAAAAAGGATCTTCCATCAGAAAGGGTGGTTTTTGAGGAGGAACCACAATCAAGAAGGTAATTATCTTGAGGGGTGAAAGAATCTGGCTTTTTTGGAGGGGCAGTTTTTTGAGCTAAGACATTAAAAATGGGAGATGGGGTGGTGAGGAAAATGCAGGAAAAAAGCAGGAGGATTGCCATGGTGGTGGAGAAGAAGAACAATGACAAATCAAGAGAAAGAAAACGGTCAAGGTCTCTTCTCCATGGTCGACCTCCTTGCTCTTGGAGGAGGAAGATGAAGAATGGTTGAGAGAAAAAGTTGCGTGTATTGTTCTTGTTTGGTTGTTTAGGTGAATATTTCTATTGATTAGATGAAGAGGTTTGATTGAGTTCCAACATTTTCGCTTCTTGCATGTGTCTCAGCCTGTAAATTGATGGATTCTCTACCGAATTTCTTTCGTTCAGTTTCTTGTATGTTTATGGGAGGAACAGGCCATACTTTGACCCCGAGTCATCTCACCGTTTTAGCCTCAAGTATTATTGTAGAAGATTCAAAGCAGGAGCACAGAGGTCTCTTAGGTTGGGGAGGTGTCCCTCACAAATAGGTCTTCAGTCTAGCAACAGTAGAACACGTGCGTATTCGTGGAGTCGAACTCTTAACTTCTTAGAGTAAATCTTAACTCCGAATATCAACTGAACTATGTCACGAGGACAGTTTCTTTCATTGTCTACTATATTTTCTTATGGTAAGATTAGTTTTCCATTTATGGAGTACTATGTCAAAAGACTCAAAATATTATAAATCTATCAGTTTTGAAATTTGAGTATTTAATGTATGGGGTAAATATGATCATTTGTATATATAGAGTATACTGTAGGTGTCTCCTTTTAGTCCTCTATAATTAAGAAAAATGCTACTTTTAATATGGTTCTGGAGCATATTGAGACGGGATACACAGATATATAGACAGCTGAGAAGATGTAAATCAGATATTCAGCAGCCCGCTAAAGATACACACTAAGGACTCACCTTCAAAACTCACATTGGAGTCTTAAGATAAGACACACACAATGCAGACTGCGGAATTCGAACCTTACACCTTTCTAGCAATTCTGCCCTTCCGAAACCAAATGAGCTATGACATGCGGGTTCTTTATTTAATTTTCTGTTTGGATTAGAGAAAATACTCTTTTTTGTATATAATTTTAAAATGCATCTAAAGTTATTGCTGAATTCAGATATCCTATATATAAATTTTCTTTAGATATTTATTTATATATTTATTTGATTATTATGCCATAGTTATTCTTTAGATAAATTTTCTGCTGGAGATTCAGTTGTTCTATTGTACCTTGAGCGAGAACAAATCTTCTAGGACGTAAAAGAAGGGGAAAGAAAAAGAAGCATGTCCGCCGAAAACGAAGACGCCGTTCGCCGTCGTGCGGCAGTAGCCGATTACCGGAAAAAGCTTCTCCAGCACAAGGAACTCGAGTCCAGTGCTCGAGCAGGTAACCCTAGCTGCTCATCTCTTATTAAAAATTGTCTTTTTCTAGGTTTCGGATTTTTGTCCAGATGCAATGAATAAAACTACCTACTGTTTCAACTTTGTTCTAAAGATGGTTCCTCTTCTTTATTGTTTTCTTCTTGCTTAATTTCTCATGATAGTCGTGGAATGGATATGAAAAGTATAGATGAGGTGATAGAATTGTGCGAATCGTGTGTTTAATTGATACTTGGCATCCTAACTAACAGTGGGTGAAGTCAGGCTCCTTTAGAACAGTTAATAGATTAGGGTTATGGGTTTCTAACCCCCCCCCCCCCCCCCTTTTCAACTGTAAGCAGGGTTACACGGACTTGGATATGCTTCGGAAGTTTGGATTGACTGTTCGAATTTTATTATCGTAGATATTT
Organism: Eustoma russellianum; assembly: GCA_036186865.1. Classification (NCBI taxonomy): domain Eukaryota; kingdom Viridiplantae; phylum Streptophyta; class Magnoliopsida; order Gentianales; family Gentianaceae; genus Eustoma; species Eustoma russellianum. The sequence goes on from AP025073.1 coordinate 500,746, forward strand.
GTGATTCATCTTCTTCTGTTTCTGTGCTTGAGAATTCAGCTCAGCATCTGGATATGATATCATCTCTGTGTTTATCACCAGGAAGGCCACATATTTTAGCCGTGCCCTCCATGTACATGATCTGATATTATAGCTCACTATTGTTTCATGAATCAACTTTTACAGCAAGGGATAACTTGCGGGCTGCTAAGAAGGAGTATGCAAAGACTGAAGATGATCTGAAGTCACTGCAAAGTGTGGGACAGATCATTGGCGAAGTGCTTCGTCCTCTGGACAATGAACGATGTAATTGATTCTTTCATCATAATTTATGTTTTAGTACAGGTTCAATATAATATATGGAGTGGAAGAGAGTTGTACCACCCGTGAATTTATGTTGGGCATCTACTTTCCCAAACTAGTAAACGCCGTCTTATTAAACTAATATGCTTAGTCATTCCAGACTTGTAAATTCTTAAAGAGTGTAATAGGTTAAAAACCTCTAAATGACTAAAAACATAAGATAACTGATAATCATGTATCCATTAAGCAGTCATACCTTTTATTGATTTGGAAATTTGGACCTGACTATTATCTTGGAGCTCTCTGGAATCTGCAGTCTTTGACTCTAGTGAATGTTCTTGCTTCCTGGTTTGGTGCATGTCAACTGTTAGAAAGCTTTACCTTTTTAGGGAATTATGAGGGAAGTTCTGGCTTGTCTCGAAATTGATCAGGGTGATATAATTCTTGTAGTGATAGTGAAAGCTAGCAGCGGCCCAAGGTATGTTGTTGGCTGCCGGAGTAAAGTGGACAAGGAGAAACTCACTGCAGGCACAAGAGTTGTTCTTGATATGACAACACTCACCATAATGCGAGCACTACCTCGTGAGGTTAGTCACTGATCTGATGGAACTAAAGTTTTTCTTCCCGTAACATCTGTGAGTATTAATAACGGTTGACACACTGTTCTCTTTTTCTTTTCCAATGTATACTACAGGTTGATCCTGTCGTATATAATATGCTTCATGAAGATCCTGGAAATGTTAGCTATTCTGCTGTTGGTGGCCTTTCAGATCAGATTCGTGAGCTAAGGGAATCTATAGAATTACCTTTGATGAATCCTGAACTCTTCCTAAGAGTTGGCATTAATCCTCCCAAAGTGAGGGTTTATTGGGACACTGTTTAACTTGTACAAGTAGGCTATCCTTGTGCTTACGCTGTTTAAATGTAAACTTACAAGCGGCTATTCTGGACTTCTATAGGGTGTGCTCTTATATGGACCTCCTGGAACTGGTAAAACATTATTGGCTAGAGCAATTGCCAGCAATATAGATGCCAACTTCTTGAAGGTTTGGTCTTTAGAGTTTAATGGTCTTGGCACTTGAATCCCTGTTTATACCGCTTGTTGATGTTAATTGTGTTGCTTGTTACAGGTTGTTTCTAGTGCAATAATTGATAAGTACATAGGTGAAAGTGCAAGGTTAATTAGAGAAATGTTTGGTTATGCTCGTGATCACCAGGTATGTCAGATTGCACATTTTACAAGTGCTTTCAGACGAATATGATTTGTTTGCATTTCGTCATCAGTTCCACCCCACAGTTGTATCCCACTTTAAGCTTACACTTCGGTGTGCTTCTTGATTTTAGCCTTGCATCATATTTATGGACGAGATTGATGCCATTGGCGGACGCCGTTTTAGCGAGGGAACAAGTGCTGACCGGGAAATCCAGAGAACACTCATGGAGTTGCTTAACCAGCTGGATGGGTTTGATCAGCTTGGAAAGGTTTGGGCTTAATGTTGATTGGTTCACATACAGTTTTCTCTATGTTACTTCATGATTTAATTTTTAAGTTTTCATTTTTTAAATTTTTTTGGTGAATGCTTTAAGCATTGTGGCTTCACTCGTTCATAGGTAAAAATGATCATGGCGACTAATAGACCGGATGTGTTAGATCCAGCTCTTCTCCGGCCTGGCCGTTTAGACAGGAAAATAGAGATCCCGTTGCCTAATGAACAATCCAGAACGGAAATTCTTAAAATACATGCTGCTGGAATTGCTAAGCATGGTGAAATTGACTATGAGGCCGTTGTCAAGCTTGCTGAGGTACCAAGGACGACAAAGGAATAAATATACTTATGGACCTTGCCAAATGGAGAGATTCTTTTTCTCTTCCCTTTTGTTTTGGATCAACACTAAGGAGAAATTCCTGATTTACAGGGATTCAATGGAGCTGATCTTCGAAACATCTGTACTGAAGCTGGTATGTCAGCAATTCGTGCTGAGCGTGATTATGTCATCCATGAAGATTTTATGAAGGTAAGGTCACTTGCATCAATAGATGACGTCAATTCTTGACTTACTTGCAGTTCATGGTAGGATATGAATTAACCTTTTGTGTGCTTGTTGCAGGCTGTTAGAAAACTGAACGAAGCCAAGAAACTTGAGTCCACAGCCCACTATAATACTGATTTTGGAAAAGACTAGTCTCGTGTGCAACTGTTGGATTAATCTTGTGCGGATCTGTTGTCCAAGATGTCACCTTTCTCAGCAGGGTACAAGTAGCTCTGAAGATTTCTTCTAAGGATGTGGACTAAGTGCACTGCCCAAATCTTCACTAGTAGTCGGAAGTCCTGCTCTGTAAAGTAGAACCCCTTTGTATCTTCTTTCAGCGTTGGTGGTGTTGTTTTTCTGCTCTACTCTGGTTTTAACATTTTTCTTTGAAAATTTTCTGGGTGGTAGGCTTCGGAACATATGCCAGTCATAATTTTCCAATGTGAGCGCGCTCAAGAGATGGACCCTTTTTACTAATCAGACGAAGTCGATGTTATTCCCTCCATTATCAGTTTGCTATATCCATCTCATTTTGTTAGCCTAGCTGAAAACTATACATTATTTTAAAGATGTCATTCAATTATTATTTAAACTATCGTTAATTCAGTACATATTTCATTAATTACTTACGATTAACATGTTACTTATTTTACTAGCTTATAGACATGATTTAATAGATATTTAAAGATATATTACACAAGATTAGAGACTATAAAAGAACTGAGACTGGAGGGAGTATTTCACTCACTAAAGCGGAAAACTGACAAAGGATATCCAAACTGCTGGAAGCCTGCAGTAATCATCGGCAATAACCATAAATACTGCTGTTGAGGTCCAAACTTGCAAAAATAATGGCTAATTGAAAGTGAGAATCACCTAGAATGGAACTGGATCTAATTACTTGAAACAGTTTGCACGCACTCAGCTAATACAAGTTTGGACCTCCCTCCCTGATTCGGAGGTTAATAACAAGTATAAATACTTTAGCACTCGAGAGATTTAGAATCAGTATCAGCGAGGTGATCTGTGGAGTTGGAAACCTGGAGTGACACATGCGTTAGTATACGACTTTCCCACCGAGAATCAGTGCCATTTTAACACATGAACAGATTGAAGATGAATTTGTTTGTCCCCAGCTGCCACCACATTAAAAGCTGCCACCAGTGGAACCCATTTTCAGTTTAATCAGGAACATCATCACTAGTAAGTAAACTTCTTAACAGATTGAAGAATTCGTGTTACAGTAAAAAAAAAAAGAAGAAGAAACAAAGAGAATAGGGTAGGATTTTCTTCCGTTAAATCAACTAAATAGTTTCGGTATGTTTTCGAACTGTTAGACCATGCAAATTTGTATCATCTAAAGGTCATCTTTGTATGATGTAATGTCCAAAAGATGACTGATTCATTCAGCCAGCTGAATGGAATAAATAACATGAGTTCGCTCAATAAGCAAGACTCATTCCATAGCGGATCACAACTTTCTTCCTCAGATAGCAAAGGAAGAGCTTGTGTGCGCGTGTTGGCCGTTTATTTTTCCGATTATTTTTCGTTTGTGTGTGTGTGTATTGTTGAGAGAGAGAGAGAGAGAGAGAGAGAGAGAGAGAGAGAGAGAGAGAGAGAGAGAGAGAGAGGGGTATGAAAGTGCATGAGAAATCTTCGGAAAGAAACCCGTGCATTTGTTGTCACAACTATTCCCACAAATTAGTGTCGAGGGATTATGATACAAAAAAAGGTAATCAGATAGGAGTCATACATGTGGGCCTAGAATCAGCAGATGGCTGCCAGTTAAGCTTATCTCCTTTCCAATCAGTTATCGATCCACCGGCACCTTCAATCACCGGTATAAGTGCAAAGAAATCATATGGCTGAAAAGTTTGTCCGCGCTTCGTCAGAGAAAAGGCCATTGTATATATTTCAGACACTGATGTATGTAAATTTAGTGTCTAAGAGACTCTCCTTTATTTAACAGCAACCTTTCTCATGAGTGCAGCAGGTAGTAGTAGCATCGCATTGAAACAATTTTTTTTTTTTTTTTTTTGTAAGTACATTGAAACAATTTAAAACACCACAATTTGCTTATATAGATTAGTTAACCTTAACTTCAAATTATGCATTTAACAGTGAGATCTCCTATTTGACTGTCTAGTGCTTCAAACAGGTCTAGTTGAGGCAGGGCAAAAAGAGCTCCTGAACATCGCTGGATATAAATTACAGCATGCTTTCCAAAATCACTATATCACCAAGAGACCAACAGTTACCTTTAGACCAGACTCAATCACAAGGTCTACAAACCCTGTAGCTAAGAGGGCATAGGCATAACAATCGCATCCATACAAAGGCACTTTCACCTGCCAAAAAAATTAAAAAAAAATAAAAATAAAGCATTAGTCGGCAAAATATAAATTCCAATAAGCTGATAACATACAGAAATAAGTACCAGGAGCATGTGTCCCTAGACTCCCTACGACATAGAATTCTGTATATATTTCCACATTTGCACATCTTAGGTGCCTTATATGCTGAGGCTCCATTCAAGACACCGGGTATGCCATTATGGAAAAAAAAAATTCAAAAAATAGATTAAGCTTGCCTTTTCCCGAACTCTAGCAAAAGCCATCTCAGCATCGCCACTAAATAGATGAGGGCTAGTGGTGTACCTAACACATGAGAAAGAAAAGAAAAAGAAAATTTTAGATTCCTCAAGCATTTTAGGTTCTGTAATTGTATATTTTAATGTGCTCCATGATACACCTCTACTTGCATATGTTATTAATGCCCAAAAGATAAAAAAAGAAGTCCAAAGAAAAGATAATTACTCTTAACTTTGTCCACGGGTACAGAAAGTCTTACAAATAGGCTTATGAAAGTTCTTCACAATTGCGGGTAGATATACACCTCTACTTGCATATGCTATTAATGCCCAAAAGATAAAAAAAGAAGTCCAAAGAAAAGACAATTACTCTTAACTTTGTCCACGGGTACAGAAAGTCTTACAAATAGGCTTGTGAAAGTTCTTCACAATTGCGGGTAGATATCTCTTGTCCATTTAATGTAGTTCTTCTCCCGCTTAATCCAACCCACCTCTCTCTCAAAATAGGCTGATCAATTATGCCAAGAATCTGAAACGAATAAGAGAAAGCTTTTGAACCATCAGAGTCAAACCGAAATTCATGTTGCAGCAGCCATATCAACATCTTACCATGATGTTCTTGGCAATATATAGTCTATATTAGGTGTACACTTATCAGAAAGAATTTGAAAAAACTGCAGGAGCACATAAAACAGGCAGTGGGGTAGTGTTCAATGAACTTCTAACGCTTAAAAAGGTTAACTGTGACTGCAAAAGTTTTTGCTGGGTAGATATGAGGTATGAATATTCTGCATCATAAATGTTCCGATACAGTCTCCACATAGTTGGTTGATACACTAGTGGCCCCTCCTCGTACCATAATAAAGAAAATACTTTTATATACATCATAGGAGTAACGCCATCAAAAAGTTGCGACAAGTGATATTTCATAGTAATGTCATCCCCCCCAGGTGGTAAAAACAATTTACAAACCTGAATGCCACCTTTAATCTTGGAAATTCCAAAGCGCCCATAACAGTCTACCAAACTAGTCAACCTCATAAACAATAAAGATCAAAATTACCAGATCTTAATAAAGTATTGCACCAATACCAACAAAGTAAACTGGACTCTATCACATGTTGTGATCAAAATCAATTTATTTATCATAAAGGTTCCAGTGGGTAAATCATCTATATAAATCTATCTCACTACAATCAACTAGGACCCATTTGACAAGAACTCGGCACACTTTGCGCTGAAAAATTGACGATATACAAAGAAAACTAAACACAAGATATAGGAAGAATGCATCATACCGGTTTACCTTTGTGTAACAGAGCAATAAGAGTCCCAAATAAGGGTTTTCCTGCATTGCAGTAATAGCTGAAATAAGAAAATTGAGGAACAATTTATGAAGCTCGATGACTAAATATATTAGGAAGACCAAAAGCAGTACCTGTAATGAAGCTCTTTGTCCCATCTATGGGATCTAATACCCATACATAGTCTGCCTCGTTCTTATCGGCTCTCCAGCCATTTTCCTCTCCAAAACTATTTAGCATTATTTCGATCGGAAATTAAAACAGTAACTAGTAAACCAGACAGTAAACATGGCAGGTCTTCATCATCAGGCAATAGAGTGTCACCTTTTGAAACTATGTGATAAATAGCATTGTCTAATGCACATCATGTGCAGGCACAGCCAATTGATAATCCACAGAAGACATTAGTAGTATTTATGAAATTATTTTTATTACATAAGAAAAAGGCTCCGACTTTTTCAAGAATAGCATTATACATCTTTCTTTTTTTGTAAGTAGAATAGCATTATACATCTTTCTTTTTTTGTAAGTAGAGTAGCATTATACATCGAATGCATGGACCAGAAACTATCAATTCCAAAAAAGAAAAAAAAGGAAAACAGGATTCTGATGCAAATAAATTTCAGTAAAGAACAACAAGCATCATTTAAGAAGGAACTGCAACTTCAACTTTTTTTCTCCGGCTTAGCGTCAACATTTACCGAGTTCTTTTGAAAGAAACTAAACACATAAACAAAAGAGTGAGTATAACTTACATTCCATGAGAAGGAAAGTTTTCCTGTATTATTGTAACCATAGCTTCCTCGGCCAATTTATCAGCAATCGTGACAGGACCTAAATCACAAACTCTAAGTACACCATTTTCACCCTTAAGAAAATCAAAAAAAAAATAAAAAGAAACTGAAATTTACGGAAACAATTCAATAAAAAAACTCACTCAAGTCTTCCTTATCAACAATGTCAAATCTCTTCCGGAAATATTGGCGAATGACACAGCCAGCAGCATCAGCAAGCAGATTAGCAACGTGAACGAAGCTGTTGAGATCGGAATCCTCCAAACTTGAATCCGCCGCTTTACCGCTATCAGACAGCGAGACACTAGAACTCATAATCGGTCGAGAATTGATTCTGATTCTGCTGCAAAGTGGGGGGAATTTAGGGAACGAATGAGAGATAGGGGTGAAGTTTGGGTTGGAGAAATTGGAAGGAGGAGAGAATGAAGGTGAAGAGGGGAAAATCGGGAAAGAGTTCCGATTGAGAAAAAGAAAGTGAGATTGAGAAAGCATTTGGAATGGGAAAGAGGAGTTTAAGGTAGGCGAGAGAAAACGGGGAGATGAGGTTTAGATGGTTGGAGACGGAGAGAATCCCGTTTGAGTGTGGTAAAGTAGAGAGCTCTCGTGATTACAAACTACAAAGTCGAAGATGACTCTCCGTTGCCAGTTGCAAGTGATAGTCTACGCTGACATAGCGAAAAGATAGCTCACCCACTCTCTCCTTACCCAATGCGTCACCGCGCGACACGTGGCATAAAGGTGGGTGGTGAAGCTAGATGAGGGTGACTCGCATCTAGCCTCACCACCCACCCATGCTACCACGTGTTGTGCGGTGACGCATGGGGTGAGGAGATCCTAACCAATCATAAAGTGGACATATTTTTAACATAACTTTTCTTGTCGTTAAAATATACTAGTTAGCGATAATTTTTCTTACCGTTAGAATATACTACCTATTTGTTTGTTGTTGTATAAAGAGGAGTTAATATCCTCACCCTAAATCCCTCACTCCATGCGTCACCGCGCGACACGTGGTAGTATGGGTGGGTGGTGAGGCTAAATGCGGGTCATCCTCATCTAGCCTCACCATCCACCTCTGCTGTTACGTGTCGCGCGGTAACGTATGGGGTTGTTACGTATCGCGCGGTAACGTATGGGGTGAGAAGAAAGTAGGTGAGGTGATCTCATCCATAAACTATGTATGATCATATATTTCAAATTACATATACATGACGTTATCTGGTTTAGAAACAATAGCCCTACTGAGATAGATCTTTACCATCGGGATAGAAACTTCTCTTCATTGCTCCACGTGTTTCCTCCCCTTATACTAAAACACACTGTAAACCCATACGTTATACATCTTTCGTTATGTGTCATTTTTTTTATAAATAAAACTACACAATTTTACCCGTGGAGAAGAGGTGTCAAGACACTTGTGGAGAAGATCCGATCTTCTATCATCCACAAAAGAATAACCGAAGAAAAACTATTACCTAAAAGTGACACCTTTTGGTAGGTTACAACAACACAACGCGTATCCAGTATATCTCAACGCCACATTTTGATAGGTTGTAAGGTGCATTCACAATGTGTCACCGGTACTGTTTTAAATTCAATTTTGCTAAAGAAGGCAGACTTTTAGGGATTATTGTTTCTACTTTTCTTTTCCGATTTATATTCTTCACATAATTTTATATACAAAACTAAAGAGTTTCGGGATTGGTGTTCAACTTTTTCTATGTATGTATATGGTAAAACTATCTAACCGGTGTCAAAAATTGTGGTATTTATCTTTTAACTGAGACGACAACACGGTCAACATTTCATGGAAAAAAGATACAGTAACAACGAAATTTACCCAGTGGGAAAGTCCCCTAACCACACTTATAATTTCAAAGAAATAACAAAGAACACCAGAGAATGAATCACAACACAGCCTTGGTAAGGCAGATCGGCTAGGATCTGCAGTACAAACTCGCATACTGGCTCGACCCCTAGGCTTCTTCAACCATGTGCATCACATCACACATCCGAGACTCGGCCTACAAAAGCAGGGCTCAAACAAAGTTGACCACAGACTAATGCAAAACACATGGTCCCCAAAGGATGCAGACAAGCCTCCGTTCCCATCAGGTAAGCCTTAAAAGGCAACGGGAGGGGCATTTTTCAAATTAATCACCTGAATAAAACAACATTAAAATATCAAATGTATCGTACCTAATGAGATACTGCTACATTCACCATTCCACAATTCACAATCTACCATCTTTTGCCTTGCTTATAAAACAAATCGGTTTTCCCAACCATGTGGTACCTCCCGTCTTTACAGTGTATCATCAAAAGCTATCTATCCTAGCTGGTGATCGTGGTTGTTCAGCAACATCTCCAGGTACCGCCGCATGCATCCCCCGCGGCACCTCAATCTGATTTCATGGCAGCAAAAACATACGGCAGCCTGCAGAGATGAACCAAGTTTTAGCAAATTCTTCTTTTGTGACTAGCAAAAAAAGAAGAAAAAAAAGAAAAAAGCTAGACAGATTGCAAAGATGCAGATCGTTCACCTTAATGATTCTAGAATGGATTTCAATGCTTGCTAGACTTTGCCCAGAAAAATCCCCTTTTCCACGAAGAATGATTCTCTAATGATCTGCTGCCCTTGGAACCCCCTAAAGAGAAGTGCCTCCTGAGGAAGGGCTTTCCTAAAGAACTCTTTGTGCTTGAACTAGCGCTCAATTTTTGGCTTCTTCCAACTTGTCCGCTACTTTTTTGACGATCTAACAGAAGAAGATCGCCACTGAGATCACCGTCTGCAATTTTATTCCTGGATCTCTTCCTATTTCGTTGGTCAAGCTCAGCCTTCAATGCTTTTTCGGACATCTTAACTGCCTGCTTCTCCCCAAAAGTACAGACTAGGCAAGCTGGATCATACTTATTGATGTCCGGGGTCATATTCTCCAAGCATTCAGCGTGGTATGCATGCCCACAAATAAGGACAGCAACCACAGAAAGTTCGTTAGATGCTATTATCTTCTGAGTACCCCAAGATGATTTTTCTGTCAAAAGTTTAGCACAAATGCCGCAAGTTTGTATATCAAATTGACACCCAGAACTTCGGCCACTTGAACAAGTTAGTTTATCACGCACATAACCAAATGTATCACTGTCAAAAGACCGTCTCTCCCTTCGTGAGGTTGTAATCATATCAGGAAACGTAGGTATAGACCAACCATCTGAAGATCCACCAAGCGAACCCCTAGTTGATTCATAGCTCCACCCAGGTAGTTTAAAGGAAGATGCTTCTTCAGAAATCGACAAGGTTGGAGATTTAATGTCTGGTATCAAGCTATCAGAGACCTGCCTCAGCAAGTGGTGACCAGGAGAATGCCACGGCCACGATGATGGACTCAGGCTTGGAGGGATTGGATGACTCTGGGATGACAGGGGCGTCTCTATCAGAGATGAAATTGAATGCACTGAAGGAGACAACTTCACAGGAGATGGGAATGAAACTTCAGGAGACTCGGCTGACTGCTTCACCTAATTCCCAGCAAAAACAAAAACATAAATATGAAGACTAAAACGACGGACTGCAAAACCAAAAAAACTCATAGTCACAAACAAAAGAAAGGAATGAAAAAACATCTAAAGTAAACAACATTAGTTGCTCTATAAGTTCCATCCACAATGAACGACACAAGTTGTTATATTAGTACCTCCATAGAATTCCCTGCAATTGATGGATCTGCAAGAAAAACAAGCCAGCAGGGCATCAGGTGCAAAGTTGTAAGAAGCAAGGGGTCTCACCAACAAAATTAAAATAGATCAAAGATGCATACAAAAACAGGATTACAACATTGAGAACTTTATGATGAAGACACATCATAACTCAAACCTTGAATTTTCCCAATACCCAATCGAATTTGATATAATTGAACAGTAAATGTACTTGAAAGCACAGTTATGATGGATACGAACATTACAAGGGGGTGTATGACATGCTATAACAAACTGGACAGGAGAGCAAATATTTACTAGGTGGTACCCAAAATACAAAAATAACAAGGCATGGTTGGGCTACCAGTTGAATCAACCAAATGAAGTGACAGTGTAGTTGCACGATAATGATGTAACACAGTGAATGATAACATTAAAAATTCTAATAATGGCTATAGCAATTTCCTTCAAACATAATGTCAAAATAGTATCGTGCCCACCACTTGATTTACAGGAACCATAAGAATCAGTCTCACTGTAGAGGGGAACAAGAGTAAATGCAGACCCAAACTGACTTGTGATGAGCAGATCAGGCACGACCAACTAGATTTGCATCTCTCTGAGGACATGGTCCAGGATAGGAGTTCATGGAGACATAAGATTAATGTTAACGAGGTATGGGTCATATACAGGGGCACCTTAGAGTATATTTAGGGAAGTAGATAGACGTAGACACTATCTACGCTTTAGGTTGACTTTGCACTTGATTGTTTATGTTTTATTGTTGTTTTGCATTATATGTACATATACACGTTATGTGTATTTTAATATCGACAACTTCTTTGTATTTTTTGAATTCCCTCACTAACACACTAGCACACTATATCTCTATTATTGTGTCATTTATGCAGGTACATATAGAGCCGGGGGTCTCACTGGAAGCAAACTCTCTCCCTTGGGACAGAGGTATTGTTTGTCTGCCACTTATCCTCCCCTGACCCTAGCGATAGCTTTTGCTGTCGTTGGGATATACTGGGTACGAATGATGATGAAGAAGAAGAATCAGTCTGTTAATTGGCAAGATGATTGATGAATGGGAACTTGGTAAATCCATTCCAACCTATTAGATGAAAATTGAAGTCCCATTTCCAATTCTCCACATATGAAGCCTTAAACAAAAACCACAAGGACCAATTAGTATAATCAGAGAGAAAAATCCCCATCATTAGTATCATGTAGAAAGGGGGGAGATATTCTTTTGACTAAGGAGCGGGCAAAAAGAGATAACCTTGGTGCATTACCAAAAGTTGTCTATCATGAGTCCAAGCTATAAAACAATGAACATAAAGCGGCATGACGTACGACTAGTGTATCCTACCCGTCCAAAGACCCTGCACATAACAAGAACTTTTACGCAGCACACACTGCCTCTTTCCATAAAGGAGAGTTACATTTCTGTTTTCTCTTCATTTAAGAGCCAATATGCGCCGTCTAAAGCCATGTTTTCAAACTCCATTTCTTTATTAAATATTTGTCAGCGTGAAAAACCAATGCAATAAGTTTTGCTGATAAAAACAAGGGACCATGGTTCCAACATCAAACGCAATGGACTAAAGACGAAACTAGAAGAGAGACAAAATATAATAATAAAAAATTGTAATTTCTACCGTGATTCATCCAACAAAGTAACATCACTCTTTCTAAATAGACACATTCTCAGTACCTCCAAGCCAAACAATAACGACCTAAGAAGAATACGATCTTTAGTTTAAGCATTTATTCCGAAAGTTCAAAAGTAACGCTGTCAACAAACCAGCAGGATCGAAATTAGGATTTCAATGTGAAGGTATTCAGAATTAATTCTGATTTTGAAAAAGAAATCATGAGGATCAGAAATTAAGATGACCATGTTCTAGCTGCTGTGGATCTGTTCCACAAGATAAGAGTCTTATACCTCTGCTGATGATTCAGGACCTGAACATATGTGAAAGTTCATCCATTGTACGCATACTTACAAATCAAACACAAGGCAAAAAGAATTCGCAAGGGAAACAGCGTCACAAATACAGCCTTCTTCAAGATTTTTACAGTTTTACCCTTTGTACTAATGTCTTCCAGATATGTTTTCCACATGTAATGATTTTTCTCCTTTCGCCCTCAGATGTTAAAATGAGAATAAACCTCCCCCCCCCCCCCTTGTCTCACAGCTCAGTAAACAAAAGCTAAGAACTAAAATGTCAGTTTTTACTCCTAATCTATTGCCATTGTCCATCTGAATGCTTGTATTGCACATCTGCTGCATTCTTCTTATCACCTTTCCAGCTGTCTTACCTTGAATCTACAGATAAACCACTAATACAACCAAAAAAACTCATTATGCCCCTCAGATCCTTATTTCAGTATCCAATCCCTGCTAGCTTTGCTACCTTGTAAGCACTTTTTTTTTTAAATACTCCCTTGTAAGCACAAAAGTTGGTCGCTCTTATCAGATAAACAAACATCACCATCCAGTCTACCAACCCGAAACTCATAAAATTTCTGAAGTGCATCAAGTTCCATGAATTTGACAAAGCCATACGGGATTATATCCAAAATCTGGAAATGATTAAGGCATATAGAATAATCCACCAAATCCAGATTCAAGTTTAATGAAATTGAATTTGACCAAGGCATAAACAATTTATGGCTAACCAACAAGAACATCAATATGAAAACTTGCCTGAAGATGGGAGCCTCATAAGGCCGGTACTCAATTCAGCTACTGGGGACTTCTGAATAAACATTGATCGAGAGTTGTCCAACGGTCTACTCTCTTCAGAGACGTGTGCGGTTTCAACAGCTGGTCCAGATTTAGTGTCCCGTTGGTTCAAGCGACGAGCCCCATTAGACTTCCAATTCATGGTAGACTCATCCCCGACTACTCGTACCCTGTTATCCCACCTGAAGCTCCAAGATGGAGAATGCCGTATGTTTCGATGCAGTATATCATTGGTAGACCCATTCGTCACTGATCTGTCTCTAGCAGCAACACAGCAGACAGATCCCATATTTGCTCACAAGCACAGAAGCAAGAAATCAAGTAACACGTTGGCTATCAGTCATGTGCAAAGCATCAACAAGACCACTGCATTTTTCAAAAAAAAAAAAAAAAACTGTTAATTAGGTTTGCAACTATATCAATACAAACCAGCTGTAGAAAACAATTATATGGTACAAATGCAACCAAAGCAACAAACCATACAACAAGCACAAGGGAGAAATCCTGCATAATTCAGACCACAAATTTGTCCATGTGAGAGTTTTTTCTAGACCAATTTGATCACAATCAAATGAATAGCAACAACAACTCAATCAGCACGTAATAAGAAAACTATTAAGCATGAAGACAGACAAAAGATAATGCAACCATTACCAGGAAAACAAACAAACAAATACTAGGGTGAAAAGGAAAACAAAAAATAAAACATAAGGAATGTCCAAACCTAAGGGTGAAAAGGAAAACAAAAATAAAAAGTTCGAATCAATCTGATACATAATACGAAAGAATCAATCCATACAGAGGAACTGAAGCAGTATTTGACTACTGTACCAGTTGAAAATCCGCCCACACACCGAAATATGCATATCCGACATAGTGACCTACCAAAATCTACTAATGAGAAAAGGAGAAGAAGAAGAAATATCAAAGTCTAACATCAAATCACATCAAATGGAACTTTTTCTTCACATCAGACCAAAAAACATGGACCTAATGCAGAGGCCATTTGTATACCACTTCTTGTTCGACACATATATAAAACACCAAAAATTTATCAAACTCAAGCATACGCAAACACAAATACATATCGTGGAAAAAAGGTCACCGGGAAAAATTAAGAACAGAAGAAAAAAATCGAGCAAACCAGCTAGTTTCCAGGAGAGGAGTGAGCACTAAGATTTTGTGCGAGTCGCGAAAACCCCCCAAAAATAAGAAAATCCGACAGCAAACAGTTATGAAGATCCGAAATTAACGCCCACAAAACAGTAATTTCATCAAAAATAGCATAAAAAATATTCACCCAAAATAACCACCGCATACATCTCCAATTAACCAAATAATTCGACCTATTCATGAAGTGTCCACAAGACCAAGTAAATTATTCAGCAAAAATTACAAGGGAAAAAACACATGTTGATACCCAGATAAAACCGCATAATCCGAAATGGATTTTCTCAGAAAAGAAACAAATGCACAAAAAAAAATCACACGATCAGATCAAAACTTACCTCCTTTCTAATAGTCAGCCGCGGAAGGAGGGCAAGTTCTTAGACAGAGAACAAAAGAACAGGTGGAAGTGTGTGCGCGAATGTGCGTATATGACATATACATACAGTTTAGGGTATTATGTATAGAGAGAGAAGAAAAGAAAAGTTGCGAGGTGCGGGTGAGGTCGTTTTAGACGGCTGCTTCCACTGCCGTCAGTGAAAGCTACGCGCACTGCCCAGCAAAACTGGGAATGGGATCCCCTAACCACCTTTTTCTTCACCTCCATTGTGACCGTCTGACATGTGGCAGTAAGGGGAGTGGTGAGGCTAGATGCGTGTGATTCACATCTAACCTCACCATCTCCTGACTGCCACGTGTCGTACGGTCCTTTACTATCGCACCGGCGGTTGGGGAATCCTATCCCGCAGAACTGGCAGTAATATTATCTACTTACTTTTTATTTGTTTATGAATCACATAAAATTTTTAGGCATGTAGTAACAAAAATAAGGTTCAACTCTAATTTTAACGTCTTTGTGATTTTATTTGTAGAGTTTTATACTAACGACCAACGACCATACTCAGTAATGTCCAAACAAAAACATTAAACTATTGTTAAGGTCTGGATAGGATGAGAGACAGATACACAATATCTCGAATGACATAATCTATTAGTTACACATGGTTAACATTTTATTTCAGGTTCGCATTCAAAACATGTTAATTTTTTGTGGAAGTCTTTTAGTTGAAATGACCAAGTTATTTTAATAGTTCTCTCTTATTGAGATGATCATATACAATAGATATATGTGACGTTTTGTATTATGTCTTGGATCTTTAATTATTATTAGATTGCAAAAAGGTCGTATTCCAATAAGGATCACTGTACCTCTTAGATGAAAGACATATTATTTGGTGTTCACAAGAAGTTTAAATCAAAACATGTTATATTATAAATTGAAACTAATAACATGACTCAAACTTTTATGTTGTGACTGTCACGAGTTGGATATGCTATAGTTAGACAAATTTCGCTGAAAAATCAAGAATTTTTCTCCTTGCCAAAGGGTTGCTGGTTAGTGGTTAGGTTTTTTTTTTAAAAAAAAATTTTAATAAAGAGAAAAGGTACTTTTATTATACCAACAAAAATTCACATAATTACATCAGCTTATCTATTTTTACTGTACACTATGGTCATCTTGTGCACTATCATTAAGATTACACATATACACAAGTTCCCACTTTTTGATGGATTAAGATCTCCTGACCCCCTTTAAGGGAGGTATTGAATGACCCCTTGACACGTGGCACACAGAGGGGGTGGTGAGGCTAGGTAAGAGTCACCCGCACCTAGCCTCACCACCCCCCTGTGTGCCACGTGACGGACGGTCCCAAAGGGGGTGAGAGGGAGGGGGTTAGAGGATCTTGATCCCTTTTTGATACTCGACACTACTTGATGATGAATATGGCTTGGTGGTTATGTTGAACAACTTCTTTCATAAATTGCTAACCAAATGATGTTTCCTTTTATCTTCCTGTTTTCCTGCTTTAAGATAAAATATTACCCAGGTAGATTGGCCTAACTAGCAAAGAAATGTCAGTGAGTTAATAGTCAAACCTAAAAACACATTGAGAAAACTTCCAGTTTAATCTGCTTCCAACTATAATCATTTAAATATAAAACATAAATCAGAACACGTATACAGATATATGCACACCGCACAACAACACATCTTGTGTATGTCAGAATGACATCAAAAGCCATGGTTAAGATATGGAGAATGTGTGAGAGAGTCAAACAATATCTCAATCTCAGTATATGCAAACCGTATATTTTTAAAACGTAAATACAATTAAAGCAACTTAATGCGGGTGGGATCAGGGCAGGTAAATTCTAAGGCCAAAAGTGAGGCGCGAATCAGGGCATGCCACGTGGACCATCTGCCTTTTTGTAAAAAAAAAAAATTCCCTCTGGCCCCGAAAAATCGTCGGCAGCCCCCCCTCTTCTCCGGCAGACTCCCTCTTCTCCGGCGAAACAAGCCATTTTCTGTCTCCTCCCTGCTGTATTTATCCCTGCTGTATTTATCTCTCAAAACTTAACATCCATGTTGCCTTCCACCATCGTTAAAGCAAACGAGTTAAAAAATAGAATTATTTAGGAAATCAAACTATAGTCCAGGAAAAATCACGAACACAGGCGAGGAATTTCCTTATAGCGGAGGAGTATCGAACAACGAAAGAGATGGAAAGTATAGAATTTATCTCAGCTCCTTAATTCTCGAAGCTGCTTCTGCAGGAGTGGTTCTTGCAAATTAAGCTTTAGGTTCTGAATCCTGATGTTCAAATTGCTGAAGAAGGAGAATAATTAAAGGCTGTTGGAACACTGCATTTGAGGAGGATTAGAAGTAGTGGAAGGAGGAGGACTAGTGCATTTGCGAGAGACAGGCGTTTTCTAGTGGGCAGAGGGAATTTTTTTTTTTTTTTACAAAAAGGCAGATGGTCCACGTGGCATGCCCTGATTCGCGCCTCACTTTTGGCCTTAGAATTCACCTGCCCTGATCCCACCCGAACTTAATGTGCCTTTTCATGGATTACAAGGCACCATTTTGATTCTTACTTGCAATGTCATCAGCATTCAAACAATTGGGCCCTCAGTTTTTAACTTATAAGAGTAATAATTAAACCTACTTTGTTATCTGAATTTCCTAAGTCCTACTACATCCAAAAAGCAAAGCCAAAAAACAGCGAAAATTTACTCATTTTGTTTTCGGCTTTGTATCAATCTACTCTACTCTACCCCAGCAGAATTATAAACCTATTCTGTATTCTCACTCATTTTTGTTCCCTTTTCTTTTTCTCAGAAACTTCATTTTTCAAGTTGCCCTTTTTGGGAATTGTATTTTTATTTAGAATTCGAACTATATATACAAAAAATTGGACGGAGGGAGTATTTTTTTAATTTACACTTAACAATATGTTATTGCTTTTTTATTTAACCGACTCGTACGGTTCGTCTTAAAACGTGTTTTGTCTCGCAAAAAAGTTGAAAGGTGTTTGATTTCTTACCCGTCCTTGACTATCATTTGATATAAGCGTTTCTTGAAGCAGTTCATTTACATCTCCAATGGAGTAGAGTACATATTCTTTTTTTGACATTGAAATATGATGAAACAAAGCAAAATGAGTCACTAAATTGGCTATGCTTCGTATATTATGAAGTAGCAGTTAATCGACACAGTTTGACGCAATTTTCATTATAGGTCATTAAAAACAACCACATGTATTTTATATTATGTTGAAAAGTTAACTACGATAATATTTTTGGAGATGAGTGGAATGTTAATTAACTAGCTAATGATAAAATGTAAATATTGATCAAAATATAACATAATCTAAACCGCATGTATGGGTTGGAAGCTACTCAATATTCTAAAAATATTATAACAGTTAACTTTTCAGAGTATATAGCTTTGATTTTAGTTTTTCGTTTTTGTACCCTTCGATTTAGGATTTGTTCATTACTTCTGACTAAAATAAAAGCATACAAATTTAACGACACCGCAAGTACAACCCCATAACTAAAAGGGGGAAAACACTATATAAAACTTATGAAAGCCGGACATATTAAATACAAGCACATATATAAGACAATCCAACTGCTTTGAATTATGGATATTATTTGGTAATTGTTACTTATGTTGGTTATGAATGCCCTGCTTTATTATTTCGTCACGATTTCATTATTTTTTGAGAAAATATTTTTTTTAGAAAACATAAATATCATAAACCCAGAAAGCATACGATCAAATCAATCATCGTAAAATCAAAGCATCTATGAGATGCTATCCGTACAGAATCAATCATACAATAATCGTAGAGATGATCTACCATCATTGTACCTAAATCAACCGACCCTCTGTAAATGCTAATGCCTGGAAGCCGGAAGCTTGCTTCATTTGGATAATATAAATGCTATAATGTTACAAAATAATTACTACTCAACTTAGAATTTATTAACAATTAACATATAACTGTGAGTTGGCGTGCACTGAATTAGAGGTTTATATCAACGGTAGGCCACGAAGAATTGGATGCATTACCTCTAAATAAATGGTAGGCCACGAAGAATTGGATCCATTTCGTGCGAACTTCTTATGACAAATTTTAAAATAATTATCATTTAACTTTCCACCACAGCTAGATCTTAGTCAATAGAAAAAGCATGAAAGGGTGTTTTTATTGCACTACGTTCTCGTATTTGTGCAGGGTTTAGAGAAGAGTCGGATCATTTTACGATTTGATGTACGCAGACTTACCTTACATTTTGTACAAAAGACTATTTCCGCAACTCGAACGCGTGACCTCAAGGTCATAAAACAACAATCTTTCTCATGTAGTTACTATTCGTTAAGAAGAAAAAGTCTATATTTCATACTCGTTGACCAATAAATATTGAGGTCACGGGTTCGAACCGCAAAAACATCTTCTTACACAAAATGAAGGGTAATGATGCGTACATCGGTCGTGAAATGATCCGGCCCCTCCCTAGACCCTACGTAAATACGAGAGCATAGTGTACCGAAAACAAGTTTTACTCATTGACCAATAGGTTTGGCCATATATGTTTTCCTTTTTTGAACAAACCATAAATTTGTATGTGACACGTTATTTGTAGGATGATGCAATTTTAATGCTTACAATTAGACGTGAAAATGACACCACTAATGACTGGCCACCTATATTCCAACTATATGGGATAAAATTATAATCATTTTCTTTGTTTTTTTCCTTTCTTTATATTAAAATGTTCACGATTGGCTTTCACATAAGCAATTGTCCTTATCGTGATTTAGATGTTTAATGTTTCATAAAACTTTTTGTGAAGCACTACATAATTACGTACGGCAAGCGCTAGAAAAACGTTATGTAAGCATTAATTAGAGGGATTCAAGATACATAAATATTTTAATTACAAAGAAACATGAAGCGATTGGGCATACTTTGATTTATTGCTTATTGATTTCTCAAGCTATCCAAACTCCAATCATTAATTATGATGAAAGCCGTTTCCGGTGTATTAGCATCCCGCGTTTATGTACGGTCCGAGAAGAGGTCGGATCGCTTTGCGATTTGATGTATACAGTCTCATCCTCAATTTTGTGCAAGAGGTTGTTTAGGCGACTGGAACATGTACCCTCAAGGTCACAAAGCAGCAACCTTACTAGTTGCTCAAAAATCCGTCATCAATCATTAATTCTGATAGTTTCCACGTTATTCAAGAAGATGTGCGTTTCTTCAGACTTCCGATCACTAATCTCGTTTACATAGCAAACGAAAACTTTTCACCTAAAATTTGAAGTAATTGTATTGTGTTTTCCTTCTAAAATCTGTTGATGGTTAAATACAAGGTAAAAGAGCAGTAAATAGAAGATAAAAAAGCACTAATATATATATATATATATATATATATATATATATATATATATATATATATATATATATATATATATATATATATATATATATCACTTATGGGCCTTTACCCTCCTCTTGCGAGTTGGAGTTACTCCAGAGAAGGCCGAATATGACGAGACAATTTGTATAACATTTTCTAAATCATCTAATAAAACTATGTTATATATATTAATTTAGCAAAACTTTAGTAAAACTATAATAAAAACATGACATGGTCTAACTTGAAGGTAGATGGTGTAATAGCAAATGCGATGGAAAATCATTTATCTAAGTAAAATGGCCTTCCTGGCAGGAGAGAAATTAAAAAGGACCGAATTTAGGTTATTCACTCTACGTAGGTGAGTGCATATAAAGCCCAACACACTGAACCAATATAATTGAAGGTTTTACGTCAACTACCACTTTACCAGATTTAACATTTGCATTTCTACATGGTATGAAGAGGAAACAGATAATTTTACAATCTGATGTACATAGTCTTACCATACACTTTGTGTAAAAGATTGTTTTCGACGTCTTGAAGAAAAACTAAATGAAAATATTGTACATTTACACCAACTACCAAGTTTCATAAATATTGTACGCAAATTCGTTCAATATAATTGTCACAACATGTATTTTCCTGTTAAAATAGCATAAATGCTATATCAAAAATTACTCTAGTTAGATCTATCAAAAAGCCTCTCCAACAAAAGAAAATTAAAAAAAAAAAATCACAGAGCAAACCATGATCAGATCCAATCTTGACAAACAATAACGACAACATTATCTCATTCTCTTAGAGGTTCTTGCTTATGACGAGGTATGAGAGGTTAGATGTGCGCAACCATACTCATGTGTTAGAAACATATATATGTTGTTTCCCGATGACTCGTAATGAAAATTGCATCAGGATGTATCGATTAACTGTTATTTCACAATATAAAAAGCACATCCAATTTAGTGAGTCATTTTGCGTTATTCCACCATATTCCAAAATCAAAAAAGAATGTATCATTGACTTCATTGTAAATATGGAAACTAGATCCAATCTTGACAAACGTTATACATAAATAACTTCATTTCAATTTCCAAGTACCAACCAATGTGTACATGAGAACTTATATTATACTGCCAGAGTGTTAAGCACTAAGTCACAACTTCTCGATACAAATCATCCCCATCACCCAAATATAGCACAGAGAACATGGAGGCAACTTCCTCACCATGAACAAAATTAATTACTTCCATAAACAAGAGGAAAAACATGGAGGCTACTTTGAGAAAAAAAAATATGTTTATTAATGTACAGGTAAGAAATTGGCTAAAGAGTAAAGGCTTCTCAGTTCGACCGTTTTGGGAGTAATTTAATTAGATCAAATGCAAATTTTAGGATCATCACGGCTCACAGGATGAACATAGGTATACATAGAAGAATCGATATATCTAAAAAAGGCGTTTTTGGTGGGCTATTCCGCGTTTGCGTAAGGTCCAAAGAGCGCCCAGATCGAATCGCGTTCTGATATACGTAGGCTTACCCTACGTTTTGTAAAAGAGACTGTTTTTGAGTCTCGAACATGTGTCCACAATGTCACAAAACATGAACCTTACCAATATCAATATATAGAAGAATCGATATATCTGAATCTGTTAAATAACGGGTTCAGTGTTTTACCATGTAGATTATGCAAAAAAAAATTTATTAAGTTTATTGTGAATAATCAACTATTAAAACACTGAATAAGATAGTAATTATTTATTGAACATACATTTGTTTGCAGGATTAGGGGAAGTTCGTTCCAATTGGACTTGATTTGTTGCACATATTATCAGGGTTTGGAAACCATATATAGATCTCCATTTGACTAGTAGTTATAAGGAGCGGTCAAATTTAAGATTAATGAAGTGACAAAATGTCATTAAAATAAAATTAACCTTAAAGTAACCTCATCACAATCTTATTTATTTTCATTTAGGTTCTCAAGTGATAAGTGCATCAATTGTTATGATGGATTTTTTTTTTCCGATTGGTATTAATCAACAACATAAATAAAGATGTTTGGAAGGAAGTTGGGCAAAGGTAGAAGTTCATGTATACATTTATTTAATGAAGTACTATGTTACAAGCAAGCGACTTCATCGGCCCATGCATAATACAAAGATGTTCTATGTTACAAGATTTCAAACTAAGCATAAAAACAAAGATACATGTATATATACAACATATATATATATATATATAGTAGACAACATCTGATTCCTATGTCCTCACTAATACGGTACAAAATACTTATACATGTAGCTCTATGCATCACATGCATATGATACAGAAAGGACTTTTCTTGATGACCAATACTACTTTCAACTTATTCAACCGACACAATAGAGCCATATATCATGCCGTGTTCCATATATAAAGTCAATAATATTGATGCCGCAAATTTTGTAATGCTTCAAGAGTAACTATTAGACATATTAATTATAATTATTCCTTAACTAATAAGTATCGACAAGTAGCGTAACGACCGTGATGATATGATATTTTCTTTTACTTGTCTATATCTTATCGGATAAGAAGTAATCGTTAACATGCAACATTGAGCTCAGTTGGGAATAAGCTTAAAAGGTGGCTTGGAGAAGGTTGGTGCTGGATCATATGTTCCATAGTCTCGTAAGTTTGCCCTCAGAAGCCTTTCAACATGGTTATATTTTGCCTCCATAGCTTCCTCCTTCTGAGAAAGATATCAAAAAAATTTAACTTCCATGACTATATTATAGGCCAAAAGCAAACCAGACAAGAGGATCGATATCTAGCGCAACGAGTTAAGGAAACTTTACAGTGTTACACAGAACTTCAGGACATTATAGCTATCTTCAGGACATTATAGCTATCCTTGGATTAAACGAATTATCCGAAAAAGATCGTTATCTAGCACGGTCTTGTTAAAGCTAAAGGCTTTCTCCCCCTCGATACAAGAAAGCTCATTTCTGATCTAGTTCA
Source organism: Eustoma russellianum (assembly GCA_036186865.1). Classification (NCBI taxonomy): domain Eukaryota; kingdom Viridiplantae; phylum Streptophyta; class Magnoliopsida; order Gentianales; family Gentianaceae; genus Eustoma; species Eustoma russellianum. The sequence continues at coordinate 524,143 of AP025073.1, forward strand.
TTTTAATTCGATTTTTCTTTTCTTAGGTTAAAACTATCTACATATCTTTCAGTTTTTTCAATTTCCACTTGCTCTTTTCTCATCTAACTCACTGATTAAATATAACATAGTATCATAATTTCTTAAAGAGGGACATATAAGACTAGTTAATTAACATATTAACATGTTACACTTCAAATTAGAATCTTTTTACCCTCTTGAAATTTTCCTAATGACAGAAAAATGACGTGATTATAATACCTCATGAGTTGCCCCGACGGTGTTTTCTGAGTGGCCGACGAACTCAGGAAGTAGTCTACCTGCTTAAGACGTTGAAGAAAAGCGTATTTAAAGCTGCATGCATGAGAAACTCTTCATACTAACACGAATAATTTTCAAAGTTTACCTTATTAGAAATTTTCAAAGACAATAGTGAAAAAACATATAGCAGGTATGAACACGGAATATATACACTAAAGTTCAATAGACTTGAGCCCAGCAAAAAATGATTATGAAAAACGGGTAAAAAAAGGTTGTTTATTTGTGAAATTTAGGTCACAGATTCGAACTGTGGAAACAGTCTCTCACACAAAGTGTAGGATAAAGCTGCATATATCAGATTTCGAAACGATCCGACCACTCCTTAGACCTTGCACAAACGCGGAATCTTAATGCACCTGGAACGCCTTTTTAGATTTATGAGATAAAACCCTAGAAGTTTTCAAGACTATGTAGATTACAAAGTATACTTTTTACTTATTTAATTTTCTGTAAAATTCATGTGTCATCCACACATACCACGCAGAAGGATCACATGGATACGAAGAAAAAAATAAATAAAAAATCTTGGTTTCCAGAGATGAATTGAGGTAAAAGGCAATGATTTCTTCGATACATATATGGCTAAACATAAGGACTAGTTTTAGAATAACTGCTAATGTTACTCTTTTGTGACCATGAGATCACAGGTTCGAGCCGCGTAAACAGACTATTGCACAAAAGTGTAGGGTAAGACTGCGTACATCAGATCGCGAAGCAATCCAGCCTCTCCCCAACACTGCGCGAACGTAGAAGTCTAGTATACTAGGAATGCCGCTAAACAAAACATGTTTCTAATCTATATTACACTGCATGGATTGAACATTCAGGATAATTTAAGACATACCTGCAAATGAAGAAGACAAAAGAGAGGAAGAAAGGAGGAGAAAGAGGAGAATCATATTCTTGAGAGTCAAGGCACCCATGTTCATCAACTTCTTTCTTTTGCTTTCAACTAGACGAATGATGTATGATTTCTAAATTCAAATGATCCTAAAAATACTGTTATTTGAATCCAAGTTGCAAAACAGAAGAAGCATAATATTATTGCTTGACATAATGACCCGCACATCCATTATTTTTTTATTTAAAAGTTGTCCAAAAAAATAAAGTTGAGGACGACCACTTTAATTTCCTTTTGCTGTTGCACTAAGTCTACGTTTAGTTAGTGGGTTTATTTATTTAATGTCACTTAAATTTAACTAAACGAAGAAGGAAAAGGTTATCTTGTTGCTTTTGGACATTGCCCAAATGACCCTATTAGCTGCATCGATATTATTCAATAATGTATGTATCAACCAATCATATCTAATATATCTAAATGTATGTATCAACCAATCATATCTAATATATCTAAACGACATCAAAAGCTAATTATTATATATCCCATAAAATTTGTGTCACTACTTTGTAGAGATTCATAATAACTCGAAGTTAACATATTAAGCAGTGCCACCAAAATTGTGTCATTAGTTTATACAAAATTTGACGATCCCATGATAAATAACGTTTTCTCAATATTCTTGAAAATCACCGCCCTGTGTGTATAAATTGACATACCGTTTAATTGCTATTCTTGGGTGAATTGTGTATATCATATGGGCAACAATTGGAAGGTATAATTTTGGATTCTTTGTAGATGTCTAGAGAAATAGTCACGCACCATTGGCATAGGACAAGAGATTACTAGATACCAGACCGAGTTTGAATTTTGACACCTTGTATGTACCAATTTCTAGACTATCCATCTAGAAATCCGATGAACGATATAGACACTATTCATCTAGAGACCGCCAATCACTTATCGCTCCCACCAGAAAGACTTCCTCCATGAAAAGTTCATCCGAGAAGAGTCTCCCCATTACAAGTTAAGTTAATACTTTCCGACACCAGTTTGAGTAAGAGTTTAGTTATGTGTATCTATCATTGTTTTATATCTATGTAGATATAATAACATAGGTAACAGCAAACACAAAAGAAAACCACAAATCGAGACGAGGATCTCAAATGTATTAAATATTAAAAATTTTGTAACTTTTGTCTTCATCGAGTAGATGTGAGGAAAGAGTATCAGACAGGAAATCATTTATATCATCATTTTCATTTTATCATTCTACCACTTTTTATTGTATTGCATGCTGACTCTCTTAGAATCTTAAAGTTTATTCGTTCTAGATGACAATAAATAATATAATTGAATGGTGCAAGCTTGGTGTGATAAGCTTGGTTAAACAATACCACAATCCTTCAAATATGCAATCTTTTCCAGGTAATTTTGGGTGTAATTAGCCTTAAAAATTGTCCCAACTAAGTTTAATCTTATCACTGAAAATTGTCCACAAGTTAGTCATATTAGAAGTCACAAAATCTTAAAAATCTCCCCATATTTTGTTTTATATCATTTATATGTATCATAAAGTCAAGTGTTCGAACGCATGCTCTTCAGATCCTGCACAGACCAAGGGAACAGGAAATTGATTTATACTATGATTTCTATCCTACAGCCACCTGATCTTGCATTTATTTGGTTTCCTAAGTTACTTAAATAAACTTTAAAGTTGATCAATTCTAAAAGCATATCAAACCAGTGAAACGATGACGATTTTAATGGGGTATATAACAATAAATGTGATACTTATAAATGAAAAACAATACAAGCAAAAAAAAGAGATAATCATAACCATATGATGCATACAGACCCATGTTTCTTCCATAATATAGACAGATGATTAAGAAATATATACCAGCAACAGTAAAAGCAAGCTGTGATCTGGGAGAGAGTGACCGGCAGACAGATACTTAAAAGCAAATTAAATTGTTCATAAGGGTATTTTGATGTTATGTTAAGCAGACACGTATCATGTATACAGAGAGTTAATTAGGTAGGGGGAAAAAGAGGTTAGTGGAAGCTTAGTGCTTCCAATCATCCATAAAGACAAAGAGACAATGTTTCGAAGATACTTTGACAGGACAGTGGTGGATGATAAAGACAAGCACTAACTACTACTCTCCCTCCCCCACTCCCCCTTCTCCCCCCCCCCCCCCCCCCCACAAAAAAAATAAATCTTTGATTAGATATATTATAATCAAACATGTCTTTTTTCTTTTCCAAAAGTAACGTCAACTCAGCAACCTCTAAATCCAGGTTTGGTGCTCTCATGCCATTTTGATTTTGTCATGACAATATCTACTCCAATCCTCCTTTCACGTATATTTCATGTCCACCACTATTATGATTCTTACTTTATTGAGTTCTCCACTATTATGATTTTAGTTAATATTGGCGGTACAATTTTGCCTTTAAGGAAAAATATGTAAGAATTATGCATTAGATCTTTGTCTCTATTGCAAATGTCAGAGAGAAACATATTATCATCCTGTCTGTGAAAAACAATGAACTGACTACCTACAGGACAATAGAACTAACACAAGTACATCATGTTCTCTCGAGGTGCAAGAGGCTTTCATGTAATGTTTACTAAAGCTCATTACCCATTATCTTAAAAAAGCGTTTCGGATGCACTAAGTTCTCACATTTACACAGGGTCAGGGGAAGAGCCGGATCGCTTCGCGATCTTATGTACGTACTCTTACCCTACACTTTGTGCAAGACTGTTTCCGCGGCTCGAACCAGTGACCTCCAAGTCACAAAGCAGCAGCCTTACCATTTGCTCCAAGGCCCGCCCTCATTACCCATTATCTTACAATATAGCAAATAATGATGATGATTAGATGTAAGATAACTCTTTTGACTTTGTGGGCAACAACATATGATTGCAGGAAACTAAAGAGAACCAAGATACAAACATGATATCCATAGGGAGGGACCATCTTGCATGGGTTGGCAGGATAGAGCTCAAAAGCGTTCCCCGTGCACTACGCTACCCAGTTTGCGTATCCTTACCTTACATTTTGTGCAAGAGGCAGTTTTCGCGGCTCGAAACCGTGACCTCAAAGGCATGAAAGATAATTTCAGTTTGCACCACAAGAAAGACTTTATATGAATAGTACAGGATAAGAGTAGATCGAAAAGAGTGGTAAAGATTACAAGAAACTAACAGCCTTTTATAAACACATATAAAAACTATAAGAAACTCACAGCCTCCACAGATAAACATTTCCTTGAATAACTTCTTTGGATGGTAGAAGGTTCAGGAGGAAGCAAAGTCTATCAAGACAATTCTTCTTCACAACAATGAACAAGGACTTGGATGCTGTTCCAACATCTCAGATATCAAACTGTTCAGTGCGCAAACTGGTTTCTCTATGGTACACAGACTTGGCACCCTGAGAAACAACAGTAGAAAACATTGAGACACAACATCTAGGAACAAAGAATAAGTTACTGACTTCGAAATAAGATCATTCGACTTGACTCTTACATGTGTCTCAAATTCAAAAAATTTCTAGCATATCATTTCAAAAGTGCTACGTCAAATGCATGGAAAAGAGCATGCATTTGACAAAGCAGTTTAAACAACTCCAACCACATCCTTCCACATCCTTCTAGATTCAGATCAATTTCATATTTTAGATCATCCAGGTAAGAAGCACACTTTACTAGCACAATTGATCTCTTGCGGAGGGGAGGGGGGAAGGCATAAAGTAACATACTTGGAAGATTGTCCCAAGTTTTTTCATTGCTTTAGCCCTCAGCTTTAGAGATTCCTTTGGCACGCTGGGGTCTTTAAGAACCTGAAAGTGAATCAAACAAGAAGCTCTAGCAGTTGCCGGGAAGGGAAAAAAAAGGAAAAACTTATCCTCCAACAAGAAGATGAAAATGCAAATTAATGACACGATGCTTCTAATGCACTTGATCATAGCATGCAAAGAGTGTTGGGGACACATATTGAAGACTAAAGTAGACATAGGAAACATTATCCTTCATTACCACTCAGCTATCAATTATACACAGGTTAACGCAATTTTCATTATGGGTCATCGGGAAACAACCTCTGTGTGTTTCTAACACATGAGTATAATTACGTACATCCGACCCCTTATATCCTGCCGTATGCAGAAACTTCTAAGGCAATGGGATAATGTTGTTGTTGTTGACCAAAACAAGTTCATTAATGCAAAGTTCATTTGTACAAATACATAACTTAAATGCAAAATGCCATTACGGAAAGGATGAGTGGTATGTTTCTTTCAAGTTTATGATGTCCATATACTAGCACCGAGAACGATAATGAGAAATGAAGATGTCAGCCACCAGGGTCAAAATATTTGAAATTCCTGTGCTTGTTGCAGTTAGCCGTGGGTTTAATAGGTACAAGATGAGGGCCTCGAGACATTCCTCTACCAAATATTTTAGCTGTTTTTTCCCCTCAATGTACAAGGTAAACAGCATTGCAGGCATAATAAGCTTAAAAGAATAGAACATACAGCTTGGCACACATGAGATAAAGTCCTCTCAATGTCGACCACGTTAAAATGCCAAAGAGAATTAAGCATTATATCCTTCTTGTCCTGGTATGCTTTAACTACGCTCTCATCAGTAAGCTCTCCTTGATTTGACTTCTTCAACTCCTCTTGCAGACGAAGTAAGGAGACAGCTCCTGCAATCAGGATTAAGTTTTATTGAAAAATTTCCATATTTATACCAACAGTATCCACAGCCACATGTATGCCATGCATCATCACCTGAAGCTGCCATAACCTGCGATTTTATCCGATGTCCTTTATCTCTTACCAATTCGGCTAAAAACGGGACCTTCATATACCGCCTGTCTTTCCCGATCTCTCTTGCTGCTTGCCTGGTGTAAATGTACCCAATGGTATGCAGCATTGCCTCACCAAATGCTGAAATCATTAAGTTTTAAGTTGGGAGAATACTAAAGTTCAAGCACATACAGGACCATTGTTTCAGAGATAATTACATCTTACTAGCAGTCATTAGGTTCGCATTTACAAACAGTCGTTAGGTTCACATTCAAACAGAAATAATGAAGAGAAAAGCTAATGCAGCCATGTTTAAAATTTCACAAGGCTATTCGTCTTTTTCCTCAATGATTTAGACTATTGCAAGAGACATGCCAAGGGTTTTAGTTCAGGATAAAATAAACCACATATTTATTGATCTTTTAACTAAAAGCTTAACTCATGCATCATGAGCAAATCCAACATATGCATCATACTCCCTCATCACATGTCAACAAGTAAATCTGACAACAATAATGCATTTTCAAGCCCAAGGCCATGAATAGGAAGTGCTATGAATTCCAGGAGAAAACCAAATGACAGAAAACATACTTCACAAATCTAAAAAGAAGGAGAAGCAAGGAAGCCAAGAAAGAACAAAAACAAAAGCTTATAACTGTTTTTAACCTGCCAGCTGTATGCTATCAAGTCAAACAGCAATAGCATAATTGGGGTTGCCATAAAAATAACCAGATGTCCTTTGTATTTTGCTACAAATTACCATCTTATGCAACTACAGTGACAAGGAACAAATTAAGCTCCTATTGTACAAACTTCTCATTATAGTATGCGCTCTTATTCTGAAACAGAGTCTACTAAGTTGAACACCTTGGCCTGTCGCCGAGCAAATGCTTTTAGTAATGGATAACCTAATGCATATTACACATGGAGTAGGCTCAAAAAATTGAGCCTTCACCCTGGGAAGAGCACAAGAAGCATGATCTTTGACTTTAGACAAGCAGGAAATGTGATTCATAAATTTTTACAATATTTAATCTAAAGAAAAATTATGATTCTCTTTTCACACATAATATAATGTTAACAAAGCTACTGCTTGCTCTGGATAATCTTTCTGACATCCTAACTCACAACTCGAAGACGTTGGCAACTAATAGAAGTTGCATAATTTAGCAATAGAAACAGGTCTCTTGACATAACAAAAGAGGTTTTTGCCACACCAGGACAGATTGTTGTTGTAAAGACTTAAGAATATGCGGCAATAATTTAAAGCATGTAATACCTGCATTTGAAAGGCGACAGGCTTCTGATTTTGCCCAGTCCACAAATTCATTAGTTCTACCATCAACAAAAGGTTGGAGACGATCTCTTAAATTCCTTATAAGCTTCTCCTCTCTCTCTGTTTGAAATGCCTACACATCAAGAGCAGTTGCATTGTAGTATAATGTATAAGTTACCATCAGATCACGTTTCTCAACCCCGAACCCTTGCCTCCACCCCAGAGGAAATAAATAAACTGCTCAAATAATCATATACGCAAATTTTTCCGCGAACTCCCAGTCATGGTTTACAAAGAAAATTTGTTCGTCCCTGGTATACCTTCATCTTTTCCTGAATCATGTGCTTCTGCTCTTCAGGATTTGCAGATTCATGATCAATTTCTATCCCTGCCATTGAAGCCAAAGCAAGTTGCCCAACATAATCTTCAAAGTAGTCGCTTCCAAACTGCATCCCGAAGACGGTTGCAGGATCCACCATGGCCTCTCTGTTTAAACGATCATGAAAAGCCAAACCCAATCACTCTAGACTCAACTGTAACAATTAAAGCTATTAGCACACATATGAGAAAGTGAACATGAAAAGAATCTCAGCTATAAACAAAATCCATGTAGAAGAATTTATGTATATTGAGCTACTTCAAAAATCCCCTCAATTTCTCTCTCTAGAAGAGTTCTCACATGAAGGAAAATCCAGATAGGAGATCGCATGTATTTTGTACATCACTTAAAGTTGATGATGATTTTAAAGCACAAATTCTAATTCAGGCAAATAAATGCACAGAATTGCAAGTGGCATGCTATCATCGCATCCACATCCAAGCCCTGTGGCTTTGACTAAGTATACTAAAAAAGAGTCAAAGCATGAGGGCTTCACTATGAACATAGAAAACTAAATCAAATATGTTACTTCTATGCTAATGCTGAAAGGCACATGCAAAAGATGAATTTCAGAAGTAAAGAAAAGTTGCTCTTACTGTGGTACTCCGTCTTTTCCATATCTATTATATGCCTCTCGCTTCTCTGGGTCGCTCAATACCTGGTAAGCCTCTCCGAGTAACTTCAAACATGATACCATACGTTAGGTGAAACCAAAGCAAATTTTAAGTTTTTAGCAACATTATCAAATGTACATGGCAAGAAACAGTACCAAATGTGCACGACAAGCAAGGATGCAAAGTCTTTTTTTTGCAAGTAAATGATGCAAAAAGTCAAACGATAGAATCACAGAGAATATGAAAAGAAAGATAATTGCCGCTAATGTTTGAACAGCTTCGGGATATTCTCATCTTTATTCACACAGTTATCCCACAGAAGGGAGTCTTGCTGCTATCTTTATTATACCTCAAAGTTTTGACTTGGGAAAACAGCGTCTTATAGAAATATATGATAGACTGTGTACGTAGATGCAAAGCAGCCTCACCCTTTTCCAAATCTGAAAGACGTATTCATGCTTGCAATGCTCTGTAGAGCTACCTTTTTTTTATGTAGAACAACTTAAGTAGATTGAACTGACAAATATAAGGGCATGTACCTGGAAATTATGAGCAGCCTTGGGATCATTGGGGTTTTTGTCCGGATGAACAACCCTTGCCTGAAGATAACCATAAGAAATGACGTGTTACCACAATAAACTATTGAAGGTAGTACTCTAAGCATAATCAGAAACATAAAGAAAAACAATCATGGACAAGAAACCAGATATTGCTGAAAATCTAATCAATTTCTAAAGCATTTTTACCTCTTGAGGCAAAAGACAGACACAAGTATCAATTTGAAGGATGAACTAAGGAGACGTTTGGTTTGAACTTGAGTATCGGTATTGAAACCTGAATGATAGATGCTAGAATAAGAGTGGGTGGCGCAGCGATGGTGACACACGGTGACAGAGTGGCATGGTGGTGCATGAGGTGGTGTGGTAGTGGCACAAGGTGACACGGTGGCGGCACATTGTGACGCGCCGGAACGGAGGAATGGGTTTTGATACCATGGGTTTGGAGGGGTTTTGATGCTCATAGATTGATTCTCATACCTTCAAACAAAAACAAAAAATGTATATCATTCCCTTGATACTAATTCCTTGATTCTGAAATCCACCAACCAAATGCCCCAAGTGATTTCATCTTATTCATGAATAACTTTTGCAACATAAAACACTCAGCTTTGAGGGTAATAAAGTTTGAAACATCACACCTTGATGTAGTAAGCCTTCTTTATATCTGCAGGGGATGCATCCACCCCAACTCCTAACATATCATAGTACTCTGTATCCTTCACCATTGCTCAAGGTAAATGCTATATTCTCTCCTACACAGAATATAAGTTGCTGTACCAAACGATTGCTCAGCCGAGGATAGAAAACAGAACCGCTGCACAACAAATCAAGAATAAATGAGACAACTTTGTCTGTCATTTGTGTGACTACCATATTGAAAACAGGTGTTAACACAAATGAAGTTATCAATAAAGAACTTTTGCTAATAACATACTAAATACGATGAAGCCAAACGAAAGCAAGATTCTTGAAGTTAACCAGATACGAATCATAGAAAATAAAAAACGAAAAATGGACAAGAAACAAAATAGACCACAAAGAAGAAGCGCCAATGATTCTAATTGCCATCTCAAGTAACCGAATAGAATCAAGAACTAATCCCCCTAATCACACATAAAGCTTAGACAAATTATGATATGATATCATCAGGGCAAAAATAGTATAGGAGAAAAAGGGCATATCCCAAAGGAACAGAAAAGACTAACCAGATGGGCTTTGATGATCTCCCTTGAATATCCGAAATGAAGATTCACGACCTCAGCTATTGAACTTCAAGATTCATGATAAATGGGGTTCCGTACTCGGTGATTGATGTTACTTAACCGTGTAATCAGCGTATAATCAAATGATAAGAGCATAAGGGACAGGTAATTGATTGATTCCTAATTTCATCTGGCGAGTAATGTAGCCGCATCCGGGTCAGGCTCAAATGACTTGTAATCAAGAAAACTTGGTCCAACAAATATTCAGGTTTGGATCTTACAGGCTGCTAAAGGAGAGCCCAGCATCAAAGATTGCGGAGCTAGTTTTAGTTTCAGACAAACGTTTAGTTGGTTATTCATTAATAATCCGAGTAGAAATCTTACATCCAATTCTCTGTTACATAAGCTATCAGCATGACATGTATATTAATATAATCTCGTCCAGCATATTCTTTTAATACATAACGAATAATTGATATATGATCATCTCCCACTAAATGCATTATATTATATATGTATATTAATATTATCTCGTCGATTGTATTCTTAAATACATAAAGAATAATCTTACCTAATGTGATAGAGAATGTTGATATATGATCATCTTCCGCTAAATGCATGTGTGTGTGTATATTCTATCTTTTGTGAAAAACCTTTAAGTCTAGCGGTTGAGTAGTATTTATCATATTTCCAGTTCTCGAGTTCGATTCCCTTCCCCAATTTTTTTTTTAAAATTATATATATATTTCTATCCTTTTATGGTGTTTGTATAATTGTGTCCTTGGTACGCTTTAAAGGAACTGAAGTTTCTTTTATTTACTAAGATCCTTGTGATTACTTGTGCTTCAAACCTACGGCGTTGCAGTTTTTACACATACTCTAATTTACATATACATGCATACAAATACATGCACGTGGTATTTTTTTTATTTTTTATTACTTTTTTTGTTTATTAGGGAAAAAATTTCTCCGGTTTGCATTAGCATTGGCTCAAAAGTCGAAATGTAATCCAAGTTACCTAACATTTTGTCTTGACGACTCAAAACGTGTCTATGTCTCTTCCTTTTCCTCTTCCTTTTTTCTTATTGTTGTTGTAAAAAAGAAAAAAATCACTTTTCTGCTAACATGTACATACTCGCTCACCTTTTTCTCCAAAGATTTATAATCACATGATTCTAGATTCAATTTTTGGTTTCTGAGTTGGGTGACACGAGTTGATACATGATTCTAGATTCATTAAGAGTCATCGAAAAACAACCTCCATGTGTTTCTAACACATAGGTATGACTGCGTACATTTAACCTCTCATATTCTGCTATAGGCTGTAGCGTTTAAAGCAATAGGGTAATGTTGTTGTGGTGAAACGAGTTGATTGACTTGCAAGCAAGTCTTTGTGCGGTAGGAATTTTGTTTCCATCACAGCAAGAAACCTTAATTTCAAAGCAGTTCATGATAGGAAAGGTAGCTTTTCTTGCCATTATGAAAATACTGCTTTGATAGTTGGGGTTGGGATCTCTTCACCCCCACTTTCCTCATCTCCTTTGTGACCACGCAACACGTGGCACCAAGGGAGGGTGGTGAGGCTAGATGAGGATCACCTGCATCGAGCCTCCTTGCTGACACGTGTCGCGCGGTCACGCGTCACCACATCCCCTTGCGGTGAGGGGATCCTATCCCTGATAGTTGATGTTTCCATCTTCAATTCAGGCAGGTCAATCTGATTGGATCCCCTAAACCATCAGAGTTTTCAATCACATGGCAGCTCTTTTTCATGGCAATTAACCAAAAGAACCATAGAACTATTGATTTGTACAAGGTTGAATTCCAACTATGAAGATACCACTATCCTGCAGGTAAGGTTTTGTCGACAAAAGTACCAAAATAAACAGCTCTCACATAATTTGTCGGTTCACAAAGTACCCAAATCCAAAATCACTAGTATGATTTGAACGTTTATATTGTGGATCGTCTATCTTGATTGCCCATTTCATCACCTATCATGTCTTTGGCAAACTTTGTATACACAAACATAGAATTTTTTTAGTTAAAATGATAATATATTAACCAGAGAAATCTAAACATCAAGGAAATGTCATCTATACAATAACCCTATTACATAAGCTATTAACCGAACCTATGCGTACTATTCATTGTGATGAATCTTGGATGTTGTACATGTCATGTACATTTGACACCGTTGTCTTTAGACCTATAAAACATGAAAGGAGCTCGAGATAGCACTTTGAAACATAGGCAAGATATTTATATGCCTACCTTTTTGAAAGGGACTTTCTTTTTTTCTTTTATCTTTTTAAGCTCAAAGCATGGCTTGATCACCGGAAACAAAACAGACACTATCTTTCTTTTTTAATGGGTTGCCCGAGGTATCCTCCCGAAAGTCAGAAGACTAATCCTCCGTCTCTGCGGTCAGCACACGAAGTGGTAGGGGACTGGCCAAATGATTTGCTCTATTCACATGAGCGGGGATCGAACCCCCAACCACATGCTTGAAGGACGAGATGCTGAACCACCATGCCAACCATGTTGTTTGACACTATCTTTCTTTTCGAAAATATTGTCATGCATGTTCAAATTCATAGTTGATCAAATATCATTTAAATTCATATCGTTAAAGTAATTCGCACATTGTTTAATTAAATTTGATCATAAATAGTTTGAATACTATATTGACACACCATTATGTTGAATATTTTTAAAATTTGATCTTATTTGATGTTTCAACAATTTTTTGACAATTACTTTTGGACGGCAGAAATATACACCAACTCAACAAGCTAGAATGATGGCCAAAGCGTTAGAGTGAGAGGAATTTGATCTATACAGAGTCCTTTTTATAATGATGATCAATCTCATCTATGATACATGCTTTAAACCGCACACTGTCGGTACTAAAAAATGTTTTCGGTACACTAAATTTTTATGTTTGCACAGGATCTGAGGAAGGACCGAATCGCTTCACAATCTGATATACGCAGCCTTACTCTATACTTTGTGAAAGATGCAGTTTCTACAATTCGAATCCGTGATTTAAAGGTCACAAAGCATCACCGTCCGTAATATCCGACCTGAAAATAATTTCAGTATAACCTGCCACATAAAACTATGACGTTTTTAAGTGATTTTCCTACAGTGACCTTTAATATCTGCTGGCAAGTTCTATCAAAACGTTTTAAGTGATTTTCCTTGTGGTCTGGTCTCCATAAAGTTTTTTATGTTTTATTTTATTTTTACATTGCATCACAGATAAATGAAGGAAGACGTAATCTTTTCTTGCTTTGGTATGAACTCTTCGAAAGCATGGATGGCCAAATGCTCTCTCGACAACAAAATTACCTCATTAATTACCTCATTCCTTTAGAGCTTTTGTTTATGGCGAGATATAAGAGTGTCGGATGTACGTAACCATATACATGTGTTAGAAACACACAGATTTTGTTTTTCAATGACCCATAATGAAAATTGCGTCAAACTGTGTCGATCAATTGCTACTTCACAATATAAGAGCCACAGCCAATTTAATGAGTCATTTTGCTTTATTCCATCATATTCTAAAGTCAAAAAAGAATGTATCTATCTATTGGAAATGAAACCCCAAATGCTCTCTCAATATCATAATATATTTTAGTGTGACTTACTTTGCATTTTCGATCAAAAGTTATCCCCATAATTAGAAGATTGCCGTCTTAGCTCATTTCACCACTTACTTTTTTTTTCTTTTTTTTTTCAGGACTGCTTTATTCTCAAAGAAATAGAGGTTGAAGACATCCCACGTGTAATTAATTCTATTGGGGTGCCCGTTTGTTGTGTTCCAATTGGTTGGAAATCAAATTGGCAAAAAAAAAAAACCATTTATTCTTACTCCACCTCATGAAATAAATATTCCACTAAATTAAGATACGCAACTTCCTATACATCGTTGGTTGTTTGATATTTTAGAGTATCATATAAGTATGTGCTTTGTGCCTACCTGATCCTCACGGTGTTTTTATATAAAATCATCTAACATACTAATAGTTAGTCTCTAGATTTTTGAAAATTTTATATAAATTTGTGGCGTAATTTTATACTATTAGATCTTAATTAATTTACTACATGTTAAGAATTACCTCACATTAGTTAAATATACTCTTAGATACCATCGCCTAAGTTGGCAAAGTTTGAGTAAATATGAGTTTTACCTCAAATAAGCCTACTATCTTATTCAAATAAAGTATCATGGCCAATTTTATCCTATGTAAATCACACTTTCCATGTTTATGATAGTCATCCAACATCAGTAAGCCTGCATAAGATCTCTTTCTTATTTTTCATTGCATCTGAGTTCTTAAGGAGATGTAGCAGGCCTAGCTCAGTTGTCGCCGCATCCAGACCATGTGACGAGGACCTTTGCTTATTTGACATTACATCCAAGCCTTTCAGATGCAGCCGTCTTTATCGAGATACTGCATCCAAATCATACGCTACGTTCTATGCGTGAAACATCCTATCATTAGTGTTATTTTTTATTTGATCCATAATCATATTTAATGATAAAGTTTAGCACTCGTTGCTAACGTAACTCGTAATATAGAAAATTAGTTGGATGTCTTTGGATATCTATTGCTTGGTGACAATGGCTATATCTACAGTCTTTTTAGTAAAACCTTTGAAGTGGTTACTTTCATATTTTACAATGACATTACCGACCGCCTAGTTGATCTTTTTCTTGTGTAGCAAAAAGATCATGTCAAAAAGTAAAACGTAAATGTGCTTACGAAACGACAATTTTTTAGGCAATCGACTGTGACTCCTGTGTCCTGTTGCAATATTGATAGATAGGACACACAGTGTGAGTATTCATCTGCTAATAGGCCGAATTCCTGGTTTGTAGGAATACAGCTTCTGTAGGTCAATGCGTAAGATCTCACTCAATCTAGGAGGTCGATGGGCTCTTGATCTTAGAACTGGGACGGTAGAGACCACATGTGAAGGATTTCACCTTTTTTTTTATCCAAGTTTCCTTTATGAAAGAGAAAAAAGTAAGGCCTCAAAAGAAAGAAAGGCAAGTGGGGTAGCATGATGATGTTATTTTTGCATTTCTGTAACTTTAATTTTGTTTTCTTTTCTTGAGATGGAGTTACAAAAGCAGTTGGAATCAAAAGAAAACTCTGTATTTCTGGCCAAAGGTCAAGTTGGAGCCCAATTTGCACTGTCCTCTCCTAACTTTCGGGTTGGGATCTCCTTACCCCAACTTTCCTCACTCCCTTTGTGACCACGCGATACGTGGCAGCAAGGGAGGAAAGTGAGGCTAGATGAGGGTTCATCTAGCCTCACCATCCCCCTTTGCTGCCACGTGTCGAGCGGTCACACGTCACCGCAACTCTTGCGGTGAGGTGATCCTATCCCCTCACTTTCTTCACATGAATATGAGTTTGGTAGACGGGTGCAGTTTCTTTTTGACTTTAGCAAATTTATGGGCTTGTGCCTTTGATTCCTAACAATTGGTGTGGAGTCACTATACTATAATTTCGTGACCTCCATTTGTTCCGGAGCAAAAGCAAATAACCCTTCTTCCTTAGGCCTCCACCATCTCAGTTCCAAGAAGCTTCATGGAGAATGCAAATCAGGAGTTCAACGGCCTCTTAGGTTGATAAGAATTTGCCAGAGATGTCTACTGCAAACCGGACCAGCAACTTTCTAACCCAATTGGGCCAGATACAATGGCTTCGTCATTACTGGCCATCCACGCTGTGTGTCCTGGATCGAACCTGCGGCTTTTTGAAACAATGTTTCTGTATGAATACCAACTGTGTGTATAACATCGAGGTCTTCTGTACAGATTGTGTGCATACCTCCTCTCCATAGAAGTAAAATTGCGCAGTTTTAATATAATAATAAAAAAGCGCATAAAAAGTTATATTGTATGTAAAGTCATATGCGTAAACATATTTTGGTATTTTTTTTTTTGAAAAAAAAAAAAGAAAACTGCACAATTTTACTCATATTTAAGAAATGTGTGAAAAGAACTGGTAAACAAGATTCGGTCTGTCGCCCCAGGGGCATAGTGCAGTGGTAAGTGGAAAAGGTGATTGGGGCTAGAACTCCGACGTCCCGAGTTCGAGTTCGTGTGGAGACAATCCTAGTTGAAATATTACAAGGATTGTCTCTGGGCTGGCTGAGTCTCGTATGTCCTCTCCCTTTACAGGGCTGCCGGTGAAACACATCCCTCGATTTACATCCCACCTGGCTAAGGGCATCTAGGGTTGAACCCTTCTCTCATCAAAGATTCGGTCTGTCTAAACATATATTTGTCTATTTTATCAAGTACAACAAAGTGGCACATGCAATAGTACTCTTCTGTGCCAAGAAACTAAAGTAAATCAGTACCCAAGACAGGCAAAACTGTACGGTGAAATGATATATATTGCTTGATTAGTAAATATATCAAATATTATGAACTACTATCAAGTGCATAACAACACAACAACATCAACAACAATATTATCACATTGCCTTAGAGGCTCCCGCTTAAGACGAGATATGGAACGGTCAGATATACGCAATCATATATATGTGTTAGAAACACACAGAGGTTGTTTCCCAATGACTCATAATGATGCGTCAAGCTGTGTCGATCAACTGATACTTTACAATATAAGAAGCTAATTTAGTGAGTCATTTTGTTTTATTCCATCATATTCCAAAATCAAAAAAGAGTATGTTTTTGACTCCACTGAAAATGGAAAAATGCATAACACCACAAACAAAACTTAATAAATAACATATCCTATTCACTTATGCAAGTGCACAGCACGGCAAGCAAAAATTGAAAATCCGTGTATATAAAGATTTAAAAAGCATGGTGGTGGTAAAGTTCCTTTATTAGTATCGTTAGAAAAATATGTAATAACATTAGGTGTAATTCTATCCGTTGTTGATGCTCATAAACTAAATAGTAATCAAGAAAGCCATCTATATTAATTCATAAATGTGTATATTCAAATACTCCTTTCGTCTTAAAAATATTATTTTTTAAATTCAACAGGTATAAATTACACACGTTGAAAAGTAAATGAGAGAGAGTTTAGAAATTAGTGCTATTCAACGCGAATTCCATTGTCCATAGCCAACGGTGCCAACGGGACAATTTCTTCTTCATGGAGGTATAAATTGTTTACCATCGTATATTCATGTACACGATGTGATCTTGAGGCAAATGGGATTACAGGAATTTGTAAATATCTTTAGGCGTAGCATAAATGTACAAAACATTTTGGTGTCACAGGTAGTGTTGGTAGTATACTTTTTGTAACGTTTTGGATACATTGAATAAAGATCCCCTTTTCCGGAATTAAAGACCTGTGTGGATTAGATTATGTCTCAAAATTACAATAACAAATGGTATTATTTTTCATAACATTGATACCCGCACGTGACACCAGCAAACTGCTGGCACCCACACGTGATACTAGTGTACATTTTTTCTTTTAATAGTGAAAATTACTAGTCCATTAATTCATTGGTTGCAATTTTTTAAAGTAGTAAAAGAAATATATGTTCACTATTTATAACATTCCTATCAGATTTATTTACATTTGGAAACTATCTCCGTTACTATCAAAACCGGAAAAAAAATCAACTATACACTAAATCATTGATTTAGTGTTTTTAGCTTCGTGCGATGTAGATTGAGTATATTTACATTTGGAATATATTGAGTATGGTGGTTGTTGGTTTGTTTAATTTTTTGAGTTCATTGCATTATAACCTTGGTTTAAATGTCAATATTATAACCGAAATGGTCTAGTGATACATGTTTTATAATTTCTCTGTTTCGAAAATATTGTCTCAATTGAGTTTTAAAGTAGTATAATTTACGTTATGTTGAAAATTCAATCGTGACAATATTTTTAAGACGAAGAGAGTATTATGATATGATGAAATTACATCTAGAAATTAATTGAGATAAATTGCTTGTTATACTAATTGATATGTTAACCGGCATTTATTGCACAGCGTATACCTTCCTCGTATTTCAATTGGGAAGTGAAATATTTACAAGTCAAATTGATACACTAGCTTGCTCGTGTATGTATTCCAATTTTAATATTTTTGCAGTTTTAAATGGGTGAAAACAGAAAGAATTTCAACATAATATAAATTTACACTATGTTGACATGACATTCTTTTTTCTTAGTTAATAACTTACTACAACAACAACAACCATATCCAGTATATTTCAACGACAGTAAAAGCTATCGTTATAGTCTAGAAAAGGTGAAAGGTAGACAAATAATACACAGTTCCCTTGCTATAAACACAATCATTTCATTGCATTGACAGTTTGTCTTAGCTGTTTGTATCTCATAAAATGAAATAAAAGCTGTTGACATGTGTATCATTTATTCATAAAACACAATAAAACTACTTAATCTCATTACCTGAGAAAAGGAGCAAAGATATTTTTGAGAAAGTTAAGATGGCATGGTATGAGAAAACAACCTCATGACCTCCCTATATTCCGTCATAGATAGGACCTTATAAAGCAATTGGGTAATATTGTTGTTGTAATTAGGTAAGGCAACAACCACTCATAATAGTAAAACATATTACTAATTGCCATTACATGAAGCCCCATTTACAATAATCATTCACCATACTCGATTACATCGCACTTATTCTCCCTTAATTATTATGCCATTGCACTAATCATGCAATATTTACACATTAAAATATCTCCCTCTGGCACTGCAGCCAATTAGTGCTCGGATTCCCATATGGTAAACAGATTCCCAAATGATACATTAAAACATCTCCGTCTTCATAGAAACATCCCATATCATAAGTTATGCAAATTATATATATATATATATATATATATATATATATATATATATATATATATATATATATAAAAGAAACTAAGAGAATTTGTGAAGAACCTAACGTAAAATGATGTCGCCGTGCCAGACAGTAGAAGGACTCGATCAAGAGAAGGTGCATCAGTACTGTAACAAATCTGCAGAAGCTGTGAGAGGAATCTGATTGGCATAAAGATTGTTCCAACAATTATTCATAAACGGATCATGTAGAAGAGGATCAGCATAACAATAAGAAGACGCCGGTGGCTGTTCCGCCGGTGGGCCGGAAATTCCCCCGCCGGTGGAATTCATGAAGTTGATGATATCGTTAAGAGACTGCAATCTGTGGGTTAATTCAGCCACCTGAGCTCTAAGAACAGAGTTCTCCGCTTCAACGTTGAGATAATTCTGAGTAGCAACATTTATTGCAGTTATAAATTGCCTGTTTTCTTTCCTCAATTCAGCTTCTTGATTCATTAATTCATCCAAATGTTTTTGCTTTCTCATCCGAGATCTTCTTGCTGATTCCCTGTTCGATATCATTCTCTTTCTCTTCCTCTGATCCATTAATTTCTGCAGATCTTCTTCTGAACATCCTGAAATTGTTCCACTAGACGAAGCCATTTTATTTTATTTTCTTATATCGCAGGCCCAAATAGTAACAAAAATGAAAAACTTATATAATAATAGATATAGATATGCAAATAGTAGAAGAGTAAGTATATATGTTTACTGGGATAACGGGGCAAAAATCATGAAATGTAATAAAACCAGTAAAGAAAGACAACAGAGAAAGATTGAACTAAATGGGTCCTGCGCCTATATGTGGAATTTATCATAAAATCCGAACCTAAGAGTTCACTCAGAATGGGAGACATAAATTTCAAACGCTAATATAAATAAGCTGATCATCAAGATTGTCTTTTTGAAGAAGGAAAAAAGCCCAAGATTCCAATATGAATGCTGATATTTCAGCAAATTCAAAAACCCCACAACAGATTGAGGTTAAAGAAACAGGGGAGATAGTGAAACAGGGGGATCTGATTTCTGTGACGGGGTCGTGATATGATCTTGACAAGATCGAGACCCGGTTAAATAATGAAGAAGAATTAGAGATAGTTTATAGAGGTTTAGAACCTCCGAGGAGATATAAGCAAAAGCAAAAGGATTGAAACTAGGGAAGAGAGGGGGAAGAAGAAGAAAGGGGAGGAGAGAGTTGTCCGTAGGTGGGGTTTTATAGATACAGACGCGTGTAGAAATTTTAAATTTTCAACTAAACAAATGACTATTATTATTTACTTTTTAGTTTGCTAACAAAAAGGTACCTGACGCCTTGTAATTTGTAAAGGCCAATTATCGTGTCTTTTTTTCGAAACGGATATCCTCATCCTTCACATCCTTATCTTCTTGCTCATCACCTACCACGTGAGAGTAAGATAGGATGATGAGTCTAATGCGAGTGACACTCATCTAGTTTTACCATCTTACTTTACTGCCACGTAGCAGGCGGTGGACAAAAAAGTGACGGTGTAAGGGGTTAACAGATCCCATCTCCTTTTTTTTTTCCTTTCCATTTACACGGATGAACTTCTTTACTCATTACGAACCATTTCTTTAATAGTTTATTTTGGTTTAACATACAAGTATTTTTTTTTAAAAGCTAACATACAAATCATGTATAAATTGGGTTAGAATCCCCACACCCCAAATCCTTCACCCAATGCGTCACCGTGCGACACGTGACAGCAGAGGGTGGATGGTAAAACTAGATGCGGTGACGCGTGGGATGAAGGGGATATGGATGAGGTGATTTCATCCCGTATAAATTGTAGAGAGATTCTTTGATACAATTTCAATAAAGAATGAGATATGTGTTTTACTAATTAAAGACTTCTCGCTTTAAAATATTATTTATGTTTAAGATGTATAGCGATCCTTTGATACAATTTATATATAAATCTAAAGATATGTTCTAATGATAAGAGCTCACCAAAAAATACATATATATATATATATATATATATATATATAATACGTTAGTCTTAGTCTTTCGAGAAAAGGAGGATCTTTATTTATTTAATCACAACTGAAAACAGTACATCTCATCAAAGAAAGAATAACCAAAGACCTAACTAACTGTATGCAAGTCTAAACCCCAGGCTATACGAATATTTCTCACTCTATCATATACATTTCGCACCATACTACCTATATTCGGACATATGTATTCTTCTTCAAATAACTGTTTGTTTCGTTGTGTCCATACTGTATGAAGCGTCTCTCGAAAGATATACGGCCAGTAGTCGCCAACAAGCGGACATATGCCCCGACGATCCAAATTTTGATCAATCCATCTAGCTATGTCCCCTTGGTTGTCAAAAAAAAGTGCTAGAATTCAGCACAGGAGTTATGCGGTACCATAGACGTCTGGCTCGTGGGCAATCGCGCAATGCATGTAATGCAGTCTCATAAGTGTTTGGGCATTGGTCACAGCTCGGTGAATTTATTAGTTTGCGTCGATACAATAACTCATTGGTAGGTAATCTAGCAAGGCGTGCCTGCCAAAGAAGAAAACTCCCTCGTTGTGGCCCTTTGAGCTCCCAAATCCGCTGCCATCTCTGGGACGACCCCGCCTCAGTCTCCTCCTTTTGAATATCGTAGGTCATGGCCACTGTGAAAAGGCCATTCGACGTCCTCTGCCACGCGAATTGACGCCTCCCTTCTATCTGCTTTATTGTGGCTCGGCTCTCTTCCGTCAGACCGAGGAGGAACACAGGTATCGCTGCCAAAATGCTTCTCCACGTGTGTGTTGTGGCCTGCCGAGGTGGGGATAGTCGGAGAGGGTCCCCATACATCGATCTCAATACCTTAACCCATAATACCTCAGATCCATTATAAGTCGCCATAGTAACTTAGCAAGCAAAGCTAAATTCATGAGTCGTAAATCTTTAATGCCCGTTCCCCACTGACCTTCGATCGGCACATAGAGGACCATGCGACAGTGTGTAGCTTGCGATTTTCATTGAACTCTCCCCAAAAGAACGCCCGGATAAGTCTGTCAACCCTATCAATGGTCCCCGTGGGTATGAGAGACGTTTGCATGGAATAATATGGAATGGTGGACGCCACAGACTGTATGAGTACATGAGAATTATTTTTTTATTTATATAACATACCGTATTGTAGGACAGGATAATTATTTCCTGTTTTAAATTTTGGAGGACATGCAAAAAGTTCTTAGTTAATTAGAGAGCAATATAAAATTCAAATTGCGTCGTAGGAGGAAGGGATTCTAAGTCAAATCGTTTATGTTCTATTCAAAAATGTCTTGTTTGAGACATATACCTTCTTGATTTTAAAGATCCGAACAATTATCGTTTAGATCGATTCATATCGCTAATCATATTTGATGAAGCCGGATCTTCACCAAATTTGTTCCGTTGGTTAACTTGAAGAGTTGTTAACCGAGATTGAGAGTGTGTAGCTGGAATAGCGCCAAATATCTTGCACAAGTAAGCACATGTCAGAGGTCCCGGGGGGTTGGCCCCGGAAAAAACCCTCCGACGCTCAAGTCAGTTTGGGTCATATCTCACTGAGATAATAATTTAAGAGGTGAGTTAGAAATTTCTCACAGTATGTGTTGAGGAGCGAATGGTAGGGTGCTCGCTTAGAGTATGGATGTTTGAATTCTGGATTGAGATCTTGGTGCGCTCCTTTTCTTGGTTGGCTTGCCTTTATAGATCTTTTTCCGCCTTTAGCTCCTGATAGTGGATTATGGATAGGACGCTTACTTGGGGTAGAAAGCCTAGGAAGATGTAGGTTTGCTGATGTGATCAACAGGTTGACTGATGTGATCAATAGGCCGACTTGGTTGATGTAGCTGATAGACCGGCTGTTGTGACCTTGGCGTGTTCAGGAAGACTAACCAGCTGTAGTCACTATATTTGAAGAGTATCTCCGCTTGAGGGTCCCACGAAGTATTATCGTAATGGGTTCATTTGCTGTCGTACACAGCTGAACCCAGCCGAAGTGCGTGTCTTGCTGTGGTACACAGCTGAACTCTGTCGAAGTGCGTGACTTCGCCTTATCCCGTGGAAGCGGTCTGAAGTGCGGTATCTAGACATAGGATGACGTTAATGATGAGGTGCAACACTTGGCATATTTTTCAATGTTATAAAGGCGTTGTGTTGTCCTGCTGAGGTGCAACCAAGGATGATCAGCCATGCTTGGGTACTGATCCACTGAACTACGGCACTTGCTAGACTGCAGTACTTTGAGTATTGAACTATTGAAGTCGAACCGTTAACTTTTAACGGATGATTAATTATAGTTTATCAATATTCAACTTTTACTTTAAAATATGATCAACATATCAAATTCGTTGGTAGCTAACAACATGTTCAGATTTCAAACCATATATAATGTGTCAGATCAGGTCTTGTTACTCAATGTTAAAAGACAAAAGCCATATATATATATATATATATATATATATATATATATATATATATATATATATATATTAAAGCGAAAAACCTTTAGGTCCAACGGTTGAGTAACATTTATTCCAATCTTGGGTCTCGAATTCGATTTTCCTCCCTAATTTTTTTTTAAAAAATATTAAAGTAAAAGAGTTAGTTGTACGCCTTCTAACACACGATGACAAAACCAGGATAGGATCCCCTCACCGCAAGGGGGTGACGCGTGACCGCGCGACACGTGGCAGCAAGGGGGTGATGAGGCTAGATGCAGGTGACCCTCATCTAGCCTCACCACCCTCTCTTACTGCCACGTATCGCGTGGTCACAAAGAGGCTGAGGAAAATATGGGTGAGGAGATCCCAACCCGACAAAACCAAAATTTAATTTGGTCTGTGGAAATTTGCCTATATAATATATCCATTAAAGAAAATAAATGAAAAGGAAAACCGAAAATATACCTCTGGTTAGAAAACAAAAAAGAAAAAAAAATAGTGTGTGGGGAATGGGATGATGCGACGTGAGGTGAGGGGGAGCAGAGATATCCAAAGCCATCTACTTCCAGCTGGTATGCATTAGGTTTAGACTCAGACTAACGGGATAAGGTCAGCTCATTCATTTTTTCCTCATCCCATACGTCACCCACGACACGTGACAGCAAGAGGAGTGGTGAAGCTAGATGAGAATCATCCGTATCTAGCCTCACTACCTCACCTTGCTGTCACGTATCGTATGATCATAAGTGAAGTGAGAGGATTTAAGGTGAGAAGATCTCATCCTCATACTAACAATGTTCTAGTTTAACAGACAAGCAAGTAACAATGGTAAATTTTTGGTACGCTTGAGAATGGAAAGGAAAACATTCATAAAACATAAAGACAACGAACCAAAATAAAAGAACTTTAGTGACAAAGAAATAAATTTCCTGTGCTAAAGAAGTAAATAATGTATAAAATACTGATACTATGCCAAAGAGCGTGTTATTAAAATAAAAGTGCGCATTTATTGAATATTTATGCCTAGAAATTTTTACTGTATCAAATCTTTAAGTCATAACAAGTTAAAAATCATAATTACAGTGGTCTATTTTAGATCAAACGATGACAACAATTCAAATAATTAATCGATTCATTAAGATGTGAATATTAACTTGTCCCTCCAGCTTCTTCTTGAAGTATGTAATGTATACATTAATTCGTGGTTGGTTTAGGCAGTATATGAGACTGGATCAATTTGTATTTTTCATATTAAATCAACATTCCATTTATTCACGTGTGAACGAAAAATGTTTCGGTGACGCGGTGGGGGACGAGTTTTGCACGCGGCCAATCATAGTTCGCCACGTGGCAAAACTTGAAAAGAAAAAAAAAATGCTGGCCTGATTTCGTTACGTGACAGAATTACTCAAACAAAAAAAACCACTGGCTCATCAGAAACTGGATTCATCGGCTATATGTCGACATATGTTTTAGTGGTTTATTCATATTCGGACTTGTCTACATATGTTTTAGTTGTTTATTCATATTCGGACTTGTCTTCAGACCCGACCTCTGCTTGGGGCTCGGCTTCTGAAAAGACAGTACGTGGTCCGTTTGCCTCGCATAAGCAAATTCACAGCGATCAAAACTTGGCATGTGCCTTCTAACCTCATCACCTAAAAGGATGATAACATACATAGTAGTATAGATATGTGATAAACCATAACTAAATCGTCTGTTAGTCAACAACAGTCAACAGTTCAACTTCAAAAGATCAACACTCAAAAATACTGCAGTTTAGCAAGTACCGCAATTCAGAGTTTCAGTAACCAAGCATGACTGTCCGGCCTCAGCTGCACCTCAGCCTCAGCCTCGGCACTAACTTCAGTTTATGTTCAAATGCCGCACTTCAGACCACTTCCACGGGATAAGGCCAAGTCACGCACTTCGGCAGCGTTCAGCTGTGTACCACAGCAAGTCATACACTTCGGTAGGGTTCAGCTGTGTACCACAGCAAATGAACCCATTACGATAATACTTCGTGGGACCCTCGGACAGAGATGCAATTCAAATATAGTGACTACAGCTGGGTATTCTTCCTGAGCACGCTAAGGTTATAACAATCGGCCTATTAGTCACATCAACCAGGCCGGCCTATTAGTCACATCAGTCAGGTTATTGATCATATCAGCAGACCTACAGCTTCCTAGGCTTTCTGCTCCAAGTAAGCGTCATATCCACAATCCATTATCAGGAGCTAAAGGCGGGAAAAGATCTATAAAGGCAGGCCAACCAAGACAAAGAAGAAGGACCGGGATCCGGAATTCAATATTTCATACCCTAAAGCCAATTCATACACTCTGCTCCTCGGCAAATACTGTGAGAAATTCCTAACTCACCCTTTAAATTATAATCTCAGTGAGATATGGCCCAAAATGACTTGAGCGTCGGAGGGTTTTCCTGGGGCCAACCCCCCGGGACCTCTGACCTGTGCTTCTTTGTGCAGGGTATTTGGCGCTATTCCAACTACATAATCATTTCAATTCCAGTTAACAGTTTTTCACGTTAACTGACGAAGCTTATTTGAGGTCGTCTAGACCCTTGGTGAAGATCCGGCTTCATCAATATGCAAGCACTTTATCATTCATTGTATGATTGAATAGATTAGAAGTTTATTAATACTTGGTTTATGGTGCAAATAGATTGAGTATTTACATTTTGACCTAAGTTAGTTTCTTTGACGTTAACTCATTAGATTGACAACCTAATGTGAAGTATTTCAAACACTAATGATTTGTTGCTTAATGATCACAAGGGTGTAGTTGAACTAATTTAAGTCAATATGGTTAGAACAAGTGTTTTGACTATTTACATTAGGAAATTCGCAATTATTTGAGAAGTCTCATTTAATTGCCTCTTGCATAATTCATTTGCTATTTTAATGGACTTCTGGACCAATGATTTTAATAAAGAGTCAAAGAATGGATACTAGATGAGAAGTCTCTTTAATTGTCTTGTATTGATTACTTTGTTTTAATTAGTCTTTGATTAGTTGATAAAGAATTCTCCTAATCTCTGTAATTTAGTTTAGTTATTCGTACCACCTAAAGAAATCATCGTTAGTCAGTCGTAGATGTTAGAATTTACATAGTAAATCCATTACCCGAGGATCGCTTAATAGAACATTAAAGCAAAGTAAATAAATGCGGAAGTATACCTTACACCGTTGGTTAACGCTGTAGGAGTTCTGACACACGTGACAACTGTGTCTTCCAAGGGATTGCATGAACCCACTAGTTGTTGAATCCACTAATGAAATATCAATAACTACCACTACTATTCCGATAGAGAGAATAGGTAGTGTGTTTTCCTTCGAAAGAGTTTTATATATAATATATGTATATATATACGTTCTGTGTGAACTTTGCAAATGTGCAAAGCAACAGAATACTTTTGCAAACTTAATCGAGCAAAGAAACAAAAGTAACTTCTGCGAACTTTTTCAAATGAACTTTGCTGATGTAAAGGGACGAAATCAGAAGTTCTCCAAAATCTATTGGATCTTTTTGTCCCACACCATTTGTTGCCATTTATATTATGAAATGTCAAAGCAACGCAACTCCTGAAACGTTGTAATGGCTCAAGCGTTTCTTTAACATAATGCAACCATCAAATTTTTTTTAAAAAAAAAACAAAAACTGGGGAGGGAATCGAACTCGAGACCCGGGGTTGGGATAAATGCTACTCAACCGCTAGACCTAAAGGTTTTTCGCTGCAACCATCAATTTTTCGTTTAACTGAAATGAATATTTCCGCTACATATTTTAATTCCTTAATAAATATGTAACGGAAATGTTTAATATATATACACAAATATCTTAATTAAAACACTCGAGAAGAATACTCGTAGGCTCTTGTCTCTCAGGGACCAGATGTCATTAATAATACGGTCTCGACTTTACGAGTCCTACCATCAAGGACGGTAACCGTATGACTGTCTACACATTTAGTGATCCATTCAGATTACGCTGTATATCCACTAATATACCGCAATGATCACTTAACGCGTGGATACGTACAAATATTACGTAACATTAGTAACATATAATATATAACATTTATAAGTCCACATATGTTTGATATGTAACTTTAGTCACACGTGTCGTGTACTACACATATGAGCATATCAAATCCAACAGTAGATTGACTCAGACTTGTCTTAGCTACCTTAATTAGGAGAGAATCAGGTTTTAAATAATTTATCGTCCTTTTATCGGAATTAATAAGGCCGGTTTAGAAGCGGTAATTCAAATGTGTCGCAACCTTCTGATCTTCTAAAGAGGATAACGTTGATGCAGGCAACTGAAACCCCTGCAGATGAGGAGGCTGCATATGAGGAGTTTCCAAGGGGAAGAAAGCTATTGATGGGTGTGAATCCTACGGAATCAACCGTCACTATGGAAACATATGCGATGCCATTTTTTAAGGATCTCGACCCAACGGTGCAACTGGAGACGAGGGCAGGTGTTCCAGGTGATGAGATTATGCGCAATAACGTGGTAACAATGTTAACTATACCGCTCTCTCGGGTTTTTCATTCCCTTCGTTCAGCCTTTGTGACTAGTACACCAGTGAATATATTTGCTGCAACTATGGGCAATATACAAACTCCTCACAACATACCCAACAACAACATTATCTTATGTCTATAGCTGAGTATGAAAGAATCAGACATACGCAAACATACACATGCGTTAGAAACAGACAGAGGTTGTTTTCCGATGACTCATAATGAAAATTGTGCAAAACTGTGTCGATCATTTTGCTAGGACCATCGAAATGTTTTGTTTTAATTAAACAGTCGGATTTTTCTTGTCCGTACTAGTTCTGAGTCAGCTGTTCGACGCCCGAAGAAGCCCCTCGAAGGAGCCGTTCCCAGTCATTTCCTCGGCCAGCACGCGGTGACCTATACTTGCCACAACAGCAGCTCGTACATGCCACCAACAGCTGACGAGTTCAGGACTGGGAACCATGTCTAGCCCTCAGAACCAATCCTTTTTCGGATTCGTGCTGATGACACCACTTATTGATGTCCCGACTGAAATTGATGCACCAATGGACACCCCCTGTTGCACCATAGCTCCAAAAACACGCTCAAAGTCCAGCGCGAAGCGTGAGAAACCTCCTAGAGCAGTTATTAACATTGTCGAACCAGTGGCGGGGAAAAAGCTTAAGGCAAGTGGTAGTCTTCGCAATTTAGTCACGAATTATCAGCTAGCTTTATTATTTCTGTGTGAAACAAAACTTAGTAGTAGTCGTTTACATTTTATTCGTCGTATTCTGGATTTTATGTTGATAGTGTTGGCTCTAGCAGGGACCTAGCATTGACATTGATGTTGCGTTGTTGAGCTATTCTCAGGGGCATATTGATGCTTTGATTTATGTACAAGATAAACCTCGTTTGTGTTTCACTGGTTGCTATAGAAATCTCAATGCTGACCTCTGGCATGTTTCTTGGGAGTTATTGCTTTGCGGTACACCTCTGGTGTGTGTGTATATATATATGTGTACATACGCACATAAGTGTGTCACTGTGCTTATATTGTAACTCATAATGTGACAGAAAGTGGATCAAATATTTTCCCCCCTTTATGATAGATACCATTTTACACACCTACACTAGTTAAACTATCCAGACCTTAGCGATAGCTTCTGCTGTCGTTAGGATATACTGGGTACAGATGATGATGATTGTAGGGGAGAAACAACAAGTATGATACAACACCTAAAAGGATCAATTTCAAGACAACCAACCAAAATGATTAACTCAATCCACCACAATTGATTCATCAAGCAAAGTTCTGTCTCACATCAAAACCATAAGCAAATTATGAAAGGATAAAGCTTCAAACAACACAAGAGATTTATACGTGGAAAAACCCCTTCAATGTGAAGGATAAAAAACCACGGGACTTATAAGGAGTCCACCCTTATTCTTCTCTTATTATGAAAATTGAGGGTAAAAACACCCAAATCAGTCTACAAGGATGTTATAGCTCACCAACAACAACATACATAAGAGCCAACAAATGAGAGAATAAAAGTGCAGAAATTTCATCAAAACCCGCAGCTAACACCAGTAGCGATTAAAAACGATCCAGAGCTCGGATTGAAATTCTGAACGGTCAGAATGTAGCTCTGTGTGTTCCGAAGAAGCTGTCCATATTTCAGCAAAATCCAACGGTTGGATTTCCGGCGATCGTCAAAGAAGCGGAGGCTGCCCAGAAAAACTGCACCTACGCGAATTTCTCTCTCTGTTTTTCCAACTCTCAGTTGTTCTAAAGTGCACCACTCCTTTTATCCAGCAAAAATAGATATCCAAGGCTTCTAAGAGAAGCTATCCAATACCCAAACTATTTGAGCCTTACACAATAAGTGATAGCTAAATAGGCTGGACCCCAATAATACAACAATGACGACGACGACAACGACACTAGTTAAACTATATTTATGATACATGATTTAATCTGATGAAAGATGATTATTCTTTTCACGTCAATGGCATGCCAATCAACAAATATAAATTTACCATTAACTTATAAATTTTGACACGAAAAGGCAAAAGAAGACTATATGATTGTATTATAGAAAAAATATTGTTTCGATTGGTTTTTGACTTTTGGTAATATATTGACTTATGTTTAATATGTTGAATAATTCAAAAGGAAGAGAATATCACTTCATCTTAAAAAAATAATGTTCACATTGACTTTACAATCCTAATATAACTTTAGGTTTCATAATGGCCCTTGGGGCATATCGGATTGAGATTTGGTCCAAGAGGGTAAGAGTTCGATTTTAGAGACACGTACAATATAGATGTTTATCTGATGCTAGACCGAAGACCTGATTTGTGGGGGAACACATTGTATGGATAAATGCGTAATGTCTCACCTAATCTAAAAGTTCGCTAGGCTTCTGATTTGTATCTTCCACATATACTCTTTAGGACTGGAACGGTAGAGTCCTATATGAGAGATTTCACCTTCGGTCCAAATGTTTCATAAAGAGTAACTACTAAAAATAGAATAAAATAATCTATCCGCCAGTTGAGCAACTTGAGCTGAGATTTGGCAATTGACAGCAGCCCTGTTCGAGCCGGCAGATTCTGCAGCCCCCAGAGCTCCTGTCACGTTTGACGTTTCATTCCCCAACATCTTATGGACCCCACCCTCAGCTAATCTCAACCGTACAAGATATATAAAACTCTCGATCTACCTTTCCTTTCTCTTTTCTCGCTCTTCTTTTATCTCTCTCCTCCTCCCTTTCTCTCTCTTACTTTACCGCCGTCGATCACTCCGGCGATTTGCCGACACCTCCTATCCGTATCTATTTTCCGATAAATGCTCATCCGAATATCTGGATTCTTCTGAGCAGTTACAATATTTGGATCATCCGTAATCCTTTTTCATCTGCGCCGACACTTTCTAGGTGAAGTGTCCAACTCTAGCTCAACTCTTCAGCTGAATTTTCCAACTTTTCTTTTAAATTTACATCCGACAATTTTCCTTTTTTCGTCTTTTTTTTTTGAAATTCACAGAAGTTTCTATAGACCAAAGGTTTTACCTGATGCTTGAGCGATTGGCCCGTTGATCATCGAGGACTTCAGGGGCACCGATTTGCGCAGCTCTGATCGTTCGACTCTTCTGATTTTCGTCTGCCATGTCGGGACCTCTGGATCGATTTGCTAGGCCTTGTAAGTTGTTTCTATTTATTTGTCCGAGTCTAGCCGCATTGTTCTTTGACCCACTCTTGCTGAATTTAGGGTTTTGCTGTTATCTTAGCTTCCGTGTTTTTGCTATATAACTGCATTTTTGTTGGCCCATCTCGTTGTGTTTGAGCTGGTTTATTTTTTTTTTTGAATTTGGTTTTGTGTCTCCTTATAAATTTGTGATGTTTGGTAGTCAATGTGTAGATACACGCCGGCCTAAAAAAGATTCGTTTATTTTGGTGTGAATTGTGGTAACATTTCTTGACTTATGCTTAGTAGGAGAAAATGCAATATACTGACCTAGAGTATGTCTTCTGTATATGGCAGGTTTTGAAGGATGTTCTGGTAATGATGAGAGGAGAGAGCGGAAATCTGATTTTGAGAACTCTGAGGATGAGAGGAGGACCAGAATTGGTTCACTGAAAAAGAAAGCCTTGAACGCATCTTCGAAATTTAAACACTCACTAAAGAAGAAAAGCGGCAGAAGAAAGAGTGAAGGCAGGGTCAGCTCTGTATCTATTGAAGACATCCGAGACGCAGAGGAGTTACAAGCTGTTGATGCTTTCCGTCAGGCCTTGCTTTTGGATGAAATGTTGCCTGACAAATTTGATGATTACCACATGATGCTGAGGTAGTAGTACTTTCTTTCACTTTTTCCCCTCCTTGCATCTTTATGTGGATTGTTTTTCTTGTATCAAGGTTTGTGAATTAACTTGATTTTCCTGTCTGCTGAAGGTTGGTTCCTTTTACCTTTCCGAAGGACAGAATCAACCCTAACATACCTTTAGTGTGTAGGGTGTTGTACTGAAGAGAGTGTAGTTGATTTCTCAAGAGCTTTATCTGTTGCTAGCCTGTATGAAAGTAACAATATTAAAGGCGTGCACGTTTAATTTCCTGCAATGGAGTCTCATTTGAAACCTTTCAATCCTTTAAACGTTATGGTAATTATTGCAGGTTTCTGAAGGCGAGGAATTTTGACATGAAAAAAGCAAAGCAGATGTGGGCTGATATGATTCAGTGGAGAAAAGATTTTGGAACAGACACAATTTTGGAGGTATACAATATCCAATCTTCCTATTGTTGTTAATAAGATGATTTTCTTCTCATATTTTTATTCTTCTGGTCAGGAGTTTGAATTTGAAGAGTTGGACGAAGTTTTAAAGTATTATCCCCATGGAAATCATGGAGTGGATAAGGACGGAAGGCCTGTATACATTGAGAGACTAGGAAAAGTTGATCCCAACAAACTCATGCAAGTTACTTCAATGGATCGGTATATAAAATACCATGTGAGGGAGTTTGAGAGAAGCTTTGCAATCAAGTTCCCAGCTTGTACTATTGCTGCAAAAAAGCACATTGATTCAAGCACAACAATACTGGATGTCCAAGGCATTGTAAGTATTCTGGTATCCAGTTCATTTTCAATGTCATAACAGAAATAGACCCTACAGTACTGAGCCAGCGTATTTTCTGTTGATAGAAAAAACCAAGTATATAGAAAATAATTCATTCTATTGTGAAAAATGTCTGCTTATTGTCCGTGCATGGTTTTGCTATCAATTCAGGGCTTGAAGAATTTTAATAAGGGTGCTAGAGAACTTATCACAAGGCTCCAGAAGATTGATGGTGATAATTATCCTGAAGTAACTACTTCGCTTGACCCTGTAACTATTCTCTCCCAATGCTGTTGTCTTTAAGTTTTTAAGGGAATTTGTATTTTGTTACTGCAGACTCTCAATCAGATGTTTATCATCAATGCTGGTCCTGGATTCAGGCTTCTGTGGAATACTATTAAATCATTTCTAGACCCTAAGACAACATCTAAAATTCATGTAAGTCACTGGACTAATTATTTATATGATCCTTTGCTGATTTGTAGCTTTCTTGGATAGAACTATCTTCTGAACCTACTTGTTCATGCAGGTGCTTGGATACAAGTACCGGAGCAAGTTGCTTGAAGTAATAGATGCTAGGTAAAATGAAGGACTTCACTTTTTCTGTCTTGTATTTTTCTCAAACTTACTTTAATCGTGAGTTGCTGATCGGCTATGTTTTTGCAGTGAGCTACCTGAATTTTTAGGTGGCACTTGTACTTGTGCTGGTATGGGTGGCTGCCTCCGCTCTGATAAAGGTCCCTGGAAGAATCTAGACATAATGAAGGTTTTCCTCGTTTAACCAAAACATCTAGCAGAAAGGCTATATTCCTTGCTAATTTTTAAATAGTGAATTATATTAGTTACACTACTTTTTTCCCCAGTCTAGAGAAAGTTACCTTTTTTCTTATAGCTGAGGCTTTATGTTCATCTTTCCTTCATAAGTTTTGTGAAATTGGTGGTCAGTGATAAAATGCAGTGGAGACAAATGATCCATGTTGCCAATCCTACCTTGTGGGAATGAGGCAAAGGTTGTTTTCCTAAAATTGGTGGTTGAATTTTCTGTGTTTGTCTTTTCCAGATGGTTGTCAATGGTGAAACACGGCGTGCAAGGCAAGTGGTTAAAGTTATAAACAGTGAGGGGAAAGTGGTCTATGCAAAACCTCACTATGCCATGGTAAGTGAACCTCTGATACAGTTTGTCTAAGAGTGCTACTACCTGCATAAATAAAAACTTTTTCGGTTCAGGTTAAAGGAAGTGATACGTCTACAGCAGAGTCTGGATCCGAAGCTGAAGATATTGCTTCTCCCAAAGCAGTAAGGAGTTATTCTCATCTCCGACTAACCCCTGTACGTGAAGAAGTAAGTATCCTACAACCCTACATCACAAGTTGTGCTAGTTTTTTTTAGTGTGGAATATCTTGGAGATATATGACTGAAATTTCTTTATTTTCTGTCTCTCTTCTGTCTTCTGATGAAACTCTCAACATACTCTGTGATCAGTTTCCTCTTTTGGCTGAAAATATTTTGGCTTCCATCTTTTTTTCTGGGGCATGACTGTTTGTATGTTTTCAACACAAAACAGGCTAAGGTGACTGGATCATCAATCTATGCGAGCAACTTCTCAGGGTATGATGAATATGTTCCCATGGTTGATAAGGCTGTGGATTCTGGATGGAAGAATCAGACACCCGTTAAAAAACCTTATTATTCCAAAGGTTTGTGCTTGGACATAACGACTGAATTTTACCTTGTCGTGCTTAACATAGTGAAGCGATTCACAGAAAAAGGGTATAGTGAAGCGGAAGGGTTTATTCAATCCTCCTTTTTAGTCTATCGAGGACAGGATGGTTCTGAAGATAAGTGGAGGCAATGGTGGAATGTCTTTACATTTGTTTTCTTTCCTCATTTCTTTACAAGAAACTAAGACTTCCATGTGGTTTTGGTGAAAAGATGTAGGATAAAGGGAGGAGGAAAAAAGTGTAGGTGAGACCGTAGTTTTCACTGGTATGTGAGGTAAGAGATGGGGTAGGCAATCCTTTGTCGTCATTCGGACTATCTGGATGAATGGTAAGGATATGCAGAATCTAACAATAAAATTAAATCGGTAAGTTATAACTTATAATTGCTTCTAGTATAAATCATTTTGTGCTCTTCATCCATAGAATTTTCTACACCTGATGAATGAGCAGGAAGAAAATGTTTTACCTCCTCCTTCCCCCCTCCCCCCCCCCTTCTTACCTCTAAATTTAATTGCAAAAAACATGGATATAATTGTCAAGACTTCAATTTTCCCCATATCTAAACTAGTATATTACATCTGTTTTCCGCATATTACTTGCTTTTGAAATGAAAGGTTCTCTAATTTAATCAGGTAAAATGTAACTAACCACAACCATGATGTCATGGAGTAAAAGTTTGCTAATTTCAACTTTGGAATCTTTACTTTCTACCTTTGGACTCTTTGTTTTCCCTGTTGCAGCTTACTGATTGATGAAAAACAAGATTTCCTTCTTGATGGAATTTGTATGCTTGTGATGTATTGAAGATCTTTGTTTTAGTAGTTTGATTTGGCTGGTGTTGCACTGCAGGATTACTTGTTCCACTGGAATCTCCAAAAAAAGCAGGATTGCATGCCAGAGTTATGGCTGCTCTTATGACCATTTTCATGACGCTTTGCATACTTATACGTTCAGTAAAGTCCCGTATAACAAAGAGACTTCCTACTGCATCTCTCAATCAGGACCAAGGAGTTCAGGAATTTTCCTTTGATGTTGCTTCTAAGGAGGAATTTCGGTCCCCTTCATCGTCTCCTGCATTTACGGAGGGGGAATTACTCCCTCGGGTGTTGACAAGATTGGGTGAATTAGAGGAGAAAGTAAATACACTTCAAGCAAGGCCTTCTGAAATGCCACACGAGAAGGAGGAATTGCTAAATGCTGCAGTTTGCCGAGTGGATGCCCTGGAAGCAGAGTTGATCGCGACCAAAAAGGTAAAAGTCCGTGCACCATGTTAGTGGGATAGACTCTAGTTTCTCCTTTTTCAACTGCTAGAATAAGTTTGTGCTGTTGAACTGTACTTTTATTGATCCACGTGTACATGCTACTCCAAAGGCTCAACTAACTAGACGGTTTTTTATTTGTTCTATTCTTTTAGTTTTTGTATACTAACTAGACACTTTGTATAAGAATAATAAATTTTATCTGTTGAAAATACGAGTTATTTGATTTCAATAGCAGCTAGACCAGAAAAGCCCTTTTTGAGGAATTTGCATATGTTCTAAGCGGCTTGGCTATTATATCCTTGAAATTTATTTGTTGTGTCCAATTTTATATTGAGCAAGTTTTCTTCTAGGCCCTTAGTGTGTGGTAGTCCAGGATGATTTGGCTGCCTTATTTAAGTAAAGTTACATTTGTAGCATACGTTTGCTGCTCTTTTTTTTTTTTTTTTTTTTTATGCTCATGTGCAGAACTTGTACTTGTTTAGTTTGACTTCATATTCTGACTTACGACCTGAAATTATTGATTCTTATAGATTATGCTTAAAGAACCTCCATGCTGTTAGTTTGTCTCCCTCCCGCACTTCATATATATGTCTCTCTTTGTGTATCTTATTATGTGTCATGTACCAACTAATTTCTTTGCCAACCATTAGGCTCTGCATGAAGCTTTAATGAGGCAAGAGGAGCTGCTAGCCTACATAGACAGCCAAGAAGAGGCCAAGTTTCGGGTTAGTTCTGATAATCTGTTACTGTGCAGATGACCATTTTGTTTGTTCTTTCTTTTGTTCTTTTGTGTGTCTGGGATCTTTACCCAGGTGGTTTGGCATTCGTGTCTAGTAACATATTTTTGTATGGGAAAAGAGCTGCTTTCTCCTCTTCTTACCAGGTTTTTCTTCAATGCAGAAAAAGAAGTTTTGCTTTTGAGGCATTCCCCCATATTAATGAACATGGAGCTGGATGTGGCTTGGCAGTCACCTATTGCTGGCTTCATTTGCTATCTTCATGTATGTTTATGATGTTACTGACTTTACTATGCGGATTCTTAACGCGAGGTGCAACTTCTGTTTGTTTGACATCAAATATAAAATTCATCTGGATAATCTTTGCAGTTAATTTCTGGTACTTCTGATCCAGTATGTCCAAATTTAACGGTCTCTTTTATGGCTGAATATAATGTTTATAGAGTGTTGATTTGGCATTTACCTTTTGTGAGATACACATGTTTTTATTTGGCTCATACTTCCCAACAATTAAATCCCAAATCCCACAGAAGTTGGTTCGTGTGCACAGGATTGTATGTATCAAAAGTTTCCAATTTAGAGATCTTTACCTGAAAAATTTTCTTTGACGATTAATTACCCTATCACAAATTAGCATAATGTATAAAACACCAGATAGATACAACTGGTAGAAGAAAGTCTTTCCCCCCAGAGATAGTCATATGAAGCCAGAGCCTTTAAACGGCTTCAGATTTCGGCGTATAATCTCCTAATAACGTAGGACCGGCTAGGTCTTCAGACAAAAACCACCCATATTCTAAACTTGGTGTTTGATATTTTATACAGAATTCATATATGACCCAAAAAGAACACACAGGAGAAAAACTAAATTAAAATATACACATACACGTTAGGTTAGACAAACATTTTGTGAACTCAATGGCGTTGATATCAAGTCACTATCTAATGAATTTTCACACATCTGGTCCTATTCAAGCTCCTTGGATTATACACACTTAAAAGCCGAATATACCCTTCTTCTTCTTCTTCTTCTCGATATAAGCTAGGAGCTCTCCTTGTCTGGCAAGAGCTTCTTCAAGAGCCTGCAATTCAGAGCTCATCTAAGTTAGTTCCAGAAGTACTACAAATATTACCTTGTTCCGACTATGTTTGGAGATGGGGATACACCTTTTTGGTTGACGAAAGCTCTTGCTCCAAAGCATCCATACGGGCCAAAGCATTGTTTAGCAACTCCTCCTTTTCCGGTGGCATTGTGTTGGGCTTATTACTCAACACATTCACCCTGTCCTCTAAATCAGCCATGTGTTTCATCATGGTTAAGTAATCGTCCCTGGTGATGGGCGGAGCTTGCAGCTCAAAGAAATTGCTCTGTCCTTTAATCATAGCATCCACACCATACATTGCACCAGAGTAGAAGGTATTATCTGTAAGCTTCTTTGGCATGTTCTTGGTCATCCGCACCAAGGTGACAAATCCCATGACGAATGTCATCACTCCGGCAAAAAGATTGTTGCTTAGTCCATCAGAACCCTTGCAAGCCTCATGCAGGGGAAAATAATCTGTGGCTGTAGAAATAACAAGTTCCAGTTTAAGATAAAGAGAAAGGAACATTAACTCTTCTGCTCTAAATAATGCCGCTCGAAGTTAAATCTAAGATTCACGATGTTGACAGTTCATATCCTATCGATTACGGACTTGTTCGAAATTTTGAGTGTTACTACTGATCTATAAATGAGGATATCAGGTACCTTTTGCATAGGAGAAGTCACTAAATTGTGCCTGTTTAGGCCAATTTGTATCAACTGCTTTGTCCACCATAGGGATACACTCCACAGGCTTTTGTTCTTTAGGATAACTTTTGCTTATAACCTGCCAACAATGTATTCTTCCCAGTTATAATGGCAAAAGTTTCCCCCTTTTGCCTAACTAGATAACACGAACCGCGTGTATCCTGAAAAGAAAAGAATTGGCTACTCACTTCTTCCTGAACAGCAGAATGACGTGAGTGCACCTGCGGAACATTGGCAGAATCTGCTAACACATTGGAGACATTGCTCTTGCTTCTAATCTGCAAACATAAACTGGAAATTCTCAGGATGTAGGTGTTACTGAACTTCAAATGATTGGTTCAGACTACATGCACTGGATCAGGAACCCTAGGAGCAACACTTGGGGCACAATGTCTTTAAGAGGGAACAAGCAAAGGACTTGATGAACAAGTGGTAGTACCTTGGAACAGTCATTCTCGTCCTCTGGAATAGTCTTCTCATCAGCAGCTGGGATCACAACTCCTTTTGAACATTTGTGCTCCCCGTTTCGAACCATCTAATTTATCAATGAAATAAATGAGTTAAGTCTCCATGTTATACCTTGGTCATGCATGAATGAGTGAAAAAACTAGGTCTACAAGGACAGAATAAGCAGTGACACTGACCTTCATGATCTCTGGGTCGTTCCACGGGCCTTTGTCAGAAAGCATACACCCCCCTTTATCTGAACAAGTGCATGTGCCTCCCAAGAACTCTGGTAGTTGACTGTCAAAAATTCATAACAAAGTACTGTAAGACTATGTAGATTTCGAAGTCACATGAATTCCAACAGATAAAGATCAATTGATCAAAGGCCTATATTTTCAAGTCCTTGGAAAAATCTTTTTACCTGGCATCAATTACTTCAAGCAGTTTGCTTTGGTATTTGTTGCCAAGAACCTGCAAGGAAACATCAAATTCTGCCAGGTACATCAAGAAGCAAAAGGCTGTGAGGAATCTGGTAGAAATCTTACATTAATCTTCGCGGTAGTCTTGGGGTCAAGGAAGGATTTGATTGTGTTCCACAATAGCCTAAAGCCAGATCCAGCATTGATGATGTACATACGGCAGAGGGTCTATATGGGCAGAAAACGTACAAAACAGAAACAAGAGTAAGGCTATATGGGCAGTGAGATTGAAAGCATTAACGTGAGGGCTTGAAAATAAAAGGTAGTGAAGAAGAATAGTCTATGTAGTGTATACCTCAGGGTAGTTATCCCCATCAATCTTCTGTAGACTCTGAATGAGGTCTCTTGCTGCCTTGTTTAAGCTTTTCAATCCCTAAAAGGGTCATATATATCATCAAGAAGAACGTTAGATACAAATTTAGTCTTCTAAATGCAAGATCTCAGAACAACATTTCTGCTGTAGAACATGTGAGTTCAAGAGCTCTTACCACTCCTTGCACATCCAAGATGGTTGTGCTTTGGTCAATGTGCTTCTTGGCTGCAATAGAACAGGCTGGAAATTTATCTGCAAAAGTCCTCTCAAACTCCTGGACATGGTACTTAACATAGCGGTCCAGTGTCGTGACTTCCATGAGTTTGCCAGAATCAACTTGTCCTAGTCTTTCAATGTAAACAGGTCTTCCATCCTTGTCAACCCCATGATGCCCTTGAGGGTAGTATTTGAGAACCTCTTCTCTCTCCTTGAACTCAAAATCCTAATGAGTAAATAGATAAAACAAACATTTTGTCCTATCAGATCCACATATCAGCCTGATGATTCTTATGGTTCTTGGTAGTACCATAGACCAATTCTTACCTCCATTATTGTGTCAGCGCCAAAGTCTTTCCTCCACTGGATCATGTCAGCCCACATTTGTTTTGTTTTCTCAATATCAAATTTCCTGGCCCTCAAAAATCTGTAAAATGACATCAAAAATGGAACTTCTTGTTTGTCTCATCTTCTCATGATAAAGGGAGAAGAGATAAGTTAACTAAGAAAGCTCCAACAGAGAAAAATTCCAAGTATGAAACAATGGAAGAATGTAACCTCAGCATCATGTGGTAATCATCATGTTTTGCAGGAAGTAATTCTTCCAAGATGAGCGCTTGGCGCAAGGCATCCACAGCCTTCAGTTCCTCTGCGTCGTGCTCATCCTCAAACGCAACAGACATGACTCTGCTGTTTCTCTTCCGGCTTTTCAATGAATTCCTGAATTTGTTAGATGCACTTATCGCCTTTTTCTTGAAGGACCTAAGCCTTGTCTTCTTCTCATCCTCAAGATTTTCAAGCTCAATTTTCTCCATACCTGCAAAAAAGGTTCACAGTAACAGACTCTCAAACATCAATCATTTCAGATAAACCTGTAGTCTTTCTGCATTGTCTCATCCTTGAAAGGTATCTCTAACTTCATTTTCTCTTTGATAAACATGCAATTTCTTTTGACATGTTAATGTTTATGCAATCCTTAAATAAATCAAATCTTGATGGAATTTTCAAGATGGGTACATGAGAATCTATGTTAAATCTCAGAATAAGAGGTAAAGGAACTTACTTGGCCTGTGAGGTCGTTCAAGAGGTCAACGAATGGCACCGTGCTTAGCGTGTATGGAGATTGAAACTTGACCAGAACCCAAAATTCTTACACCTTTTACCAGAAAAAAGATAAGGTAAGTCCAGAATTCCATCCATGTCCATCTTGTCTTATGAAAGAATTAACAACACCCAGATCTAGTACGGCCTAAAAATTGAGCAGGATGATATATTTTTACACTAAATTTGAAATTTCCTGATTGAATCATTAGATAATATTAAAAAGCATAATGCTATGCGGTGATGAGTCAAGTTCTTGTAAATGCATCTCTTTGTCCCCAAATAAAGCAACCGATGAAGGGTATGCAAGATTGATGAAATTCACAATGCTGTTAGAACTGGGCATGATCTTTTCTAGTTTTTTACAAACATGTGCCAGTGAGCTCAGAATATACATTCCTAGCGCCCCTTCATACCATCAATTTTATACAATGATAACTGCATACGTCCTGTATATTTAGACATACAGGACTTAAATTAGTCTCTTTAGTTTTGTATGATCTAATAGTCATAAGAAACTCTAGGATCATGATCCAAAGGAAACCCCATTCTAGGTATTACCAAAAAGAACAACCACCCACAATACATTTGATTCTCAAAGACACGTTAGTAGGAAATCAAGGCATACATAAAATGCGAGCAAGCAAGACAGAGAAAGTTTTGAATTTCTTAATTTTTCTTCTCCATAAAAGCTAGAACAGAGAGAAATAAAGAGAGAGAGAGAGAGAAGGGAGAGGACAGATTACCAGTGACAGATCAAATTTGCCGGAGCCCTACGGAAAGGAATGGAACATTCAGTTTTATAGAGTCCAGTTGTGATCATAAAATTGGGGTTGGAAAAAGAGAATGAATGGACGAAAGGTGTCAGCTTTGTAGAAATTTATGGAGGAAAGAGGAGGACATCTGTTGGCTCATGAGTTTGAACGCCCCTTCTCTCTCCGCGTTGCCATTTCTCATGAATGCTCCCTTTGCTACCATGCAATTACACTCTCAACATTCGATTTTGCCAGATGGGTCTGTGTTGTTACGTCGAGACACAACTGTCCTTAATGTTTGGGAACACCTCTACGTGCGACAGTTCAATTCTCAATTTGTAACAACGTGTGTAAGGGGAGTGTGAACAATACTGATAAAGTGAGTATACAATCGTTTTGGTCCATAATGCTGGCAGCTCTTCAGGTTGAAGACCCACTGTTCTTGCTACCCCCGGTCTCACAGGGTGTGTAGTGATGCAAAACTAGTAGAAGTTTGTCATAGCAGAATGACAACACAAGGAGTCCATTGGCACCGAAGAAACAACCGACGGGTTGGACTGTCAGCTTATCAGGTTATTCCATGGGCCAATAGCGCTCTCACACTATGCAGCTAGCCTGGAAGGAGTTCAGACATTCTTACCTTCGTCAAGGTTCGAAGGCGTAATGTTCCTTTCGAAACCCCCTAACTGGAACCATGGAACCATTGAGATATGTCTTGGGGACACTTGCAGCTCTTCAATACATATGTAACCTTGCTTTCTTTGGATTTTTATTTTTGTCCCCAACTCCTAAGGGCCGCAAGATCACTCTCCGTAATCAAAAGACAAAACCAAGTACTCCAGAGCAGTTGCTAGCAAGCCAATTTCAAATGTAGGATTGTAATCATGATTTATATTACTTGCGTGATGTCCTATTATGATTAACTCCGTTTAGGGCTGTATACGAATCGAACTTTGAGTTTGGTTCGATAGCGTTAAACTCCTTAAATGAGTTAAACTGTTTACGAACAATTCGACTCGTTTAGTAAGCGAATCTAATTAGATGTTTGAATTTGACTTGTTTAATTAAAAATAACAAACAAATTCGAACCAAATACAAACCAAACTCGAACTTATGAGATTATAACATAGACCATAGTAGTGATTCAAATTATAACAGCTTAAATTTAATAACACAGACCATGAAGTTCATCCAGAAAGAGCTGGCCTGTAGATTACTGCTGTGATACGCATCCGATTCCGAAAGCGATTCCCTGGATTCATTAACCTCTCTACTGAATTTTATGGCATCTTTGTCTGCAGAATCTGGTGATGGATGAGTAAAGAAACACTTCAGGCTTTGCCTGCTATTAACTGTTAGTGTGAGCATAGCTCACAATTCCACTAGCTTCGTTAAAAGGTGAACTAAAGGCTTGCTTTTCAACAACATACATTGCCATGGAATAATTATAAAAAGTTGCTATCCATTATAGAGTCGACGACAACAACATCATTATCTCATTACCTTATATGATCCCATTTATAGCAGGGTTTGAAGGTCGGATATACGCAACCATATCCATGTGTTAGAAATACAGAGAGGTATATCCATTGTAGGGAAAAAGCGAAAATCCTCTTGCAACCCCTTTTGTCACTCTCCACTCCATATGTTCGATCAATTTCCCCAGAGATTCAGATGCCCTTTTTTTCTTTTCAAAATTATGGAGGGAGAGCTGAGTAAGACATGAGTCATCTGCCATAGCAAGAACTGCTTTTATGAGATGCTTTCGATCTTTGTATGTTTGTATGCCGGATTATCGAATATTTCCGTTGGCAGCACAGCATTTAATCAGTCCTTTATTAATTCATTCAACAAGTAAATGGCATATTAGAATTATTTGATCCCAGAATCGCGTACTTATTTCTCCAAACACATCCGTGTGGAATATGTTTCTGGATAAAATAGATATTGACATGTGAGAGTAGAAATTTTCTTTGCCTCTTCTTTTATTTTGCCCGACAGTCCTTGGAGCAACTGAGGTTGTTGCTTTATGATCTTGAGGTCACGGATTCGAGCCGCGGAAACAGTTTCTTTCAGAAAAAAGTGTAGTGTAAAGTTGTGTACATCAGATCGCAAAGCAATCCAACCCCTCTTCAGACCTTGTGCAAATACGGAATCCTAGTACACCGGAAACACTCATTTTAGTTTGCCTTTTCTCCCATCACGGTGTGCTAGAAGGGAACCGCCTTGTTGGATTAAATTCCCGGCTTGTAAGAGATGATCTATTTCAGTAATCAGTATACTAAATAAAAAGTCAATAATAAGGTATACTTTCTTCGTTAAAAAAAATATCCAATCTATTGTTACAATTGACTTTTCAGTATAGTATAATTATAATATATTGAAAACTCAATTGTGACAATATTTTTGAAACAAAAGAATTTTCATTATAATATAATTATAATATATTGAAAAGTGACAATATTTTTGAAACAAAAGAAATAATTTTATGGAGAAATGAAAATCTTTCAAACACAATAGGATTTTAGTATTAATTTGTGTGCAAATGCAATACTCTACTGTACCGAGCAATCTTTTTTTCCCATGCGAGTCATACATGTTCCTAAGCAACTGCGGTAGAACGTAACAGGCCAAGTTTCGTTTTCGAATGCCTTTTTTTCCAGTTACATAGACTAGATTCTAGATTTTAAAATAATCTAAAAATTACTAGTTCACCTCTTAATACTTGCTTTTAGTTTAACCATAAGATAAACAAATAGAAAATTTGTATTTTTTTTTGCTTTAAATACAACTATATTGCTAATATGACATACTATGTTATTTGTCTATTATCTCATTTAATAGAAAGTAGCTACTATGATTAGTAGTTATATGTAAATCATCATAAAACTATTGAAACTGAAAAGGCTTAGTGTTATGCGTGTTTATGTGAAGAATCAGACAAATTACAAAGTAAAACATATTAAAGAGACTCCATTGTTGGCTAAGTGTTTTTTAACCGAACTACCCACTCAGTCTTTATACCACCAAAGACGTTTCTGATGTACTAGACTCTTACGTTTGTATAGTGTTTGGGGTGAATCAGATCATGCATGCATTAAATATATCGACATGAAGAAAACCTTAGACAAACATATATATACAAAATTATTCGAACTAAGCATCTTGGTATAAACATATAATTATACTCATGGAATACAACTTACCACAACTTAATTCAACAAAGGGTAGGGGGATTCACAAAGATTTAATCCATTTAAATTAAATATTTTTCAAGAAAAGATCAGATGAAAACTCCTCTTCCCTTAATGCCCTTTGTTGCCTTGCAATAAAAGCTTCAATAGTTCTCCTAAACTCGTCATTACTCATTTCTTCCTCCGGGCAATTAGAAACCTTAACTTCTTCATCACCACCGTCCACACCCCTCTCCGGCAGCCTTTCCGCAATCGTCATCGTCATCGACCGCCGAAACTCCCGGCCACCACCGTCTTTGTGGTGGTGCAACCTCCTCTCCGACCGGCTCCGACTCAATTTCTTCTCCTTT
Source organism: Eustoma russellianum (assembly GCA_036186865.1). Classification (NCBI taxonomy): domain Eukaryota; kingdom Viridiplantae; phylum Streptophyta; class Magnoliopsida; order Gentianales; family Gentianaceae; genus Eustoma; species Eustoma russellianum. The sequence goes on from AP025073.1 coordinate 568,982, forward strand.
ACACTAATTGGAGCATTTGAGCACACCACAATTTCTCCCCCTATACAATTCCTCTGCTTCTTCTCCTTCTTGATTTCGTGCACTACACAACTGATTTCTCCGTTCCTCTGCTTTTTCCCTTTCTTGATTTCCTGCGTAACGCAATTCTTGGCGTACTCGTCATACAATTCGTTGATGGGATTGTTTTCTTTTGAATTGGGATCGCCTGAAAGTTTTGATTTCATGAAAAGAACGATGACAATCGCGTTGCCGAGAAAGAAAACAAACAAGGGACTAAAAGCAGTGACGGAAAGTCCCCGGAGGAAGTCGCCGGAGAGTTTGAGAACATTAGGGAGATGAGTAGTGAAACGTGAGAGTATGATCAAGAATACACATAGCTCAAGCAGGCGAAACATTGAAGTTAATCTCTGGAGCCTTTTGTATCGAAGAAGAGCTTTTGTTTTCTCTGTTTTGATGTTTCTGAACCCAAATGAATCCATTTTTCTTGAGAAATTGGTTTCTTTTGGATCTCAAGTGTGTTGTTTTCTGCTATGAGAAGTGGGATAAGATGCTTTTTTTTTTTACTCCAGAGAGAATTCCTTAGAGATCAAGAATCTTGCAGGAACAGGCGAGAAGATAAGAGAACAGAAAGAAAGTGGAGAGAGCATTGTTGAAGGAGAAAGATTTAAAGTGAAAGATGGAAGAATTCCAAATACAGGTGATGTTTTTGGCTTTCCTTTGCTATTCTAAGTTTGCTTTATTTATAGGCCCCTCAGAAAAGAATAGGAATATATTCTTGGATCAAAAGATCATACCGTAACCATGAGGGTATTTACCGTCTCAGTTTCAAGGAAGAACATGAATAGATTCTATTGGTTCGCACGGTTCAATTTTAAAAATATTGTTACGTTTGACTTTTCAACCTAATGTAAATCCGGTTCAAAAATATTGTCGTTCCAAAAATATTGTCATAGTTGACTTTTAAATATTATAAAAAATTACACTATAAGTCAACTATGACAATATTTTTATATGAGGAAGAGTATTATTTTGTTTTGCTTCATCAATTATATTGTGGGCTACTAAGATAGAAGATCACGTCCAAAGAATGAATGTTCGAAGAACAATCATAATTGCATACTTTTTTTTTGATAAACACATAGTTTTTTGTTTGATCAATGATCAAAAAATAAATTAATGGCGTAAAATTACAATTATGTATATATGTGAGAAAAAAAGGTATGTATTTATCATTAGTTATGTTCTAATTCTAGCAACTGCAACATAGAATTTTTTGGCCGTTGTCGTCAACTCCTTATACTAGTGTGGATTTGAGTCTTGACTATGTGTCGACACCAGTGGTATGTTTCTTCTATCTAATAGGTGTACAATACATAATATACATTATTTACGAAGTTATTTGAGATTGAAATAGTAAAGACTCTTCGGGTTGAGATACAACCTTTTACACCTATAGATTAACAAAGCTATCTTCAATTCTCAACATTTCAATACCCATTCGAAATATTTTACAATCGTTAGTTTTATTTTAATATCACTTTGTTATATATCTTCGTATTTAGATACGTTGAACATCTAAGAAAAAAAATAACAGCAAAAAAACGCATATAGAAAAATCTGGAGAGAAATAATACAAACAAAGAATGACATGAAAACAATAACATGCGAAGTTCGGTTACTATATATCACGTATTATTATTTCATCACTAAATTCTGTGATGAGGATCGTAACCAAAGCTATATTCTGAAAAAAGAATCCATGACATAGTTCAGCTGGTATTCAGGTTGAAATTTGCTCTAAGAGATCAAGAGTTCGATTTCAGAGACACGAACAGTGTGAGTGTTCGGCCTGGTTTGTGGAAGGCACTTTATATGGATCACTGCGTAAGATTTCACCCCTATATTCTTGAAAAAGCAGGATTCTCGTTTTTCTTTTCCTTTTATACTTGGGAAAATCGAGAACTTGATGAGTACTTGTCAACCACTAATTGTACAGACATGATTATACTTTGATGAGGGAGTGGGTTCTCCCCCATCTGTACCAGAGGCCCTTTAGCCAGATGGGATGTAAATCGAGGGATGTGCTCCACCGGCAGCCCTGCAAAGGGAGAGGACACACGAGACTCAGCCAGCCCAGAGACAACCCTTGTAATATTTCAACAAGGATTGTCTCCACACGGACTCGAACTCGGGACGTCGGGGTTCTAGCCCCAATCACTTTTGTCACTTACACTGGACTATGCCCCTGGGGGCAGACATGATCATACTTACTTAAAGCCATGCCTTTTCCATTTAATGCAATAATCAAATCTCAAAATTAAGTTTCCGACTTCCTGCGTGTTAATTTAAATATGTTTAACATCGCATTTCATATAACCCTTCAATTTCTGTACGAGATTGTCAGAGCAATACATAGGGCTGGATTTAGATAACGGTAATGTTGTTGTTTTGTGATTTTGATATCATTAGTTCGAGTCGCGGAAACAAACTCTTCCACAAAGTATAAGTGAAAGCTACATACATTAGATCGCAGAGCGATCCGACCCTTCTTTAAACCCTGCACAAAGATAAAAGACTAGTGACGCTGCGCAAACACAAAAATCTAGTGCTTCATGAAGGTCTTTTATTGTGAAAGCAATATATAGAGAAGTTCAAACCCTTTTGTGTTATGAATTAAGGAATCAAGAACAAAGAACAAGAGAGAATGAATGAGAAGAAGATTGGCTTGAGGCGTGGGAATCACTTTCCGTAAGGAATATTTGCCCCCACTAGTTGCTTCAGGGTTATAAGCAAATTTACTCTTAGGATACAACAGCCAACAATCTCTTATTCTCAGCAAAAGAATAGAGATTCAATGAACTTTTAAGAACAAGAGTGAAATTGAGTAGGAAGAAGAATGTATGATGCTAGTATAAAATAGGTTGCAAGATGTCTTGAAAAATGGGTTGTAATAGCCTATTTATAAGTTCTCAAACTCCATTCAGACGTTTCTTGCAGTTGCATGACGATTGGGTATGTCTCTTGGTGCATAAGTTGTGATTCTACATGAAAAGACACTTCTGTTGGCACATCGATCGATCGATGTCTCACAGTAAGCTCCAAGTCCACTTCGATCTGTCACATCGATCGATCGAAGTCACTTCGACCGATCTATGTGATCGATCTATGTTGGACCGAAAATTTTAACTCTGCACTCAGGGTACATTGATCTATGTGACATCGATCGATCTATGTGATCGATCCATGTCCGGCAGAATACTCAACTTCATTTTCAAGCCACATGGATCTATCTATTTGATACATTGATCGATCCAAGTCATGAGTCAAGCTATTCTTGCTTATTCCAACACCATTTCACCTACATTCTTCATCCCATTGACTTTACAAACTATTATAACATTTTGTACCATTATCTGATAACTCTAAGAGGTTGACACTTAACGCAGCTTTCATTTTCCAATCGAAAAATCTGAGTGTGCAATAGCAAGACCCTGCCAACATTTGAAAAGATTTGTCCACAAACCACAAGTGCTTCCACAGCCCTTTGTTTCTGTTAGCTATAATATGTGAATCGAGTATTTGTTAAAACATAATATGCAATAACAATAAGTTTGTGATTCATACGTATGAGATTGTAATGCCTTCCACTTCCTACTCGATTGTTCTCTAAAGAAATTCATACTTTGAAGAAAACTTTCAATCTTTACTATATTTTGAAGTCAAAAAAAGGTGTATCTTTCATTCTATTGGAACAGGAAATTTCACATTAACACATTCGTCATCCAGAATATATACCATTCGATTAAAGTAATTAATGATCAGAATAATTCAATCTGATGGTTCCTTAAGAAACGTAATCTTGTTTTTTCACTTGAGAATATTTGGTCATGTCGGATGTGAAAGACATTAAATGAAACCAGACAATTAACGTCACGAAAGATACCCACTGTTATTATTCTTTCTCAAGGAGTATAATTATATTAAAATTGTCTTGCACTTTCTTTTCCTTTGATACTGGAGAAAGAAAACAAACACTGACATAAACTTACAGTAAATACTGATTACGTGTAAAAACATTCAGTATCGGCACACTTAATCTCTACCGACACAGCTTTTTGCTGTCGTTAGGATATATTGGGTACGGATGATGATGATGATGATTTACCCATATTGAAAAACTAAAAGAAACTGGATATTTATCACAATGACGTTGCCCAACCAAGGAACGTGGGTTCGAGCTGGATCAAGGCCCATATAAATGGGCCGATTATTATTTCTCAATCCTCTAGTAAGAATGAGCCGGATTATTACTGGGCTTCTAAATATAAAGACAAACCCCAGAGCGAGTCCGTGTTGTCCACAAAAGGAAATAAATTGGCCTAAAACCGCAATTAGGGTTTCTGATCAGCTTCTCTGCAACCGTTTCCTCTCCAAGAACTTCCGATTTCACAGATGGTTCGTTTTCTTCAGTAACTTTCCAACGAGATTTATAATCTTTCAATGTAATCGTCGTGATTTTGAGATGTGTTTTTAATTTTTTGCAGGCGCCGAAGAAAGATAAGGCTCCGCCGCCGTCTTCCAAACCGGCAAAGTCCGGCGGAGGCAAGCAGAAGAAGAAGAAGTGGAGCAAGGGAAAGCAGAAGGAGAAGGTAAATAACATGGTGTTGTTCGATAAGGCTACTTACGATAAGCTTATCTCCGAGGCTCCCAAGTACAAGCTCATCACGCCGTCCATCCTCTCTGATCGTCTCAGGGTACTTCCACTTTCCTCCGCTTCATTTAGATCCGCTTGTGCATTTGAACATTATGCCTTCTAATAGTACTTGATTTCGTCACTTTTGGAGTGTTGGTCTAGGAACAGCAAAACGATTGTCTTATCCTTTTGCAAAGGAGTCCTAGGAGATATGGTAGTATTTTTGCTCGAGTTATTCAGTAGAAATGCTCGTGCTTTTTGAGTTCATTTTGCTCTCGTGAAATGAGCTAAGTGTTTCGCACTAGGCAATTTTTCGATTTATGTGCTGCATGTGAGTTTTTTTAGGTTTAAGTTGAAGTTGAACTTATGATTGAGATGAGAGATTTGCTGCAGTTATTATCACAGCATTAGCTGTTTGGGGAAATGCAATGCTGTTTCACTTTCCATTGGCGAGCAAATCATCGTAGTGGGGCAATTTAGTATTCTGTAGAATGCTGAATTGAACATATGCAAACAGGAAGGGTCATAGTCGATGAGTTCCTTGTTCAGTGTTTGGTTATCCTCTTCTGATTACGATGCAATGCTGTGTTACGCGGCTGCACGTTTACTAGAACCCGTATTTGCATCATGCGATTTAATGTAGCTAACGTGGATTTTTATGGAAGATTTGATGAATTCCTTGTCTATCTTTGGTTATCCTCTTCTGATTTCAATATACAATGCTGTGTTTATCGCTCCACATTTACTACCCCCTGGTCTTTGCGTTATGATTGTTGTGGATGCTTTTGGAAGGTGCAAAGCTGTTCACTGGACCCATCTTTGCATCATGGTCTTTGTTGTAGCTAATGTGCATGCTTTTGGAGGAACAAAGCATGCACATTAAGAAGTTTTGCTCACTATTGTGATAACCCGCTCTTTTTTTTTCCCTTGAAGTATTCTTCGTAGTTTTGCTATTTCTACATTCTTTCCTCTTTGCAAGTTAACATTTTGATGCTGTATCAAATGATGTTCACCATGTTTCTTGGCTGTGACTTTGATAATTTGCAGATCAGCGGGTCACTTGCTAGGAGAGCAATAAGGGAATTGATGACAAGAGGACTTATTAGGATGGTCTCAGCGCATTCTAGCCAGCAGATATACACCAGGGCTACTAACACCTAGGTGACCTGTCATTCTCGTATTTTATGAGGGTAGTTTGGTTCTTGATTTTGTCATGCTTATCTGCCGAATGTTGAGGCTTCTGTCCTTTCTGTTAGATTTTTGACTCCCAGATCACTACAACTTATGATATAAGATCTGTTTTTGTTTCAGAAGATATTTTGTGGTTAATGTGTAGAAATAGAAGATGATATGATCACATGAACAAGCAAATATGATGAATTCGAATCGGAACAGAAGCTGATTTGATCACATTGACAAGCAGATAGGATGAGTTCTAATGGTTTCAACTTTCGAACATTGTAAGTGAATATGACCTAAAAATGATACAAGGAATTAGAACAGAACGTATAGGAGCGTTTCATCACACCAGTCCTAAGTTCTTGTCTAATTTTATGTTTCTTTTTTATAAATAAAACCATGTAATTCATTGATAAGAATCATCTGTAAAATTTTCTTGTCGAATTCGTAATTTTAACGTATTTTGTTTTCAAGATACCATTTAATGCATGGTCTGATGATTAAGATTCGAACAAATTTTGAATTTAACCAATTGATCTGTAACTAGTTTGCCGTCAATTATGTCTTCATTAGGTGTTGACAATGATGACTTTTGAGTAAACATAAATTAATAGGTTTCTCATATAAAAACAGTGAAACATCTTGGGATATCTTAAAAAGAAACGTCGGAATAGCAAACTAGGGTACATGAAGTGTATAATTGCTATGTTATATTAGTTGTAGATTTGGTGTAGCTTATCGGATTAATAATACTTATGCTTAAACATAGGCCTTTTTTAATTGCACTGTTAATTATGTAACTATTCTTATAATAAATACTCTATTTGTATCAACTGATATCTATAATTACATTGAATTTCTTTTTAGATTTACGTACAATTTTGTATAATACAGTCTTCATGTAATTTCTTGGCAGTACTAACCGTGCTATGAACCTCAAAATCCGTGCCTCCTCTTTGTATTTCTTGAATTATACTAACACACTAGCACATCATATCTGTATTATTGTGCCGTTTGTGCAGGTACATATCGAGCCGGGGGTTTCACTGGAAGCAAACTCTTTATCCTTTGGGATAGAGTATTGTTTGCCTGCCGTTTACCCTCTCCAGACTCTAGCGATAGCTTTTGCTGTCGTTGAGAAATACTGGGTTTGATTGATTGATTGATTTAATAACTATTAAACAACAGATCTACTGTTTTGATCTCCTAATTATGCCAAGGTTGTTTTCGTTTATGCTTCCAAAATAATGTTGACTGAACATTTCGTTGATTCACTAGTAAGTGGTATTTGTGAATTAGTTTTCGTTTCTAACCTAATAAATACTTGTAATGTTATTGATAGCTATATGAAATTTTGCCCTCCTCTATTTTAGCCACAATTTACATTGGATGATAACATTTTGTGTATGTGTTTTCATTGGAGGGTTTTCTTTGAAGGTTATATTTTGTCTATCAGATGTTACCTCTAATCATGTTTCATCTGGTAATGTGTACCTTAAAGGCCATAATTTGTGCGAGACTCCTCACAAATGTCACACCCCAAGAACCCTACTACATATCTAATCGGAAAATTCTGATTGCCAACTTGGAAAACTCTGAAACAAGTCAACTCAAGATACCTTCGAGTTATGAAACTAAGAATTACGATCTTCCTTTTTTAGGGCGTAGTTCGGTTGGTATTCGTGTTAGAAAATTTCTTCTAGAAAGATGTCAGGTTTGAACAGGGACACGCAGAGTGGATCAACACTGTTATCTGGGCTTAAATGACTAAAGACTTGAATTCGGCTCAATTAGGTGCAGGATTACATGCCTGGTTTGCAGGGTCTTTGTGTGGGTTCTGAAAACATTTTAACAATGTAAGAGGCTGTTGAGCTCTTGGTTTGCATTTTACACAAAATTCTATAGAGCTGGAATAGTAAATGTCCCGAGACCAGTGATTTGGTCTTTAACTAAGGAAGAATTATGATATTGAAGGTACAATTCTGAAACTTGCACATAAGACCCACATTACAACTTGGTTAAATGATGATTCTCTAGATAGAAGTCGTGATTATGTATCCTTATTGACGAAGTAAAAAATTCGTCACCAGTACAATTGATCCAAAGTTTATAATAACTTGAAACTTGAAGCTGCTTGTTGGAGTGTTGAGATATGCAAAACAACAAGATCTTAGGTCCGGAGTTTGTTCTTCGGAAAAAACTCTCCGACACTTATATTAGTTATGAGAATCCGAGTTATATCGAAATGAGAGTCTGTGTCAAGATATTTTTCTCGTTATCTTTAAAATGGGTTGATAATAATGAACATATCTTCATTTGAACGTCGTTGGAATGTTATTATATAAGTGATGAAATCCTTTTGATTTATGTAGCAAAATGGGCAGAGGAGTTTGAAATGTTGATGGTAGATAGAACGATCATCTTGTAAAACTAAATTGCTAAAATCATTCTTTCGTACAACATTACGGTGTAAATGGCGCAAACTGGAGTATGTACTTACATGGAGACACATAAATTTAAGCAGGGATACAATATTTTAAAAAATATATATAATCTTTTCCCCCTTTCAGTAAATCCTGTAGATGTGGATGATTAATAAATTAATATCTTCTTCAACAGTGTCCTTTCACGGCTTCAATATAATCGTCATGGAATGGGACCTACGGTAGGGAGAAGTTATTCTACAGTGACGCGTGGAGGTAATTCCGAACCGTCCATTGCAGGCATTAAGTTCATTGTTTAAAGTGATCTTCGGTTCACTAGACTCCTGTGTTTATGCATGATCTGGAAAAGGGTCGGATCATTTTGTAATCTGATGAATGTAACTTTATCTTATACTTTGTGCAACAGGCTATTTCCGTAGCTCAAACTCGTGATTTCGATTTCAAGACCCAGCTAGTATGGATAAAATATGAGACATTAAAAAATTACAACATATACGAAGTAGTGTAAACACGTGCCCTTTTAATTTGTGTAGGAAAATGGGCAGGGGAAATTTCTTTTAGTCAACCATAACACCGTCTCATGACCTGCTCAGTCAGAACTAGAAACTGACATAAGAGACAATAGAGGATTAATTATCATTTGTTACTTGTCAGAGCATATAGGGGCACTTATGTTATATCTACGGTTTAAGTGGGCGTTGAATTTTTTTTGTCTGTCTTGCATTATATTTGTATATACACGTTGATAACTATTTTAATATCGGAAACTTCATATTTGTATTTATTGAATTCCTTACTAAAACACTAGCACATCATAGGTACCTATTGAGTCAGAATCTCACTGAAAGCAAACTCTCTATTCCTTGAGATAGATGTATTGTTTGCATGCTGCTCACCCTCCCTAGACCATAAAGAATAGCTTTTGCTGTTATCAGAGGAGATGCTATGCTATTTTTGTGATTGATCAAAGCCAGCACAATTGGTATTTGTACCGATCATATAATTCATGTATGGTTTAGCAGCTTATGTGTTTCCATAGAGAACAGGTTAAAGAAGGCAAATGGTGGCGGAATCCTCTCATTTGGAAAGAGACAAGCAGAAACCTTATCGACTTACTGCATTATTTCTTACCAAATCTAACGTGGGTTGTCTCTCTTGATATTTACAATCATATTTTTAATGTCTCAACTCAAGTATCAACTGAGCTTTATTTTCAGATATCTTTTGATATTTTTTTAGTGATGTTAAGTGAACCAAACAGTTTGAGTTCGATTTGTATTTGATTCAAGTTCGTTCGTTAATTTTACTTAAATGGACCAAATTCGAACACCTGATTAGATTCGTTTACTAAAAGAAGTCGAACTATTCATGAACTGTTCGGCTTGTTTAAGAGTTATAGTATTTTTGATTTGAATTCGAGCAAATTTTGAATCTCGTTATAACAATCGAATTGAGCTAAATAATTTGTTTAACTAAACAAATCTGAATTCGAAAACATAGCATTCGATTTGGTTCGGTTCGTTAACACCCTTATATTTTCTCATATCACACCTTCAATGTGTTCGAGGCTTTTCCTTCATAGTTATTTGATAATTCTTTTCTCATTGAAAAAGAAATACATATGTATATGTACGTACGCATACAATAAAACTTCAGTGGTACAAGGAAATTTTAATCCACTTTTGAAAAAATCTTTTTTGTCAAATTTTTTTTCTTTCATGTATGGTTTTTGCGCATAATTTATTTTAAATTCAAATAAGTTTCTTGTTACAAGTAACTTTCTATAAGTTAAATATTATATGGTTAATAAGTAATATTTTTAAGTTTGTATTGGTCATGTATTAGGTTGTAAAACTCCGACTAAACAGATTTAAGTTGTCATTGAAAATCCCATTACAAAATTTGCAATTATGATTTTGATGTCAAATTCAAAATCAGACTCAGTCAAAACAATCTTGTAAAGTACTAGAGTTGCTTTTTTTGTTTTTCCTTTTTGGGTTAAAGTCATCCCCTAACTTAGGTGGTGTTTGGTTCGCACTTGGGTATCGGAATGAGTATGACAGGGTATGAGTTTGGAGTATATGGGTTTGGGCTAAAAGTGATAGTTGTTTGGTATTAAAGTGAGAATAAGTATGATAGATATTGATGGTGTTTGGAACGTATCGAAATTGAAATGAGTATCGAATGTGGGCGGCCGAAAAAATGGCCGGAAATTTTCGACTGACCAGAATAGTGACCGGCCGGCGGTGGCGGACCGGCGTTGACCGGCCATACCCCTTATTCCCCCTCATTCCTGCATATTGATAGACAAGGGGGCTAGTATATCAAAAAACGATATCCATTACCAAATACTTGTATATCAAAGTGATACCTATACCCCATTTCCCTAAACAAACAACTTCAATGTGTTTGTATTCCTCTAAACCCATTCTCTTATTTTCAAACCCTTCAACCAAACACCATCTTAGTGTTATGCACATCTGAGTTACCGAGTTCTGATTGAAGTTATTCAAGGTACGTTGAAAACGTCTTTCACATATTTAAACTTTACTGCATAACATAAATTTTAAAGTAAGTGGTTAAGAAGGTCAAAATTGTGTCCAAATGTACTATTTGTTTAATTTTGAAGACTTAAGAATGGTCATGAAGCTCAGACATAGTTGTTTTTTTTAGTCAAAACAGATCTCTTTTATATATATTGAAAAAGACTGACGGGTTACAATTACAAAGACCCAAAGTAAGGTACCGGTCTGCTAGCTAAACATAGTTGTTTTCGGGTATACATACTATTATAACTAGGGAACTTAGTAAGCCTGACTTGTATTGAACAAACATTGTCTTGAGAGGTTGTCGGTTCGGAAGATTTGTTCCCTTCAAAAATTCTTCATATGTAATTTGCAAAATATATCGAACATATTCAAGACGAACAATTGATTAACTGTAAACTGTGGACCAAGATGTACATTTGGCAACTCATGATCCTTAAGAAATTTGATTTAAAAGTAAAAATTAATAGATGTATGTATATTTGTGTGGTTTGATACTTGCCACTGATTTGTTAGTTCCATTTATAATAACTTTATATGGATATGTAACAAGGTTAATGAACCAAAATCATTTAATTGAAATCTTGATAGGTTATAATTGTTAGTCATTTTGATGTTATGGCATCTGCAGCTTTCAAAGAAAACTCCAGCAAGAGATGAAAGTGGAGGAAGGAGACAAATAAGGGAGTGAGTTCACACCGTGAATGGGCACTGTGTGTAGCAAGTAGCAAGAAAAGGGTGGGAAGAAAGAGAGTCAAAATATGCATTAATTATCACACTTGACCACCAATATAAATACCTAAAAAATGCATGATTTCCGTGAGTGAGAGCTCATTAGCCAATAAAGCATCCACCACCACCACCTTCTGTCTTCAAATTCAGTCTCTGCTAACTAAAAAAATCAAATTTCTAGTCAATATTTCCTATTTGAACACTCCCAACTGTATTTTAAAGGGCCTCAGATCTTCAAGTTTCCACCTTTAGCTGTTCAGAACCTCTGCTGGCTTCTGTCTAGGTACTATGACTTTTCCTGGCATTGTTAGATTATCTGCTTTTAAGTTTGTTGAATTTCAAGTTTTGACAGTTGGGTTCTTTGTGACCTTTATGTGGTTTTAAAGATACTGCCATGTATCTTCTTTTTGGTAGGAGTGTAAAGAAGGAATCTTTGTCTCAAGAGTACTTAAAGGAGTGATCTTTTGTTATGGAATAAAATATTCAGTCTTTGAGTACGAGAATATCTTACATAATTAGCACATACCCAGGAAGAATCTTTATGTTATTTATACTTTACTTGGTTGCTTAGCTTGCTTTTTCTTGTCTGTGACTAAAAATACTTGGTGATTCTCTCTTGATGATTTGATCGATTGTCTGTATTAGCATCATCACCGTCCATTTGGGTTTTTTATTTTCTGACCTGCTTGTGCCAGTGAATCAACTGCAATGGACATATTGAAATCAGCAACCCATTTGGCAGCTGTGAGTAGAAATGGATTTAATCATGAAGAATGTGGGTTCTTGGGGGACAGAGTCAGAGGAAGTCTAAACCCAGATGCTGTTTTGTTCAATCACTTGGCAAAAGATTTGAGGTTTGAGGAAAAAGCTAAAGATGTCAGAAGTGGAGATGTTTTCTCAATTTTTACCACAGATACTGGCAAGGAGACTCTGGTAAGTCTTGTTTAGTCAAATGGTTGTCTTGTTCTACTATTTGGCTAATTGAAGCACTTATCTGCCAGAATATTAAGACCAACGGACTCTGTATTGTACTCCATTTTTAGGTGAATCTTGCACTTCATCATAGTTAGTGGTGTTCTATCTTTCGCTTCTCTGATAATTTAGTTGGTTTGTCTGTTGGATCAACTTGTGTAGACAAAACAAAGGCCACAATTTGAAAGGCGAAGGGCAAATCCTAATAATGTGGCTGCAATCATACTGGGTGGAGGTGCAGGGGCACAGCTGTTCCCTCTCACTCGCAGAACTGCAACTCCTGCAGTAAGAACATATGTTTCCAATTTTGCTGGCCTAATACGAACTCTTGTTTCCCCTTCTTATTATTAGACTAGGAAAGTGGAACGCTGGGAGTATATTTTGTTCTTTCCTAGACAAAATTGTCCAGATCTTCCTAACTTATATCACACAAAGCGTGGAAAGAGAAGTGTAGAATGTGATGATCTCAACAGGGACTCTTGACGACTAAACAGAAGGACTTTCAGGGGCTTTGGAGGATCCCACGATATGTCCAATGCATAATATAAATATGCTCTATGACAAACTGAAGCATTTTGTTTGAGATGCACTTCAAACCACTGCTGCTTTAGGCTTATGGGTTCATGACTATTGGGTTTTATTAGTTGTTCTGATAGAGAGAGTAACATTGGTTGTGATGTCATTTGCAGGTCCCAGTTGGAGGATGCTACAGACTCATCGATATCCCGATGAGCAACTGCATCAATAGTTGCATCAACAAGATATTTGTGCTAACACAGTTCAATTCTGCTTCTCTTAATCGTCATATTGCACGGACATATCACGGAAATGGTGTGAACTTCGGAGATGGATTTGTTGAGGTACATACGTGTCTGTTAGCATCACCACAGTTTTCTTTTGCACTCATTCACAAGCTAATGGAACTTCAAATGAGTTTTTTTGCACTTATGCAAAAGATAGGTCAGACGGGTTGGCACTTAGATGTTTAGAATAAGCTAGTCAAAGAAGCTTATAAGGGGATCAGAAATTCCAGTTATCTGGGAACAATTCCTGTTTATGTTACAGGTCCTAGCAGCAACTCAGACTCCTGGGGAAGCAGGAAATAAATGGTTTCAAGGAACTGCAGATGCTGTACGCCAATTCTTATGGGTGTTTGAGGTGTGTGGTTGTTTTTTCTCAGCTATAGACTTGTCTCTTTCACTTACCTTTTGAAACGTATTTAGCTGAAAATTTTGGTCACTATTTCACTCTTCCCTCATGTGTAATATTTATCAATACTATTATGATGTTTCACTTTAGTATTCCATTGGCTATATTTGTTATTTCTAACACTGTTCAAATACCATAAAACTTCATAGGATGCAAAGAACAAGGACATCGATAATATAATCATCTTATCCGGGGATCATCTATATCGTATGGATTACATGGAGTTTGTTCAGGTTTTTATACTGAACCATTTCTCAGACTCTGTAGTTATTGTCCTTTTTGCTTGCTTCTGTTTCTGATCCCTACCTTTTAATAGAATCACATTGACCGGAATGCTGATATCACGATTTCATGCGCTCCTGTTTCTGGCAGGTATGTGGTTAAGTCTCATGTGTTCTGCGTCATAGTCATGCCAATGAGCAGATTATATTTACTTTAGCTACTTGCAATTTCAGCAACTCTCTCTTCATTCATTTGTATGATGTTTATTCGAATGTCTGGTTGTACAAGAAACAAGATATTTCTGCTAGACGGTTGTCAAAGACTTCTGTGTGTAATCTTCTTAAATTGTCTCTTCACAGCCGAGCATCTGATTTTGGTGTAGTGAAGATAGACAGCAGAGGCCGAGTCATCCATTTCTCGGAAAAACCGAAAGGTGCTGATCTGAAAGCAATGGTGAGCATGGGAACCAGTAAAAGTACATGTTTCCTAATTTTCCTTACTGGTGAAAGAAGTTAGTAACCACCCAGCAGAAATTCGGTCTGAAATCACATCTCAGCATATATGGTGCAAATATCATTACTTATTCTTTTACCTCCAAACCTTCTACATTAACTTCAACAAACCATGATATTTCTGGGATAAATGAAGCTTAAAACACTTAGCTTTGCTTTTTTGCTTTTAAGCGTAAGTTTAAATATGCAAATTAGCCCAGTGTGGATTAATGTGAATATCTTATAATTGTGTTTTCTTGCTTACTATAGCAAGTGGATACCTCTATCTTTGGATTGTCTTCAGAAGATGCTGCAAAATATCCATATATTGCTTCAATGGGAGTCTATGTGTTTAAGAAAGATGTCTTGTTGAAGCTGTTGCAATGGAGGTATGCTTCAGCCAATGACTTTGGATCTGAAATAATTCCTTCAGCTGTTAGGGAACAAGATGTTCAAGTAAGCCTGCCATTTTATTAATTATGCAATCAATGGTAACTTCCCCAGAAGTATCCTTCAACAATGATGTTTTTAACAGGCTTTTATATTCAGAGATTACTGGGAAGATATTGGAACAATTAGATCTTTCTATGAAGCTAACTTGGCTCTAACCGATGAGGTTTCTTGACTCTCTTTTACTTCATCCTTTTTGCTTCATGAGAGTTCTTTTCCAGGGAAAAACAAAAAGTTCTTAATTTTTTTGGTTATTATTATATTATTTTTTTTCAGTTGGCAAAGTTCCACTTCTATGACCCAAAGACACCTTTCTTCACTTCTCCTCGATTTTTACCACCAACCAAGATGGATAGATGCAAGGTAAAATAGCTCTTAAGGTCACTAAAAGGGTGAGTTTAGCATTCCATCACTTATTGCTGACATAACTGATATCTGATGACTTGCACAATGGTTTGGCAGATCAAGAACTCAATAATTTCACATGGTTGTTTCTTGAGAGAATGTACAGTTGAGCATTCCCTAGTTGGTGAAAGGTCAAGGCTTGATTGTGGTGTAGAACTGAAGGTGAGAAGAAATCTCAAGAATCTGATGTATATAACTATCAACAATGCCAATATGTAGCTGAGGCTACGGTTATACATAACACTAGCATGTGATCATCAGGATCTGATGTGACAGTAATCTGAATTGTTCAATTGTAGGACACCTTGTTGATGGGAGCTGATTTCTATCAAACAGAATCTGAAATCGCGTCTCTGCTAGCTGAAGGTGAGGTGCCAATTGGGATAGGATGCGATACAAAGATCAGGTGAATAGAAGCTTGTTTATTTGGGAAACAGATCTTCACACAATGTCCTATTTCTAAAAAAAAAAAACCATGACTTTTCTTGTCTACAGGAACTGCATCATTGACAAAAATGTGAAGATTGGGAAGAATGTAGTGATCATGAACAAGGATGTAAGTTCTCTAGCATTGCGTGTTAGCTGGATATATGTTTGTTGAGATGAAAGAATTCCCCTGATTTGAGTCATTTGACACAAATATTACTGCAAATCCTCAGGGAGTACAAGAAGCAGATAGACCTGAGGAGGGTTTTTATATTCGGTCAGGGATCACAATCATAGTTGAGAAGGCAAGAATCAGTGATGGAACCGTCATATAACGTCCTACAGACAGGTGACAGACTACCAACTGAGTTATGCCGAGACACAAAGTGGCAAGCAGGTTCTTACCTGGGAGTTCCATCCGCCCACATGATGAGAATACATTGCCATGTCACTTATATCACTGGTTACAAGGAGCATTCAAATAAATCGCACGCGACGGTTCTGCATGCTTTTTTCCTTGTTCTAGGGCTATAGAGGAATGACATATGTTTGCAGCTGTAACATAGCATATGCAATAGCCCATAGATATCTGCTTGTACATAAACTCCTTCTGGCACGCGGAATAAAGCTAATGTAGTTTCAAGTCTGAGGATCTATAATTATGTGATCTCGCTCCTTCAACATCATTGCGTCCCCCACCTCATGCTCTAGCCTTCTGGCTACCAAGAAAACGGAAGTGTTTTTAGATGTTAATGGGAATGTTGAGCCAAAAAAGTAGTTAGAAAATGAAGTCTGGAAAGAAGAAGTCTTTGCAAAAAAATCTCTTTTGTATCACGTTTCGTTGGCACAAGAAGGGGAAGATTATCTGAATGCTGATGCCACATTTGTTCTTTGTCATTTGGCTTTTATGTTCCAACCCATTTTCAATAGAATCAACTATACACTTTTTTTTTGAATTTTAGAATATGATAGAATAGAACAAAATGACTCATTAAATGGACTGTGATTCTTATAGCAGTTGGCAGTTTGACCTAATTTTCATGATAGGTCATCGGAAAACAACTTCTGTGTATTTCTAACATATGAGTATGGTAACGTACATCCGATCCTCTCATACGGAAGCCTGTAAGTCAATGAGATATCGAAGCCTGTAAGTCAATGGGATAACGTTGTTGTCGTTCCAACGGGTTAGGTCAACTTAATTTTCTAATTGAAGCAACCAAGAATGCAAGTGTCGCCCGAGTTCATTTTTCTAACACGTAAAATGACAGAAAGCCAGCAACTTTATGGCGATCTGTGACTTTCTAAGAATCCAGAAGCCTTACAATTACATACACCATCTAAAGACGAAATAATAAAAGAAACTATTTACATTTAAACATGATTTCATTTATCACATACTAACCAAATCTATTGTTTAATTACGCAGATTTGTATAAGTAACTTGCATTCGCATGTATTAGACAAATTCTTTTTTTGGTATACCGGTCCTTTTTTTGTAATTTTTGTTTTATTTTATTAATGTTTTCACAATCGAAGTAGCAGCAATATATATATATATATATATATATATATATATATATATATATATATATATATATATATATATATATATATATATAAGGTTCCGAAGACTTGGAAAGTATATTCCCTCCATCACCAACTCGATGCCAACGAAGGCATGTCAGAGGGGAATTAATCGGATGTGATCTCCTCACCCTCTTTTTCTCATCTCTTTTTCCACTGTCCGTTACGTGTCCCTCATCCTCCCTTATACACCTTTTCCTCCTCACCTCTCATTTAATCTCATCACTCTCTCCTACTGTCACGTGGCGGACGGTGAGAAAAGGGTAGGAGAAAAGAGGGTGAGGAGATCTAATCCCGAACTAATCGTTAATTTTAAATAAAGTGGTACTTGGATACATTTTTTTAGGAAAGTACTTCGATACATTATTAATTATAAGATGATTTTGAAGCAAATATTAGTAAGTACTAGTAAATTAATGAAATACATCAGATATGCATGCATGATATATCTTTTACACTTATCAATCGCTATTTACTACTACACATTTCTTCTGATATGAATGTATTTTATCACACTACAAAGATACTATAAGTATTTTTTTTCCTCTTTTTGAAAACAATACACTACTGGTTACTTTGCAATTTAAACATTTTGTTTTGTTTAAAATAAAAAGGGAAAGAAGGATTGAAAAGTAGAAATATTGTAAACATATACTAATTCTCCAAGAAGGACAAAATTCTCTTATTAGTTATTATCTAATCAACCAAATAAGAGTAAATATACTATACAAAATGATGTTTTTTATTTTCAATAGAGTCACTGACACATTCTTTATTAATTTTGGAATATGATGGAATAAAAAAAATGACTCATTAAATTGGTTGCTCTTCTTATATTGTGAAGTACCAGTTGATCGACATAGTTTTGACTTAATTTTCACTATGGGTCATTAGGAAACAACCTTCTATATCCGACCTTCCATATCCGTCATAAACGGAACATCCTAAGATAATAAGTTGTTGTTGTTGATACTATACAAAATGATAGTCAATTGTACACTTTTTCCCCAACCAAATGTAGTAGAACTATTAGTAGTTATGATTAACAACTAAATCATTTTTTAATTTTGGGTCGAAGAAATCAAACCAATTGGCAACTCACCCAACAGATCGCTCTGGCTCTGGGTTTCAGTCTCCTCCACCCTCGTAACTATCTCCCTTCTGTACTAAGATCCTCAAAGGTAAGCTTCTTCTCTTTTCATCTTTTTTCTTCCTTTCTGTTTTGCCCTAATTTTTTCCTGCTAATTTATTTGCTCGCTTTCTGTAGGGTAACGACCCTACTTAATCATACGGATAGTTTATTTCTTTTTTCTCGAGAAAATCAGGGGTATGGAGACGAGTCTGTATTAGATCTGACTCCACTATGTGTTTAATCGAGTAATTAGGTGATTTTCTTAGCTTCAAATGCCGGCCTTCTTTTTTTTGTTGTGGAATTAATGATGCTTGTATGTTAGGGCTATGTTTCATGTTAAAATCAACTCAGGTATTGTAGTTGAGGTATGAGCAATTAATCAGGATGTCCTTCCTTGCTTTTTGTTGGATTTATAAAGTGGATTGAGAAATGCTGATGTTCTTGCTCTGCCGGCTTTTTTTTTCAATACCATAGGAGGCCACATTTTGTCCCTTGTACGTGTATTTTCTTAATATGTTTCTTGTTAAGCTCACAACAAGATAAAGCACGTGAGTTGTTTAAGGCAATCTTTCGATTTCTGTAGGATATATATGACTTAAAAGTGTAATGTCGATACCTGTTCATATTTTAATTGCAGTGTTGTTTTCCGTAGAGTATTATGCTTTTAAAGCTAACGTTTGGATTCTCTTTCTCAATTTTTTTCCTTCTTTATGGTGAATGTTTATACTATTTATATGGAGCAATGAGCAGTTAGAGTGATACACTAGCCACCAATATGCATATAATAGGGAATAAAATTCTGAAGTTCCCATAGAATAGAGGTTCTCTTTGTGTACCCTATGGAAAACCATTGAGTTGTCATCAATTACTTAAGCATGTAATCCCATCTTTTCCTCGTCCTTTGTTGAATTATTTCTTCTTTACCAATGGGTCCTTAGAATTTGGTAGTCTCTGTAATTCCGGCATGTCTTCTTAATGTGCAATTGTGCACGCAATTTAAGCTGCAGTAATGTTATTTTTCAAGTCTGTTTGAGCTGATATACTTTTTTTTTTTATTTTTGTAATTTGTTTGAGCTGATATACATATCGAGCAAGCTTATAGTTATGATTGGACACCTTATATTTATGAATTGGGTACCATTGGCATAACTGTCAATAATTTATCTTATGGAACTATAGGACAGTGAATTCCAGTATTTATGGAGGGTGCTGGAGGTGATAGTGTTGCGGGGACTGCAGCATCACTGAATCAGAGGAGGCATGAAGCATGGAAGCTTTTCCAGTTCTATTTGGATAAAACTACTCCACATGCAGTTTATAGGTGGATTGGAACTGCAGCTGTAGCATCTCTTTATGCACTGCGGGTGTATTATGTTCAAGGTTTCTATATTGTCACCTATGGTCTGGGGATATATATCCTGAATTTGCTGATAGGATTTTTATCACCTCTTGTTGACCCGGAGGTGGATCCATCTGATGGACCACTGTTACCTACAAGAGGTTCTGATGAATTCAAGCCTTTTATTCGCCGTCTTCCAGAGTTCAAGTTCTGGTAATCTTCCCATTATTAGCAATTTTAATGTTCTCAGTTATTCTTCTTAGTTCTTCTGCTGTCAAGCATGGTTTTTACTGATATCTTTTGAACATTTAAATGTGGTAAGACGTTTCCTATGTTTAGCTTCAATTTTTAAATGAATAATCAAAGTCTTGAGACGGTGAACTGTCTGGTGTGAGAGTTGGTGCACTTTATTTTTTTTCGGGTTTCATTTTATTTGTTATATTCTAAGCGGGCGCTATTGTCAGTGACAACTTTTGGTGAATCTAGCGTCAATGTTCTTGCTTGAGAGTTCACTGCCTTATTTATTCAGTTGCACTGACCAAAGTAGCCCCATCTGTTATGGTAGGTGCGGGAGGTCTTTGGTGAATGCTTGTCGCCTGACAAACTGAGGAGATCAACATATAGGTGATAGGGGATATATATGCTTTCTGTTTGTTGCTCAAATTTGAAATGGAGCAGGATGCAATTCCAAGTATATTAAACACACAATCGCCTTTTGGGAAACGTTAGTTCAAATTTCTTATGATTTCTATTGGGGTGGTAGCATTTGCCTATATGGTAACAAAAAGAAAAAACACTGGCTACTTTATTTTTTTCGGTTGTATAGTCATTTTTTTTTCTTCCTGGAGCCTCATCTATTTGGATTAGCATCCATGATTATGCTTCTATTGAGGTGTGTATGTATCTGCGCAGAGTCAGATGCCTGGATAATGACCAGAGTGCATTAAGTTACTATTTTAATTACTGGTTCGTTTGGCTGTGGGTTTAGTATTCTTGGTATTTGTATGGCAGTTTCTGGATTGAGACAGTAATGTTTAGTAAGGTTTTATTGAATGTGTGTACCGCACATTAAGAGGGCGGTTGCACAATACATGCTAGTTCCTTTTTATCACAAAGATGTAACATACAGATCTTTTTTTGTGATTGCTAGGTATGCCCTGACTAAGGCCTTCTGCGTGTCATTTTTAATGACCTTCTTTTCCATATTCGATGTCCCTGTATTCTGGCCCATACTGCTGATATACTGGTTTGTACTTTTTGTCCTGACAATGAAGCGCCAGATCATGCACATGATTAAGTACAAATACATTCCTTTCAATGTTGGGAAGCAGGTCAGTTGAAGAATTCTTCCATGTCTCTGGAGTTGCTCTTTAGCTCCCTTCTGTCCGTATAGTCTCTTGGCCCTCTCACGATATGGTCACACTCCTACACAATCAGTTGCATGTTCTGTTTTTCCTTTAATCCAGCTACTTTTGCATTTGTCTCTTTGGGTTTGATTTTGAAACTCGTCTTGAGAACCAAAAATAAATTGTCATCTCTTTGTAATGATTTTGATTTTGGAAACTCTTTTTGAACTGAATACTAATAGTTGCCATCTTTATAACAGAAGTACACAGGGAAGAGACCTGCCAGTGGAGGCAGCCCAAGGGCCGACTGAAGTTTGTGGGTGGCTTGGTACGTGTACTAGGAAGTAATGTGGAGTAAACTCGTGGAGGACAATGGAGAAAAGAAGAATAAAATAGTGGGAAAAGTTGGAATAGAATTTAGTTAGATGTAGACACAGATGTGTTGGAGACTGGAATTTGTGTTTTTATTAATTGAGTCTATACTTGCAAATGTGAATCTTATGTCTCCGATCTTATTTTTATGATTCAGCTACAATGCTTCCATCAAATGGTTTTCTTCTTTGCCAGGAAATGCTGTCTTCCTGAGCTGAACCGGGATTAGCAGAAGTTAGTCTAGCATTCAGGGTTTGTTTAAAGAAGTTGTGCTTACACAGAATATAGATTATTAGCAATATGCATTGTCAGATCATGATACTCAGATTTCTTTAGACAGTTTTGTGCCATTGCATTGTGATACTTTGACTTCTGTTGCTTTATGCTGCTACTGAAATTACACATTCCCCTTCTAAGTGGATGATTTCAAGTATGTATCATTTCATTCTGGGAGCTTTTTTTCTTTTTGGAGGAAAGGGGGGGGGGGGGGGGGGGCTCTAAGTACAGCGCAACTGAACTTTATTTTTGCCTTTCTGGACTTCTCTTGATAGCCTGGTTTTATGTGGTTCAGGAAGGACTACCTGTTAAGGGTGGAATCTGTATCATGCTAGAGCTTCTACAGTTCATCATACGTTTTGACCACAGATATGGTCTGGACTTCAATTCCCCCCCCCCCCCCCCCCCTCTTCCTTTTCTGTTTGGTAACAATTAGAATTCTAAGAAAGGCGTTCGTAAGAGTTTTTTCAAAGGCAAGGATATTGTTTTGAAAAACAATGAACAAAAGAAATGTGACACAGTAGCTGTGTGATCGAACTACTATCAAACGACGCGAGCAATTGTCAATGGCAAAATTGCCAGTGGTAACGTTCCTCGTGGATACCGCTTGAACAATAGGTTGAACAGACACTCGTAAAACAGAGAACAATTCCGCCTTTACACAAAGTTAAAACCCAAGTTAACCACCACCCACTCTACCCATTTTTAGGTCATCACATGCACCAATAACAATGTGTTATTGACAGATGAGTATGTACGTAAAATTCAAGAAATAAAAAATTATCAAGTCCACGATATAGATATTATGTGGATTCTTATTCACAAAGATCAACGTATAAATTATATCCTCACATAAATTAATCGATATATATCGTGACCTCACATAGACCAATTCATGTCATTCTAAATTCAAATTGAAACCATGATGTCAAACATCATACCCTCACATAGATTGACCGATATCATCCTGAATTCAAACTAAAATCACACTGTCCAACATCATACCCTGACTTAGATCGATTGATGTAAATCATACCCTCACATATATCAATCGATGCACATCAACCCTCACATTAATCGATCGATGTCATCTTATATTTAAATTTTTATACCCGTTGCAAACAAATCCAATAAAGATTTAAATTGTTTTCTCTCTCCAATATTACTCATTAACATATCAATTTATAGAAACTTTCATATAAAACATATATGCAAAGAAACTCCCAACTTTCAATGCTGAAAACTCGCCACCAAAAAAACATTACATGTCAAGATAGTGGAGAATTTAGCACTGGATCCTTGGAGGCTATATCCCACTAGTTTAATCTTGTGGTTTGATCGTGCTACACTGTCAAATTTACATCATATTTTATGATGACAATAGATTTTAAAATGACTCAAAACATGACATATATTCATACACACACAGCGATATATACATACATATATATATATGTATGTGCGCGTGCGTGTGTATATATAGAAAAAGATTTAATATCCTCCAGAGCATAGTCCAGTTAATATTCGGGTTGGGATTTGGTCCAAGAGGTTAAAAGTTCGAATCTAGGACACGCTACACTGCTAAGCCTAGTTTGCTGGGCCAAACTGTGTGGGTCGCTGCGTAAGTCTCATCCAACCTAAAAAGACCGTTGGACTCTTGATTTACATCTTCGACGATGATGTTTGGAGCTGGGGTAGTGGACCCCACATAGGAGTTAGGAGATGGACGTGTTTTTGCAATGATTGGGTGAGAGATATTTTAGCACGTTTCAAACGCGCGAAGAATCGAATGTGAACACCGTGTTAGCATCCATCAACTAGTCGCCGGGAAATGTAAAGAGCCAATGATGGAAGAAGGCAGAATTGCCTTATTTTACAGTCTAATTTCTAGAAAACATTGGTGTCAAGTTGACAATTCCAACACGATACGTGACGGCCACAATTCCCTCATGCTCCAATTCGACTATTATAGTCAAAAAACAACCACCATCATCCCATTCCTCATTTTATTCGAACAAATTTTGCATTTTCCTCCTCTACTCCTCGTTCTATTGAAAGAAATTTGCACGCCCGAAGAAATTTGATTCGATTTAATAGTAGAAAAGATGCAGCTGGAAACATTAAAGGAGGAGGAGGAGTACAGCTGGAGAGAGGTGAAGCTGCCGTCTCTTTTACCCCATCAGGAGACCTGGCAGAGACGAAGAGGCCGTGATATATTGATCGCAATTGATCATGCCCCTAATAGCAAGCACGCTTTCCATTGGGCCATCACTAATATTTGCAATCTCTCCGACACCGTCCATCTTCTTCACGTTGTTTCCAGTAAGTTCTGTTTTCCTCATTCCATCCATCCATTACATAACTCTTCGTCCTAAAAATATTTTCGTAATTGATTTTTTTTTTTTTACATAATGAACCAAAATAAGTCAATTATAGCAGAAATTTTGAGACAGAGGAAGTAATACTTAATACTTTTGTTTGGTTATGATATTGATTTTTTTTTTTTTTTTGGTGAAAAACTTGGGAATTTCAGGTACTAGTAATGAGATTGTGTACGGAACATCAGAGGCTCTAATGGAAAAGCTATCCGTCGAGGCGTTTAAGGTCGCCATGGTCTGCAATCTATTCCTTTCTCCTTTGATTCTTCTGTTACTTTGTATGAAGCATGTCTATTTTTCTTTTTAATCTTTGTAAATGTGCCAGGTAATTGGCGATAGTGATTTCTGAAAATGTTGTTTTGTGTTTCACTAGTTATTGAATAGATAATGCATTTCCCCTCGTTATTTGGCTTTTACGTTGAAATCTTGTTCAATTGGTACTCCTTTAGTTGTGTTAATAGCTCTCGATAATATGATGAAATACTTTCCATTGTATCTTTCCCATTGTCGACTACGTACAGTTACCTAATATACATATTCATATACTACCTCCGTCCCAAAACATAAATAAGTCAATTTGACGTAGAAAGGACATAGTCTAATTGGTACTCGGGTTTAGATTTGCTCCTTCCAAGAGGTCAAGAGTTCGATTTTAGGGACTGGGTGTTCCTAGCCTGATTTGTGGGGAAACACTGTGTGGGTCACTGCATAAGATCTCACCCAGCTTAGGAGGATGCTGTGTTCCTGATTTACATCCTCCACACATGCTCTTTAGGCCTGGGGCGGTGAAGACCCACGGGGTGAGGGATTTCACTTTTTGCTCCAAATAAGTCAATAACGCAAATTCATATACATATGTGAAATCACATTAAAACTAAAAAGTTACAGTTGTGTTATGAAAAAAAAGGACGTACATACAAAAATTTCCTCAAGCTAATTAAAAATTTGTACTCCCTCATTCCAAAAATAGTCATAATTGACTTTTCAACATAGTACAAATTTACAATATCTTGAATAGTCAACTGCGAAACGGTTTTGGGACAGAAAGAAATACCTGTGAAGTATTCGTCTTTGCTTTCATCCAACTATATGGTTCAGTTGAGTTTCCCTGTTTTACCAGCTGCTTATAGCTGCTTAGCAGACATTTGCTCTACTCTGAGTCACATCTTGCAATATTCGTCTTTGCTTTCATCCAACTATATGATTCAGTTGAGTTTCCCTGTTCTACCAGCTGCTTATAGCTGCTTAGCAGACATTTGCTCTACTCTGAGTCACATCTTGCAAGGAGCAAGGTTTCATCTATGCTGAAAGTGAACATTGACATTACAAATGAGTCATATCTTGTTAGGAGCGAGGTTTTATGTACGCTGAAAGTGAACACTACGACTAAGTAGACAATTGTCCTACTCTGAATCACATCTTGTTAGGAGCAAGGTTGCATGTATGTTGAAAGTGAACATTGATGATTCCTTCTTTTTCCCTGACCTTCCCAGGTAAAGTGCGTGGCGAGAATTGTACAAGGATCAGATGCAGGTAAGGTGATTTGTAAGGAAGCAGAAAGGTTGAAACCAATGGCTGTTGTTATGGGCACCAGGGGTCGAAGTTTAGTGAAGAGGTAAAGGATTCACTTACCACGCTTGCTAAAAGTTGACCTTTTCATGTGACCAATGTATTTTATTTGGGTTTTTCATCAGTGTACTGCAGGGAAGTGTGAGCGAGTACTGCTTCCATAACTGTCGAGTTGCACCAATAATCATAGTTCCTGGACAAGGTTTGCATTATTATACTACTGTACATGGATATTCTTTTGCTGCTTTCCTTGATGTTTGTCTGATCTACAATATTTCATTAAACAGCTGAAGTTGGGAATGAAGCTCCGCTTAGTGCAGCTTGAAACTTTGAGCAACTCAGCACTGAAGATGTTGCCCCTCGGAAAGTTGTTGCTTGTAATATCAGCTATCAATTTTAGTTGCAGTTTGGTGTGCAATTATTGTGACTTGCTGGAAAAATGTTGTAATACTGTCGGATCAGAAATGCATTTTATGTAGGTTTGTGGCTTTGCAGAAGTTGTTTATTTATTATATGTTCAAACAGTAAATTGTTCATCCGTATGTTCGCCTTAGTTTTAGGTCTTGCAGGCAGATTATCACCATGGTCTGTCACTCTGGTGTATCTTTTGCATGTTTCTGTAAACCCTAAGGAAAATAGCAAATTAGAGTTTGAAGAATTGGTTTCTGCTCAAGATTATATTTTCTACTTTACATTCTACCTTTCCTCTTTTGACGTTCCACTGTTTATCCTGAGGTCTCGTCCAGTGGTGTTAATATGTGGAACAATACTATGACCTGGTTGATACACTGATTCTGACTCTTGTCAGATAAGGACTTTGTCAATCTAAAGATGTTTTAAAGACTCCTTTTGACCATGACAACTTATCCATACACTTGGTTGCTTGGGGTATAAAGCTGAAATCATCCATACACTTGGTTGCTTGGGGTATAAATCCCTCGTCCCGAAGGGTCCTTACTGCTTCAGTCCCTAGGAGCATTGTATATGATGCAAATCAAAATAATTTATCACAGCCTTACCTCCACCACCTCCCGTAAGCTCTCCCCCCGCTCCACCAAATTAAGTCTTCCTTAGATACCTCCATAATCAAAGAGGCTTCTGCTATCTTAACCTTGGCACTCACAAAATTATCATCTTCCCACATTTTTCTACACAGCTCTCCCCCCTCCCCCCCGCCCCTCCCCCTTCTCCACTTGTGATTTTGTAAATACTATTACGAATGATGAGCTCGGCTTCTGGCCATTCCCCACACACCTCTCCAATTGCATTCTCCACCACCCAGTCGCCCGCCTCCTCCCATGTTCACCTGAACCGCCTTCCCCCACCCAATCCCCACGAAACAGCCCCCCCCCCCCTCCCAGCCACCACACCACACCCACACATACAACTAACTAGCCTCATCAGACCTATATCTCCCATTCTTCACACCTACCATAGTGCCCTTACGGATCCAAACATAATATATGAATTTAATGTCTTGATTAAAAATAATACGTGGGACCTAGTTCCATATGCAATCCATATTTTAATTTTATCTCAAGAAAATGGCTCTTCAAACACAAATTCGCCCCAACGATGATTTCTTCTGCTGCAAAACATGGCGGGTTGTCTGCGGCTTTAATCAACACTATAGTGTCGACTATAATAAGACATTCAGACGTATTGTCATGCCTGTCACTATGTGTATAGTTCTCAGTCTGGCTATCTTTCGGAATCGGCCGATTCACTAATGTCAAAAATACAATTTCACGGATGTCTCTCTAAAATGGTCTATTCGGGCATAGCCATGAAAATATATCACACTTATTTCCACTTTCTTTTTTACCCTTGCTAAGATTCATAACACCCCCCCCCCCCCCAATATGTCTCCCTTTTGGATCCAAATGGTCGTGATTCACCTTGTAATTTCAAAAGTTAATTGATGCATGCAACTTATTATTTCCTCCATCTAGTTTGCGCGGTCCAATGTTATATATTAAAAATGTTGTCTATTCTTTTCAATAACCCTTTTAAATTATATTCAAATCCAAAATTATCGTTATAAAAGCCATTCAAGACAAAGTATACTATAAGCAAGTAAATCAACAAAATAAAACTCAAAATCGGTGATAATATTAGTGATAAGATAACATATTGCATGTTAATGTAACGATAAGATGGTACATATTGGATATAATAATGTCTTCCAAATTGGTAATTGCTAAGCCTCATCCCCCGAGAGGGAATCGCAAAATCCCAAGATATTCTTGTAATCAGAAAACCATAACTCAAGTTTTAGTTGAGGAGTTATAATTATGTTCAACTTATATTCTCCATATTCATCTCTCACTTTTCCAAGAAATTTGTTTAATTTTCAAACTCCAATTTTTCTATTTAGTTATTCAGATCATAAATCAGTACTAAAAAGATCATTCATCATGGGATCCAACAGCTCTGAAAGATCAATGTGGACACGGCAACAGAACAAGCTGTTTGAGAAGGCTTTGGTTCAGTTTGACAAGGAGAAGCCGGACCGGTGGCAAAACATCGCCGGGGCCGTTGGCGGCGGAAAATCGCCGGAAGAAGTGAAAGTTCACTATGAGAAACTGATTGAAGATCTGAGGCTTATTGAATCTGGTCATGTCCCCATTCCACCCTACCACCCCAATACTGGTAGGGTATATGCAGAAGCCAATGCCCATGAAGAAGCACTAAGGCAAGTTAGGTTAACCTTCAAAGCCTGCTCGTATGACTTGTTTGATGATTATAATCATGATTATGTGATTATGTGATTATGATTTTGATCTTTAAGCTAGATCACGTTTGGCTTTAAATAATGCATGCGTTTTATGGCTTAAGTTTTCAATTACAATGGAGTAAAGAACACACTCTTTCTTAACTTTGAAATATGATGGAATAAAGTAAAATGATTCACTAAATTGGATGCGTATCTTATATTATGGAGTAGTAGTTGATCAACACGCAATTTTCATTATGTTTCAACATGAAACAATCTTTGTGTGTCTTTAACATATGTGTATGGTTGCATACATCTGACTTCTCATATCTTTGTCTATGGCAGAAGCCTGTAAGACAATAATATTGTGTTGTTGTGTTGCTGTTTTATGGCTTAACCACAACGATCTCGTCACGTGATACTTTTCTTATTTGCCTATATCCTATTGAATACTGCTTTCCTTTTTTTGGTTGTGAAATTTTAACATGATAATGAAAGTGTGATTTGTTTGGACTTATAATGGAAAAATTAATATATCTCCCTTTATTTCACTAACTAATATTGAACAGAAATAAAAGAAATTCTCTATTTTGTCATCTTCTTAGTTATGACATTTCTTTTATCTAATGTGTGAAAATATTATTTATTTTCATACGACCATGATAAATTGTGTTTAGTTCTAAAATTTTATGTGTAAATAATTAATAAAGGCAGTACATTACTAGCAAGTAACTATTACGGACCTAACAGTCTATTGCATAAAGTTTATTTAATTTTTTGCATTTCTATTGATACGCATGCGTTACGACATGAGGTTTGATAGACGCATAAGTAATTGCTAATCATTTGCTCATCATTATTTGGAATTGATATATTGTTATGAAGCTGAGTATTCTGTTGGACATAGATCGATCACATTGATCGATCGATGTATCCTAAATGCAAAGTTGAAGTACATCGTCCAAAATAGATCGGTCGATGTAATTTCGATCGTATACATAAATCGATCAATGCGACTTCGATCGATACATAGATCGATCGAAGTAGTTTGGATGAAAAGTTAGAGCTCTCTGTGATTGATCGATCGATGTGCTCAACAGATGTGATTTTTCCTATAACGTTGTAACTTATGCACCAAAAGACATATCCAATCACCATACAACGGCTAGAAACATTTAAAATAAAGTTCAAGAGCCTATAAAAAGGCTATTGCAACACATTTCAAGATATCTTGATCACAAGTTAATTCTAGCAATCAAAGTTCTTCTTTCTATCTTATACACTCTCAATTTGAAAGTTTATTTAGTATTTTTCTTTATTGCTGAGGTTAGAAACTTGTTGACTTTATCATCTACTCGATAATATTTTCAAAATAGATAGAATAAGCATTGTCCTTTAACTTTACTCATGTTCCAATGGTCAAGCATTCTATTAGACATTCTATTCTCAATAAAGCATCGATATGTAAAGTAAATCATGTGATGCAAAAAAACAGAGATTATCGACATATTTTTCTTATTGTGGATTAACTAGTAAGGTGTCATACTAGTTTGAGTATTTTAAAATTTGCGATTTTTTTCCCCTTTCTCTTCTCTCCGGATATCATCGTTTTTTTCCGAACATTGGACAACTGAACGCAAGTAATTCCGGCATGATAATTTCAATGTTCATATATTGCAGGCTTCTCAAGTATCTGAAGCTGCAATAGAACTAATGGAACCTCGTGATTCTACGTACGATCGACATAAGCTAAATCTTGCTTTTAGTACGTTTACATGTATCAGCTTATCTTTGAATTAAGTTATTGTATTATACCATCCGTTTCATGCTTTTTAAGTTATCCTTTTTCTACCAGATTTCATTGTCACACTTGTTAAATTCACTTGTGTGCGTATGTACCTTTTTTAGTTTTGTCTTTTATTATTATTATTATTATTATTATTATTATTATTATTATTATTATTATAATACGTTGGTTGGCATATTTATGAATGTTGTTATGTTCCCATGTCACCTGATTGAATATAGTACAATTGCAGCTATGTTTAGAATTAAATTAGGTATTTGGACTTAATCTAGTAAGGATTTGGCAGTTTCCAAGTTGAAAATTATATCATGCTTTCCCAGCACTAAGTGAATTTTCTGCAATAATTAACATCTTATTATCAACTTTACCATTTGCGCTCTCAAACATAACTTGAAACAATTGTTTTTCTAAAACAGAACTCCTTGATTCAAGACTGGAGGGAGTGAGCATTTGTTTCCTCCCCACCCCCACCCCCCTCTCACCCCCTCCCTAATATACATCTCCATTGGAACCATGCAGAGAGGGTCACACCTCATAAGTTGCCGGCCGAAATTCAGATTCATAAAAACATTACGAATAATATTAGCATCCGGCCAAAAAGGCAAGATTCTCTATACGTACAAAGCATTTGAATACAGAAACACGAATCAACTAAGTATAAATATGAATAATATAGACGTGTAATATTTCCTGAACTCTCCAAGTATACTTAATCTTTTCCGTTTTTCTTTTATTGTGTGAATAATTCTTTCTCAGTTTATTCAGTGCAACATTTCACCTTTATATATTACATAAGGAAACATAATACTAATCAAATCATATCAAATCAACTATAAACTAGAAAACTGAATTACGAGAATCACAACTAAATATATTCTTAATCTTGGATTGTTTCCTCAATTATGATCCGTATCTTCTTGATTGATTGTAGAATCTTCCAACATCCCCTCAAGTTGATTATTGAGATCTCCAATGCTTAGCTTGCGTAATACCTTAGTCAAAGTTCCTACTGTGACACTAACATATATTGCGATGACCCATAATGAAAATTGCGTCAAGCTGTGTTGATCAGCTACTTCACAATATAAGAAGCGCAACCAATTTAATGAGTCATTTTGCTTTATTCCATCATATTTCAAAATCAATGAAGAATGTGTCATTGACTCCATTGGAAATGAAAATTCAACTCTCACAGGTTATTGACTCCATTGGAAATGAAAATTCAACTCTCACACATTAATTCGGTGGAAGTAATTTTGGTTTTGGTTTCTTTCTCATATTGGTATTTCGGTGAAGAAAAAAAAATTCTGGATTTCTACAACTGAAAAAGATTTCAGCTGTTCATATAGAGGATTTCTCTGGAAAGGTTTTGAGATCCACAGATCAGACGCACGGTTCTGATACCATGTTAGATTTTCAATGAAAGAAAACTCATTGGGAGAATAATTCTTTCTCAGTTTATTCAATACACCATTTCATCTTTATAAGAAAACATTATCATAATCCTAATCAAATCATATCAATCAAGTATAAACTAGAAAACTGAATGATGAGAATCACAACTAAATATATTCTTAATCTTAGATTGATTCCGCAATTATGATCCGTATCTTCTTGATTGATTATAGAATCTTCTAACACTCATTCTAAAGCGTCATAACGGCAGATTTACATGAACCAAAATGAAACAATACGAAAATGGAAATGGAAACAATAATGTAGAAAAATATAATCTTTCTAAATGGAGATGCGTCTGTCAGGTTAGGATCCCCTCACCCCAAATCCCTCACTCCATACGTCACTGCACGACACGTGGCAGCAGGGGGTGGGTGATGAGGCTAGATGCGGGTCCCTCTCATCTAGCATCACCACCCATCCCTACTGTCACGTGTCGCGCGTTGACGCATGGAGTGAGGAGAAAGTGAGTGAGATGATCTCATTCCGCCCATGTCGCATGCAACCCTTATCTTCTGCTATTATATTGACATATTCGACATTCACATGAATCACATCATATGCTCTTGGAAAGAAACCACAAAAGAAAAAGGGGAAAGAGGATGGCGAACAAATCTAAGGATGCGTTGCTTTGAAGCATATGTGGCCCCTTGATGTATTTCTCCCACAAGCCATCACACGGAAGTCCAAAGATTTACATTTTGCTGTCCTTTCCTTTAGCAGGAAGTAACAGGAAATTTGTTTTTTTTTAATAAAATATTTGAGAAAGTGTTGCCCGTTATATTAACGGATAGGATCCTCTCACCTATTTTTCCTCACCGTACATGTCACCGCACGACACGTGGCAGCAATGGAGGATGGTGAGGCTAGATGAGGGTCATCCGCATCTAGCCTCACCATCCCACCTTGCTGCCACGTGTCGCGCGGTCATGAGTGGAGTGAGAAAAAATGGGTGAAGAGATCTCATCCCTTATCTCAGGTGGAGAGAAGGAAAAAAAATCATGTGTTTCCAACAAAAAAGGAACTATATTTTTCAATATCTCAAAAAGCTACCATAAAAATGTAATTAATTAATAAAAGTACACTTTTTTTTTGTAGTTACCCCCATCACACACTAGTACAGGTGATATATGTATTATGTGGATTCAAAATTTGACAATAGATTAGATTTTGATCTTTTGTCGATTTTAAATAAAGTGGTTTTAAATAACTATTTTTTATTTACATATTTTTCAAAGTTCTATATGCATAAAAAGACGTTTTCGGTGTATTAGGTTGCCGTGTTTGCGTAGGATTCAGAGAGTGGTTGGATTGCTTTGCGTCTTAGGAGAAGCACGATCATTTTGTCATCTGATATACGCAATTACATTGCAAAAAGCTATTTCTGTGGTCCGATATATTAAAAAAAATCAAACAACACAATTAGAAAATACCACCCTTATTTCTGAAACTAGAATACGAATCTTTAGTTAACCGGATCCAAAGAAAAAAATTAAATTAAAATGTGACCGAATGCAATAGAGATTGACAGATACTGATCTCAGATGAGTAGGGATTGGGTGGGGACTTGAGAATTCAACCCCAGTGGACCATCACACTACTAGGGAATATCACCCTTTATTTAATTAGATAGAATATATTCAAACCCAAAAAAAAAATGGACGCAAAAGAGACAGAATAAAATATGGTAATGCACACCCCCCACGTGGGAAGGTCATAAAAGACCGCGCGTCACGTGACAGTCCAGGAGTGGTGAGGCTGGATGAGGATCACTTTCATCCAGCCTCACCATCCTCCTGCTGCCACGTGTCGAACGGTCATAAAAGGGTGAGAGAAAAGGGAGTCAGGAGATCCGGACCCAATATAGGATGTCATTGTTTTCTCTTTTCTTTTTTACTTTTTTTTTTCAATCCAAACACTGTTTTCTCTTTGGTCCCTTCTCTTTTACTTCTTTTTTTTTATAATCCAAACATTCTCTGCAAATCAGGTAACAACAATCATATTCAATATATTTTAATTGTAACAAAAGTTATTACTAAGATCTGAAGAAGGTGAGAGCAAACAAACAATACTTCTATCCTAAAAGATAGAGATAGAGATTTTGGTTCTACTGAGACTTCTGATTCTATATGTAAAACTCAACTAACAGTTTGGTAGACCATTGATCAATTGGTGTCTTCTTTAGCTAAACGTGTCTAAAATTCTAAAATAAAAATCCTCTGTAAAATGTGAAAACTGAATTCTCATGCACGTATTAAACCTTGCTCACGTGGCACGTTAACAGTCAAAGCACTGCCTCAATACTTAAAGAACCAACTCGAAAGTTTGCCTTTATGTTACGCTTCTTCCATCTTATTTGAATTACTTAATAAAACTAAGCAGACCAAAAAGTTAAATCATTTAAAAAGAGGTAAATCTATAATACTCTTCAATATTAGTATCCAATTGAAGAAAATTTAGCATATTGGTATGATTACAATCTCATGCATGTATTTCTCAGATAGCCCAATCACATCAAGCAATTATAAGCTTTTCAAACATATCTTCCTTCAAATTTTATACAATCATATATGAAGATATTAGCATCTTATGTATATTTAATTGGCTTGAATATTTATATGTAACATGATCTGAGAGTTTATTTGGAATATACTTTAGCCCGTAAGTCGTAATGCTACGAATAAGTTGTTTGGTAAGCTATACATATATAGAAAGTAGCCAAAGAAAAACTCAAAGACTATCCGATGGAGAAGAAGATAAAAGAATAGATACAACAACATAACTCTATTGTCTTAAACATTTCCATCTATGCGGAGAGCATAGAGGATTGAATGTATACAACCATATGCATGTGTTTCTAAAGGTTAGATGAAATAATAGATACAAATATATAAAACCATGTAACAAAACCACGTTTATACTCTCAACTTTTTTTTGACTTCATTGCATACAATTTTGTGACAAAGCGAAACATTGGTCAAAGATAAGGAACATATAACAGACGACTCTGGTCAAATAACACCCCTCAAACCCTCACTGAAACGTAAAGAACACACAACTAAAAAGAAAAGGTAACCCCATGATTTCTCAATCGGAAATTCTTGTGACCCCCTGGTCAATTCCTCCAATTTCTATCGGAGCTTCCACCGCCCCTTGAGTACCGAGGTCCACCGCCGTAGCCACGGTCACCACCTCCATAACCACCTTCCCGACGGCCACCTCCATATCCACCAACTTTCCCTCCGTAACCACCACCATTGCCTCCACCGTATCCACCGTCACGTCGGCCACCATATCCACCGTCACGTCGGCCACCACGAAATCCACCACCACCTCCGCCACCGCTACCACGTGACTGAGCCTCGTTGACGGTGATGTTCCGTCCATCAAGTACCTGCCCATTCATCCCTTCAATTGCATCCCTCATTGATTTTTCATCCCGGAATGTCACGAATCCAAATCCTCTCGATCTCCCTGTCTCCCTATCGTTAATAACCTATATCAACAAACAAAACCAGATTCAAACCAAACATCATCAGATCCGCAAAATTTTTCCCACTTCAACAATGAATAATCCAACCACGCATAGAAATTCACTTTTTCCCCCTTAAGAATTAAAATTTTATCACACGCCCATGACGGATGGATATAATTCGAACTTTAATTCTCATCCCAATAAAATTTACCACTCCGCCAATTCGATTATTCACATAAAACTACGTTTGTTTTATTAAAAAATAAAAAGAGACAAGAGACAAGAAAAATAATCAAATGACACAAAAAGATCGGGATCTTCGGCTCGAATGAACGTACCGTATTGAGGAAGGGGAATAGCAGAAGTAACATAGAGAAAGAGTAACAGAGAACAATAGTAACAGAGTAACACAGAGATGGAAGAGGAGGTCACAGCAAAGCCGAATCGGGATTGCAAACAGACCTTCGAATCGAGGACCTCGCCAAACTGACTAAAAGCATCCTCAAGAGCTTGATCGGTGGTGGCCCAGGCCAATCCACCGACGAAGCACCGGAATTCCACATCTGCAGCGGCCATATCTTCCCCCAACCTCGAAGAATGAAAAACGATGGGTATTAAGAATCTCGGAATTGCTCGGAAAAACGAAAGGATAATAGAGATAGAATGAAAGAAAAGGGTTGACAGAAGGGCTATATATATAGTCGAAGGAGAGAGAGATTTGGCGGCAGGGATTGGTTAAGCCGTTAAGGTAATCAATCTAACATGGTCAACGTTCCAAACTCAACTCGCGTTAATTTATAGGCCTGCATGGTTATCTTTTAGCAATTTGGTCAAAATGGTCACTCAATCCTTCCTTCCTTTCTTTTTTTAATCATAAAGAAAATTTATATTGTTCGGGGTTGTGAAATCGACTAATAAAAACATATGTAGATGTTATAAGGACCAATTACCACTTTTTTTTTTCTTAGTCATTCCTTTATATTAACTTATCTATTTGGACTATTAGTTATCAGACGACAGACCTTGGAATAATTGGTAAGATTGTTGGTTTGTGACCTTTCTTTCAAGTACTCTATGAAGGATCTCTCGTTTAACTTTATCATGTGTTGTTTCCATGTCAATGAAACTATATGCGAATCTTGTTTTTCCTCTTGATATCTATATCTTAATATTCTCAAAAGATGAATAGCCTACAATGTTCACGTGTATAGTATAAATCCAAATTGGTTTTTAGATACGATAAACGAGACAGAAGGTCAAATACTTACAAAGAAATTGCACGGCCAACCCATCATGGGACCAAAAACACACAGGAAGTGACAAACTCAACAAATATAGAACCCATACATGGCACATCTAGGTTGGCTCAAACACGAGAGAAATTACTAACCCATGTACAGCAAAGTCTCTTGTCACCATAAAAGAGCACCCACCTGATTCAATGAAAAGACCATACAAAGGGACTGCATAAACCAAATGGACATGCACACAGGAAATACACAGTTGGAGGCCGAGCAAATACGAGTAAATTGCAGTTAGCATCCAAACGTTTGTCACATAGTCCAGTTAGCATTTAAACGTTCCGAAACCTCAGTTGGCATCCAAACGTAGTCAAAATTGATTCAATTAACACCAGAAACCGGCTGCTGACCTGCTGCAGCCGGTTTCATCAAATTTTAGCGCCAAAATCAATTTTTCACACCAAAATAACGTCTTCTCCTTCTCTCCCTCTTGCTGCAATTGACTCCCTCTGATTTTCCTTTATAAATTAGCCTCTCAATTCACCTTAGAAACTCAACATAGCTTTTATTACGTCCGAAAAGCCTCTTGATTGGAAGGACAAAGCTTCATCAATTGCAGGTGGCAGAAGTGATGCCCACCTGAATAATGCAAATATGGTTTCTGGACAGTGCAATCCTCCAAACATGTCACCTCCCGTACAGCACCCGCTCTTCATGCAAATATGATGGCCACCTGAATCATGTCCCAGCACCCGCTCTTCATGCTGTTCCTCTTTCATGTTTAGTGAAGCAGCAAGCTGAAGGTTTAGCCCCTTCGCTCAATCTGAAAGTGGCCCGAGCTTTAGTGTGACAGCGGAAGTGAATGCCAGAAAGCTTCCTGATGATTTATCCCTGCTGGACTCCTCTAACACAACTATCGCGGGGCCATCTGTTCAAAGTTCTGTAATGTTTCTTGAGCTTCTAAGGTGAATTGGGAGGCTAATTTATGAAGGAAAATTAGAGGGAGCCAATTGCAGCAAGAGGGAGAGAAGAAGAAGACGTTATTCTGGTGGGAAAAATTGATTTTGGCGCTAAAATTTGATGAAACCGGCTGGAGCAGGTCAGCAGCCGGTTTCTGGTGTTAATTGAATCAATTTTGCACACGTTTGGATGTCAAATGAGGTTTCGGAACGTTTAAATGCTAAGTGGGTTCTGTGACAAACGTTTGGGTGCTAGGTGCATTTTACTCGAGCAAATACAGGACCAACCACCAGATGGCTTAAGACCTCGAAAAATGGTAGATACTATGGGGAGGCAACGATAAGTCCACAAAAAAATCTTTCAGATGGCTTAAGACCTCGAAAAATGCAGATATTCACCAGATGGCTTAAGACCTCGAAAAATGCAGATATTCACCAGATGGCTTAAGACCTCGAAAAATATATGTCCACATGAATAACCTTTCAGATTTTCTTTTTTTTAATAAGTCCAAAAAAAATCTTAGCCCAAAATCGTTTCGATATAAAGAATTGAGAGCATGATTCGAATTCCGTATTACGTTTCACCTATTTTAATCGTCATCTTACCATCTTCTTATTTTTATACTGAGTCATACGACCTATATGTACGTTTTTTTACTTTCTATCGTAAGATCTTAGTTGCGAGGCATGTCTCGTAAAGTCGTAATTATGTAGCCTTGGCCTTCTCTAACACTTTTCCCTTTTTAGGAACTTTCCTTAGCACTAATGCTTTGTTCGTGTGTACTAACTTCTCTCGAGTGGCTTTAAGACTTGGTGAATATTTGCATTTAATTTCTAACCATATGCAC
The DNA here is from genome assembly GCA_036186865.1 of Eustoma russellianum. NCBI lineage: Eukaryota > Viridiplantae > Streptophyta > Magnoliopsida > Gentianales > Gentianaceae > Eustoma > Eustoma russellianum. The sequence continues at coordinate 607,251 of AP025073.1, forward strand.
TCTGATCTTTGTTTATTTTGCAAGTTCATAATCTTCAAATCGTTGAAGACCAAGCCTGCAAGACCCTACTACAACTGTTCAAGCTGTTCAAGTTTGAAATTTACGTAGGCTCATTATATTAATATAAAATATAGTAGCTGTCTTCAAATGGAGTGGACGAAACAAATCCCGCTTTTGGAACATGAATGAATGGGTTTTGTGTTTGTGGTTGGGGGGGGGGGGGGGGGGGGAGTAGGAATAATCCATTTGAGCTGAGATGGGCAACAAAATAATATATTGATTTTATACGTGACTTTATAACATTGTCTTAGATTCTTCCGCCTATAGCAGAGTATGAGAAGTCGGATGTACGCAACTGTACCTATGTATCAGAAACACGCAAAGGTTGTTTTCCGATGGCCCATAATGAAAATTGGGTCAAACTGTGTCGATCAACTGCTACTTTAAAATATAAAAATCGAAGTCAATTTAATAAGTCATTTTGATTTATTACATCAAATTCCAAATTAAACAAAAATGTTTCATTTACTCCCTTAGAAATTAAAATTTTCGAGATCACATACTAATTTACAATATATATTCTTTTCGCATGATGCTGCCATGCTAGTGCTAGATCTGACTCCACTATGATCCACCACTTCTACCCTCATCACCTCATGGCTTTGTTCTTTCTAATTTGGAAATGGAAGAATATATGTTAAAGATTAGTCAAAGAAAACAAAAGGCCTATAAGACAAAAACAAACTCAAATCTATTATATTGGATCAAACACTCAATAATTCAATCTGTACGTAGCTGAAAGATACACCTAAGCAGTGGGGTGGTGATTTGTTTACAAAAGCAACAGAAAGAGTAGTTGGAGACGGGATCCCATCACTACTCTCCACCGCACGACATGTAGCAGCACATGCATCTAGCCTCACCATCCTTCTGTCACGTGTCATGCGAGGGACAGTGAGATAAGAGAAAATGAGTGAGTAGATTCTAACCCGAATAGTTGACGGGTGGACATTACTTGTGGCACGAGCGAAACTCAACATGAATTAATTCAGAGTGGGGTTATTAAATAATAATTATACGTCCACATCAAATTACCAATTTTACCTTGTCTTTTTTTTCATTTCTAATGATATTAACGACGCATTATTCTTTAACTTTGTAATATGATGAAATAAAGCAAAATGAATCAATAAATTGTGGTTCTATTGTGAAGTAGTAATTGTTATAGCTGTCTTTTTCTTTTTCATGATTGTTCACAATAATCAATCATTATTTTTCTTTTTTAGTGGGGTCAAATAATTTTGCTTCACAAGTTTAAACTTTAAAATCTATTGGAAATGGAATCGTGAACCAACACATTCCATCACTGATGGGCATCACCCTTATATCTCAGGCTATTTTGACTGCATTTGTTGGATGCAAGGTCACAGTATCTCTACACTGTTAGTCTGTGTAAAAAAAAAAAAAAAAAACTTTGAGAAAAATGTCAGTCAGATTATTCAATGATCTTTAAAATGAGAAACACATAATTTAATGTCCACAAAATGCCGGAGACAATTTTCTCTGGTATAATGTGAAGTGGAACCCAACCTATGTAGATAATTACATAAATAGTGTAAGACCGTAAAGGATTTCACTTTTTCTTAAGATAATTATATAAATAGTGTGAAGTGGAACCCACATGATGGGTCCACCCTTAAGGGTAAATCAGGGTCTGGGAACGGAAGGAAGGAGGGAGAATTTGAAGCCGTCGCCGGCAAAAGTAGTGGGTCGGATGAGATCTGAGGAGGCAAAATATGAGACCTCCAATCACGCGACGTCACGTGTACAAAAGAGCCCACTATTTACTTTTTTTTAAAAAAAAAAAAACCCTTTTGTACACGTAGCGTCGCGTGATTGGAGGCCTCATATTTTGCCTCATATTTTGTCTCCAATCAACCAACCAACCTCATTTCTTCCATTCATAAATACCTCCAATAATAGCGTAACCGTAAAGAACCCTTTCTCTCTCTTCGAAGAACCCTAGGGTTCTTCGTCCAGTCCCTAAATCGCGGCCATGGATGGCCAAATTACACCCCAAACAAGAGAAGAAGCCGATCAACTACACCGAAGCGTGAAGAAGCCCAAAAGACCTGCCCTAGGCGAGCCTCTGTTCGACGAAATCGGGGAGCAGAGAGAGCAGGATGGGAGCTGGGCAAAACTCCTCCAGGCTAGCCACGAACCATTAGAAGTCTATACCGGTGATGAGGAGTACGACAATAGCGAAGAAGAACATCTGGAACACTATGACACGGTGATGATGGCGGAGGAGACAGGTACGACTATAGGGCAAGTTTCGATGGAGGTACCAGTTGAGGAATGCAAGTCTCTTTGGAAGCCTTGGCGAAGAGCTCTTATTATTAAGGTATTAGGCAAAACCTTCTCCTATAAAATGCTTGAGAAACGGTTGAGTGATCTTTGGGCAGGGGGGAAAGCTCGATATTGTCGATCTTGCAGAGGGTTATTTTGTGGTGAGATTCTTCTCTGCGTTACATTATTGGCAAGCCCTTAATAACGGTCCTTGGATGATTCAAGGTTTCTACATTACTGTGATGAAATGGAAACCCTTCTTCTCACCATCTCGAGAAACAATTAGTAATACCCTAGCTTGGATCCGTATACCAAAACTACCTCTAGAGTTTTTTGATGAGGCAATCTTGCTAAGATTGGGAAGTTTGTTGGGCAAAGCCATCAAAGTAGATGACACGACGATGAACATTGAAAGAGGCCGATTTGCACGTGTATGTGTTGAAATTGATTTGAAGAAACCTTTGATTTCTAGAGTGTGTCTTAATGGAAAAATTTTTGCTGTGGAATATGAGGGATTGGGAATGATATGCTTTCGCTGTGGGTTGTATGGCCATCCTATGGAAACATGTGGTGTTGAAGATACGGAGGAGGTATCTAAAAGTGAAATATCTGAGAGGAAAGATGGCGGTTTAAATACCTCGGAGCCATTTGGACCGTGGATGGTGGCAACTAACAGTAGGCGACGTAGGACCCCGAGTATGGTTGACGCTGTAGGAAGGAAGGAACATAAACACAACAACCCAACGTCACCAAGGGAGGACCAACAAAAAAAGCGAGACACGGAGTCACGGGTACATTTGGCTGGTGGATCTCGTTTTGACATACTAGGGGAACATGAGGTTGAAGCCGAAATTAATAATCCTGAGGAGATGTTAGCTATGGGATTACATCAGTTGAAAGATAACGGTCCTAAAGTGGTTTTTCAGAGTACCGGAAAGGGCGACAGCATTCGCATCAAGGAACGGAGGAATAAAGGAAGACATGTTCAAGATACATCTAATTTGACCTACTGTTTTGACAATGAAGAAAGAGACAACGTTCATGCTTCGAAACAGGCAAGTCCAAGAGGAGCCTTCTCGAGAGGCAGGGGGTCATCCAGACGGACCAGAGGAGGTATTGGTGGGTTGTCATCTTTACGGGACATCACGAATGAACCATCCAAAACCATTGTGAATGTGAACTTGGGCAACCATCTTTCAACTACCGATTGGCCAAGTTTACAAGTTAATCGAAAGGATCGGGTTCCAGGGGAGAAGACACATTGCATTAAGCAGCACCCCCCTGATGCTGCTATGGTCGTTGAAGCCGAAGACCCCCCTGATGCCGACCCAATCAGGGGAGAGGTGGATGACTTGAATTCTGTTGATGCAATTTCCAACAGCATGGATATTGGACCTATGATGGGGGTGGATACCATCGTCCTACATTAATTGTTTTATTATGGTGACTGTTTTTTCGTGGAATTGTCGCGGAGCGGGATCACCGGATTTCAAGACAGCTTTGAAGGATTACTTACATAGATACAACCCGGATATTTTGTTCCTAATGGAAACAAGAGTACACAGTTCTAAGGGTGAGTGGATACTGGATGCGTTCAATTTTTCTAAGTTTGCAGCGGTAGAAACCAGGGGCTTTGCTGGCGGCCTCTGGTGCTTCTGGAATGAAGATAAGGTTAAGATCAAAATCTGGGGATTTACAGCTCAGATGATTCTTATGGGTATCCTGAATGAGGGTAAAACGGCTTGGCTTCTTTCCCTAATCTATGCTTCGCCTGTTGTTGCTATACGAGAAGCTCTTTGTGATTATGTTGAACAACTCCGCCATTTTATTTACTTCCCTTGGTGTTTGATTGGTGACCTCAATCAAGTGATTAATAGTGATGATAAAGATGGGGGCAGGAGAGTCTCTGGCTATAATGTTGAAAGAATGAAGCGTATGATGGAGTTGTGCGGCTTCAGTGAAATGGAATTTTCGGGTCCAAAGTTCACTTGGACTAACAGCAGCTCTGGTCCTCGTAAGATCCAGCAAAGGTTGGACCAGTGCTGGGGTAACAATGATTGGCATTCACGCTTCTCCGGTGCGAACCTGCGACATCTTACACGTATGCATTCCGACCACCACCCCATCCTGCTGGATACGGATGTTCGGGGGTCTACTTACCAGGTGCCGAGGACAATTATGTTCCAGAGTAACTGGATGGAGCATAAAGATTTCGGAAATTTCCTGAAAAATGCTTGGCCCAGTATACCCAACGATTTGAGCTCTACTATCGACATTTTCTGGGGTAGGCTGCGGGTTTGGAGTAGAGAAGTGTATGGGAGTCTATTTGTGAAAAAAAGAAGATGTGAAGCGCGACTAGGAGGCATTCAGACGGCCCTATGCGTTAGACCCTCTCGGTTTCTAACGAAATTGGAAGTTGTTTTACAACAGGAATATGGGGAGCTTCTTAAGCAAGAAAATTCCTTTTGGCAACAACATTCTCAGCTACAATGGCTCTCTCATGGGGAGAGGAACTCAAGGACTTTCCATAATTCCTTGAAGTTATTTGTGAGGAAAAAAAATATCACTGCCTTAAAAAATATGAATGGAGATTGGGTCACCAATGATGAGGAGCTTCAAAAGATGATTCTGGGATTCTACAAGGAGTTATATTCTAATGATGACACATACCCGATGCAATTTCAGGAGGATCACTATTTATTTAAATTCCCGACCCTTTCTCACAGTGATAAGAGACTCCTTACGCACGCAGTATCCGGAAGAGAAGTGGAGAACGCGATTTTCCAAATGGGAGCGTACAAAACCCCCGGGCCGGACGGTCTCCCCCCGGCTTCTACCAACGTAACTGGGAGATCGTTGGGCCAGCTATTGTTCAATTCGTGTGTACTGCCTTTAAAGAGAAGAGATTCCCAGCCCACATGAGCAAAACATTCATCACTTTGATCCCCAAAATACGGAATCTGGAAAGTGTTAACCAACTGAGACCTATTGCATTGGCAAACGTTGTGACTAAGCTAATTACGAAGGTAATTGCGAGCAGATTCAAAAGTATTATACCTAAGTTGGTTGACCACTCACAAAGCGCTTTTACCCCGGGGAGACATTCGGTTGAGAATGTTATTATTGCCCAAGAGCTTATTCACACGATGCGGTATAAGCAGGGGAGGAAAACAATGATGATGGTGAAGGTTGACCTTGAAAAGGCTTATGATAGAGTAAGTTGGAGCTTTCTGAAGAAGGTGTTGCTTGCTGCGGGGTTTGGAATGGATTTGACGGAGTTGATTATGTTCTGCATCACTTCAACTAAACTTTCCATTATCTGGAACAATAAGTGCCTTGACGAATTTCAGCCTTCTCGGGGAATTCGTCAAGGCGACCCTTTGGCCCCGTATTTATTTCTCCTCTGTATGGATGTTTTGAGTCAGAAAATTAAAGATGCTGTTGGAGATAAAAGGTGGGTTCCGGTGTCGGCATCTAGAGGAGGACCGAAGTTTTCCCATGCCTTCTTTGCCGATGATCTCTTACTTTTTGGCGAGGCGACTGAGACGCAAGCGATTGTCATGGATGAGGTGCTATCCGACTTCTGCCATATCTCGGGTCAGAAAGTTAGTTTGGCGAAGTCTGTTTTCTATGTATCAAAAAACACTCCAGCTGCTGTCGCCCATAATATTCATCAGCGGATGAAGATGCGAAGGACTGAGGATATCGGCAAATACCTGGGCGTTCCTATGCTACACCGAAGGGTTACACCAGACACATATAAGTTCCTTACTGAAAATACTCAACGCAGACTCAGCACTTGGAAAGCTAGAGTGATGTCGCAGGCTTCTCGAGGTATTCTTATTCAGTCCGTGCTTAGTGCCCTTCCTTCTTACATCATGCAAACGGTGGATGTCCCGGTCTCCATTTTGAATGATATGGAAAAACATATGCGGAGGTTTTTTTGGAATGAAGTAACTGGAGAGAAACACATGCATTTTTTGGCATGGGACAAGATTTGTAAGCCAAAAAATCAAGGGGGTCTTGGGTTTAAAAATCTTAGAAAGATGAATCTTGCTCTGTTGACTAAGTTGGGTCTGCAAATGCTTATCCATAGAGACAGACTTTGGGTGAATATGCTTTGGGCAAAATATGGCTCCCCGCTTGCGGAGCAAAAAAAGAGAAGAGCCTCCAAGACATGGCGGAGTATTATGAAATGCAATAAGTTGTTAAGAGCTGGACTGGAGAGTTCGAACTTTCTGCATGAGTGTAGAGGCGACGTGGGAAGTGATAACTTTATTTCTTGGCAGGGCAAGAAACCGGAGCATTTTACTGTTAGCAGTGCATATGCAATGCAATTTGAGGAGTCGAGCTCGGATGAAACGGAGAAATGGCGGCGTGTGTGGGCACTTAAGGGACCTTTACGGGCCAACGTATTCATGTGGAGAATGAGACATGGTTCTTTACCGACGTTAGCTTTCCTTTTCAAACGTAATCTCATTTCAACCGCTTTGTGTCCTATCTGTGGAAGCGGAAGTGTTGGGGAGTTACACGAGCTGAGGGACTGTCGCTGGGCCCGACAGGTGTGGAGACTTATTGTCCACAAGAATCATTGGAGGCGGTTTGTGCAATTTGGCGATATGAAAGGATGGCTCGATATGAATCTGCACGAAGACTTGGGGAATGCGGAACAAACCTTCCCTTGGAGCTACATTTTTCGTGAAACTGGCTATGGGTTGTGGCAGTTTTGGAACAAGTTGACTCATGATGATACTATGACGGTGATCCCACCTTCTGTGTTCATTAAGACAATGCACTTTCGGTTAGGTGTTTTGTGTATAGCCAATCATGTTGATGTGGATAATATCCGGATGTAATTGGTAGATGCTAGATGTGACTTTGCTTTTGTATTTTCCGGCCTTTTGCTTTTGTGAATAATACATCGATCCTTTCCTCGGGAAAAAAAAAAATACCTCCAATATTTTATTCCCCGAATAACTGATTGGCAAGTTCTCACACAGAGGAAGAAGCTCTTCGGTGCATTTATTATAAAATGTCACGCGTCAAAATAATACCACAAATGTATATACTTGTCATATGTTTGTAACAAAACTTTACGAGTTAAATAATCAAATATGAGTAGCTTTACTAAAAATTGGTCAGCCCTTAAAAAATAAAGTATGTTCATAATAAACTAAGAGAATATTTTTAAAACATATAGCAACATGACTCAATGGAAATTAGTGGTGTTAACGAATCGAGCCGAGTCAAATATTAGGTTTTTGAATTCGGATTTGTTTAGATAGCGAACTATTTGGCTTGGTCCATTTAGCTAAACAAGCTTTAAAATCAGTTCAAGTTCTGATTGATAACACTATAAGTGTTTAAACAAGCCGAACTGTCTGTGAACATTTCGGCTCGTTTAACTAAACGAACCCAAATAGGTCTTTGAATTTGACTCGTTTAAGTAAAATTAACAAATGAGTTCGAACCAAATACGAATCAAACTCACGGTTCGGTTGTGGAAGGCAATAAAGAATTGTGAACATTTAGTCAAGCACAACTTGAAAGTTCGAATTACACTTTCAGCTCTGGATATTGTTGAGACGAATTTGAATTTAGATTCGTATTAAGTAATACATTACAAATTGCCCAACCACTATCCACTACAATCATATACAATCACACGACACATTTTTGAAAAAGCTTAGTGGGGTAACGTACACCATCTAGGAGTTAAATCTTTTGGTCGAGACGAGGGAAATGTATTTTTTGATACCGTAGTAAAAAATACTGTAATAAGTGCTGCTGAAAATTTTCTCAAAATTCACCCTCGTATAGCCTAACCAGCCCATGTTGTCACGTACGATGAACAATGCGCTGAATGCTGGTCTCGAAATAATTCTGCTGCAACTTTTGTTATTGCTTTTCAATCAACACAGCCTTGAGTTTTGACCCAAACCAAGCTATCATTTTTACTCTCTCTACACAACCATAGCTTACTCTTCATACAGGCCAGCAACCCCTGTAAAGACTCTATCTTTCAACAATTTTTGTAATGGGTTTTCACTCACTTGTCAACCTATGAAACTGTAAGAAAGTGGAACAGAGGAGAGGAGGAACAAACGTTAAAAAAATTTCAAGAAAGCCCAGAAAAGGAAAGGAAAAGGTTATTTCAAGAATCAAATCAGAGGTAACGATCCGCTCATGGTAGGCGAATTTCGTGAGTTTGGTTAGTTAGCCTTTTGAATCTCTTTTTGTTTGCAGAGTCAAAAATGGAAATGTATCTTCTGCTGCTGTATATCAAGAGGTGCTTATATAGATATACGTGCAAAGAGGCGCATTTATACATGTTTATATGATGATTCTTAACGAGAGGGTTTTTGGAGTTCAATGAAGATTGGTTTAAAATGGTGGATCCAAAAAACAGAGTAGTTGTTTTTTGGGTTGTAATTTTTTCTTTGCTGCTTAAGTCTACGCTAGAGCAGCAACATCAGCAAGAATTGTTAATTTCTGGTGAGGAAAAATTGGCTTTACTTGAACTGAGATCTTCATTGGGTTTAAGGGCAAAAAAATGGCCTATAAAGTTGGATCCTTGCTTACACTGGAAGGGCGTTGAGTGCAGTAATGGCAGTGTTACTGGGATCAATATATCAGGGTTTAAGCGTACCCGTGTTGGAAGACGAAACCCTCAATTCTCTGTTGACGCCCTCCAGAATCTTACCCTTTTAGCCTCTTTTAATGCCTCCAATTTCGCGCTTCCAGGTTCAATTCCTGATTGGTTTGGCTTGAAACTTGCTGCTCTCCAAGTGCTTGATCTTAGGTCTTGTTCAATTTTTGGTTCTATAAGTTCCGCCATTGGCAATTTGAGTAGGTTAAATAGTCTGTATTTGTCTGATAATATTCTTTCTGGGGCAATTCCAGCAACTTTGGGTCAGTTGGCGAGTCTTGAAGTTCTGGATTTTTCTCATAACTCGTTGACAGGGTTGATTCCTGAGACTTTAGCATCTCTTGGTAATCTAACTTTGCTTGATGTATCTCTTAATTCATTGTCTGGGACCATTCCTCCCGGCATTGGTTCTTTGTCTAGGTTGAAGTTCTTGAACTTGTCTAGGAATAGCTTGTCTTCTTGGATACCTCCCCAGCTTGGTGATCTTTCCAGTCTGGTTGACCTTGATCTCGGTTTTAATTCTTTATCTGGACTTCTGCCCCCAGATTTAAGAGGTTTAAGAAATTTGCAGAGAATGGTGATAGCAAACAATTCCCTTTCAGGGCCATTACCGGGGAATCTGTTTACACAGCTGACGCAGTTGCATTTTCTGGTGGTGAGTCAGAATGCTTTTACTGGTCCTCTTACTGATACCCTGTGGTCAATGCCTCAATTACAGTTTCTTGATGCCTCTGGAAATAACTTCACTGGTACACTGCCCAACTTTACTTCAAATTCCAACAGCAGTGTTGCGGTCTTTAATTTGTCTAGGAATTTGTTCTATGGAGGTATTACTCCAGTAATTGGAAAGTTTCGTGGTGTTGATCTTTCTGGCAATTATATCGAGGGAAAAATTCCTGATTACGCACAACGCAATATGGTGGTTGTTGATAATTGCCTCCAAAATGTGTCCAACCAAAAGAGCTCCAAAGAATGTGCATCCTTCTATGCAGAGAGGGGCCTCATATTTGACAATTTTGGGATGCCAAATATCACGCCTCTTCATCCTGCATCCAAAAAGAAGAGTCACAAGACTCTAATCATACTGGTTTTAATTTTAGGTGGTGCAGGAATTATAGCGCTTGTGGTTGTTTTACTGGTTTTGCAGATTTTATGCAACCGCAGGAGTGCAACAGCTCAAAGAGACACTCGGTTGGGCCCAGTTCCTGCTGGTGCAAGCCCTTTAACCCCTGCAATGCCTTTGGACTTTTCCAGTCTAGGAGATGCATTCACATACCAGCAGATTCTCCAGGCTACTGGTGAATTTAGTGATGAGAATCTTATCAAAAAGGGCCATTCTGGTGATATATTCCGTGGAATCCTGGAAGGTGGAATTCCCATTATTATCAAAAGAATAGATTTGAACTCAGTCAAGAAGGAAGCACACTTGTCAGAACTTGAATTTTTCAGTAAAGTTTCTCATCCAAGATTTGTCCCGTTTCTAGGGCATTGCTTGGAGCATGAACATGAGAAAATTCTGGTGTATAAATTTATGCCGAATGGAGACTTGTCAGGCTCTTTATTCAAGAAAACGAGTTCTGATGATGATAGTTTACAATCACTTGATTGGATTACTAGACAAAAAATTGCAATAGGAGCTGCGGAGGGACTTTCTTATCTCCACCATGAATGTACAACCCCCTTTGTTCACAGGTATTTGATGCTTGTTATACTATTTATATGTTGTTCAAGAACTTGAACTTACCTAGTCATTTCGTGAATTGAGCTTTGTGAGATACAAAATTGGACATTCACATTTACGATTTCATGTGCTCATTTATGACAATACCTTCAAGAAACACAAATTTTGATTTCTGCAGTAAAGCAACACATGTAAATATGCGAGATATTAAGGTTCATAGTTACTTGTCTTAATATTGTCGGTACCGCTAAGGTGATAGGGCACCAGGCGAACACTTCGCATGTGTAGAAAATAAAGTCACTTGAAATTGTCAAAACTAAAGTATAATTAAGAATGTCTCTTCATGCACTTCTCCCGCATTTGTCTGTCACCCCCTTTCGTCTGTGCGTGGTCAGTTTGTGAAAGTTGTATATGTTTGTAACTTCCAGCAGGAAAGGCTTTTAACATAGGCGACAAGTTACCAGAGCGACCTATAGCTCCAAACTTCTCTTTTTTTCTTGATATGCTCCCTCTTTAAGTTTTTTAAGCACAGTTTTATGTTCACTTCAAGCTCACGTTTCGTTATCTTTCCTTGCTACTTTGTCGCTCCCATCTCAGACTGTCTTTATAGCAAGCTTGAGTTAAAGAAAATACTATTGTATTGGAGTTACGGTATATTGGTAACTTGAAAATCAACTTGATGAATGGCCTAATCAAACTTGAGGCTCTAGAAGAAGTTTATCATCCTTTAAGCCAAAAGAAACACTAGGTGTGTGATGTTATTATCTTTTGTGTCCTCTATTAGGGTTTTGTTCAAGTTGCCTTTGTTTGCGAAAAAAGAGAAAATGGAATTATGTCGATGTACGTTTCATACACCATGCTAGGATATGGTACTAGCTGTTTAGGCTAAATTAAGAAACTCAGACTCCATTGTGTGTTTGGCTCTAGACACATTTTTCTCTCATCCTTTCTTTAATAATGATGGATGTTTTCAGTCGTTTATGACATCAACGCACCTTGCTAAACTTGGGGATTTTCTTACTATAACCGTTTTTGGAAAAACTGTTTTGAGTAATGCATTTTATCCATGAAAGAAACATCATAACGTTCTTTCTATAAACTATTCAAGGGTCTCTGTTTCTGTGCAACGTTTGCGTGGTTCTTCCTTTCAAGAAAAGGCATAAATGACCTTCGATGAAGCTCCTGCTCATATCATCATATTTTATTCCTCAAAGTCTACTTATTCTCAAATTCATTACTGGGACCATTCTGTGCAATTTTGCCCTTGCAAGTTGAAACTTGAGGTTTCAACCCTGCTGTTCCTCTTCGGAGAAATGTCTGCTTTGCTACTGAGCAAGGACAACATTGCCGTCTTAGAGTGGGATTACCTGTACTAGAGTTTCCACTTTGAAGCAAAATCCAGGCAGGTCAAACGATGAATCTTTGTGCAGTGGAAAGAGTAAATTTGTCCTAAAGAAGTACTTGTAGTGACTATGCAGACAAATTGCGATGAATTTATATTTTGATCCATCGAGTGAATGAAGCATGTGTACTTTCTCTTTTGGTTTTGGGTTTGGGGAGGGGGCGCATCACAGAAAGGTTAAGCTGAGTAAAGTGTTATTTAGTTAGCCATAATACATCAAATTAGACAATGGTGAAATAGACCTGCTGCTGAAAAGGAAGAGGGATATAACGAACTTCATGTCTTAGCTTTATGTGATGGCCTTAACATTCCAGCTAGACACCTAATCTCTTTCACTCGATGGGATGTATGAAATTTTGTCATGAATTTGTGTTAGTGTCTGTTGTTGCTCCTGTACCTCAGATGCATAGGTACCAGAGATAGCAAGTGAACCTCAGGGCTTGCTCGTGACTCTAGGGAACCAAAGCTTTTCACGTTTTAATAATTTTTTTCCTGATTCACTGCTAAAACTAGGTTATTATGTTTTTGGCATCTATAAAAGCATAGTTTCTCTATTTGTGTTTTTCATAATAAAAATTTTTCTGAATGGGCTTTTGATGTTTTCCATTTAATGCATCCTTGAAGAAATGTTCAAGCAAGCAGCATACTTCTCGATGATAAGTTTGAAGTGCGCTTAGGGAGCTTGAGTGAGGTCTGTGTTCAATATGGGGACAATCATCAAAATGTGATTACCAGGCTGCTGCGATTGCCCCAGTAAGTGAATCTCAAGTTATTAATTGTTCGAAAATTTAGTTCCCATCTATTGTTCCTGTTTATAAGAGCTACCCTGGATATGATTTTCCTTGTAAGTTACAAATTGAGCTGATTCTTGCTTTTTCCCATTCTGGTTTATTTGGATACAAACTTAAACCAAAAAATACGATCTCAAGATCAACCAATGAAATGTCAGAAAGAAAAGGAAGAAAAGAAAAAATCTGACCTTGAAAATTTTAATCTCCAACGACAAATGAACCTACAATTAGGGCATTTTTGCGCACTAGCCTTTTCCCTTACAAGATTTGGACAGGTAGTGCCACAGGCTGACCTTGTTGTGTAAAGCATTCGAAACTTTGGATAAAAGTTCCTTTTTTCTCCCGCAAATAACCTGGTGAATACTCGCATATGTTTCCATGTTTAGGCTGAACAGAAATATTTTAAGTTCCGAACTGTGGCTTCCAGGGGATCTTTGCATGCAAAACAGAAAACATATTCCGCCCCTCTTAAAATATGTCTTCACTGATGTTAATATTGATTAGAAACTAAGGATCCCTCTCTCTCTCTCTCTCTCTCTCTCTCTCTCTCTCTCCCCCCCCCCCCCCCCTTCTTTTCAAACCCTGGGAGCTTCTGGGATCTTGTGGGGACGGTGTGTGTGAATTTGGAGTAGGGGTTAATATGACGTGAAAACTTTTGGCTTCTGCTTTTACCTTTGACAATTCACATGCATTTTCTTTTCTTGGATCCATGCTCCTCCAGTAGATTGACTTCGTCCAACCATATGCTACCTATGTGCTATCATAAAACTTGAGTCCTTGTAACTGAGTTAGGTTACTGGCATTAAGGTTCGGAACTCCTGAGATACTTGGCTTACTGGTTAAAGATGTCATTTGTTTGTCAAAAAGGCTTATTAATCTAGTAGCAAGTAGAACGTTCTCCCACCATGAAGACTTGAGTTCGAGCCCTTTACTGTATGTGTAAAATATTGGAAAAGTTCACATTTCTTCATTATTTTTATTCTCAGTTTTCATTTGTTTATTGCCATGTCAAATGAGTCTTTTACATCTTGAACTGATCTGACGAATTAAATTTTCACTTAATTTGCAGGACATCGGAACAAGGCAGCTCTGGTAAGTGTTTGTAATTCAAATGCTAGCCTTTGTTGCTAAATGCCAAATATGTTCTTCCTTTCAATTGTCTTTCTGTTTACATTTTCGTGAAAGTCATGCAGAGGAAGCAAATACCTGCTGTGTTGATAACGGATTTTATCATTACCCTTTCTCGTGCACAGTGATAGAATAGTTAAGAGTTTCATAATTGCACCATGAAGAAAATAAAATAGTAAAAAAGAATAATTAGATAAATATGTGAAAGTAAACTAACAACATGAAGAAATAGAGGTAGAAAATTGCTACTTGCTGTATCCTTGACATGTTAAAAGCTGGAACCAGGTCTTCACATGTGCCTGATTTCCTTTTTGCTCACGTATTCAGGTGTAGCCCAATCAACATGTACCTATGATGTTTATTGCTTCGGAAAGGTTTTGCTTGAACTAGTAACCGGAAAATTAGGCATCAGTGCGTGCAGTGATGCTACCATGAAGGATTGGTTGGAGCAGACGTTGCCCTACATAAGCATATACGACAAAGATCTGGTGACGAATATATTGGACCCATCTTTAATCATAGATGAAGATCTCTTGGAGGAAGCTTGGGCCATGGCTATTGTTGCTAGATCTTGTCTCAACCCGAAACCAGCAAGGCGGCCCCTTATGAAGTACATTCTTAAAGCCCTTGAAAACCCTCTGAAAGTGGTGAGGGAAGAGCACACTAGCTCAGCGCGCCTTAGAGCAACATCCTCTAGAAGTTCATGGAATGCTGCTGTATTTGGAAGCTGGCGTAGCTCTTCAGATGTCGCGGCAGTACAAGCTGCACCAGCTAGTAAAGCAGGAGGCACTAGCTTGAAACAGTCAGGAACAAGTGGTTCTCAGGGAAGTGGTCCGAATTCATCCTCGACTAGAAGGCAATCAAATGAGATTTTCCCTGAACCAGTTGATGTGCAAGATGTGAGAAAGACAACATGAGGACTAGAGAAAAGATGATTCTTGATTCTTTGTTACTAATGCAGTAGATGGTGCATTGGAGTTCCTTATATACAGCTGAACGATCGCCTCGCTGGTAAGTTATGTCAGCCAGTTTTGTTCTAAAGATAAGTTGATTGAAAGGCAGTTAGATATTGATCAGCAAACTGCAGCATTTGGAATGCTTTTAAGATTTTTATATTTATTCTTGGGCAGAGGGAGAGGAGAGGGAAGATATAGAGATGGAGACAAAAGGAGAGTACTTAGTCAGTCATGATTATGGTTCCCCTTTTCTTTTGGGGGGCTTATTTTTGGTTAAAACAAAGCTGCATTTTTTTGGGGCTCTCTGTATATTGGTCTTTCTTAGTTGTCAGTGTAATGTAAATTATAAAGGCTCCACTCCTTCCAAAGATTGGAGTACAAGGCATGAAAGGGTGATTTGCTTCTCTGTATTCTTTTAGATTGTTGCTCTTTTATTTATCAACTTTGTTGAATTTCTTGGTTTTTATGATAGCATGTAAACAATCTGTTTGCTATTAGTTTATTTCGTATTCATGTAAAGAGGCGTCATTTAATAAAGTATACAGTCAAAATGAAGAAGTCTGGGCCTCCAGGTTGATGGAAACAACAACAACAACAACATCCCATTTTTTAGAAGCTCCCATTTATGGTGGGTATGAAGGGTCGGATGTACGCAACTATACCCATGTGTTAGAAACACACAGATGTGGTTTTCCAATGACCCAAAATAAAAATATCGTCAAGCTGTATCGATCTACTGCTACTTCATAATATAAGAGCAGCCAATTTAGTGAGGAAGTCATTTTGCTTTATTCCATCATATTTCACAATCAAGAAAGAATGTCTTTGACTCTATTGGAAATGGAAACCTCGAAAACGATCAAATATTTGAAAAATAAGAATGGTTACATAAACATTGTACTGTAGTGCAAAGTGAAATTTCTCAACTTGCCACAGCAACTAGCTATTACCCTGAAAAGCCAACAGAAATTCCAAATGAAAATAATTGCAATGGTAGTATGACGAAAGGAAAGGTTTGCAATCTTCAGTCCGTAAAGTACCCCCAGGACTAACTAAATCCTGGTGCATACAGCATACTCTTGGAGTTTTCAATCGTGAACGATCACAAAACTATGCAGCTGTCTTCATCTTTAAAGCTTCAGCATTTGAATAGACAGGGTGAAGAACATGACCATCCTTGGGCTCAACATGCACCCACTTGCGCCCACTCAGCTTGTGCCGTTCAAACTTGACACACCCTTCTTTTAAAGCAAAAAGTGTGTGGTCTTTCCCAATTCCAACATAATTCCCAGGATGGAATCGTGTCCCTCTTTGACGAACAATTATATTTCCAGGAATAACTCTCTGTGCAATAAGCAATCTTTGAGATTAGTATACATGATGAGTGCAGCAAGCCAAAAAACACTGTAGTTCTTCAACCATACTACCGGTATCCCTTTGAAACAAAACAAAGTCTCACCTCTCCACCGAATTTCTTCACACCAAGATTTTTGGGCTTGGAGTCTCGCCCATTTTTTGTTGATCCAGCTGTTTTCTTTGTTGCCCAACGCCTGAACATCAACGATAGCCCCTCTCTGGATGCATCTGTATTGAATATCCAAGGACTGTCATTTACCACATGAACTCAAGACATATATAAAGGAAAAAACAACCAGAGAACGAATTTACATACCAGCGGCAGATCCATAGATGGACATACTAGAAACCATATCTCTGATATTTGTCCTTCGGAAGAGTGACGAGGCAAAATTCATTTTGCTAATAACAAAAGAAGGCTCTGAGAGGAATAATAACCTTATCAACAAACCAGACAAATAATAACGGAATTTCTGTTGCTAGTTTTCTCTGTGGTTGTGCACATGACATGGAGGGAGAGGAATGGGAGGATATTTTATAGAAAGGAAAAAGGGCATGGGGAGCCAAGTGTGATGGCTAAGACACAGATTAGACTATATGTTGCCCAGTACCTTATCAATGTCTGCAGGCAGGGTACCCTCCCAATGCAACAGCTAGCAAGCACAAGGAGGATGCTGCTCAATACAGCTAACCTAAAGAACCTATGGTTGATACTAACAATGATTTCGAACACTGAATAAATGGTTTATCTTTCACTTCAAAATATGAATTTTTCTTTCAAAAACAAAAATGGCCCTCACAAAAGAAACCACCAAGTAATGTGTTTTGGAGAAACAACAAAGAAAAGCTCGGGGCTTTTTTTCTCTATTTTCGGCAGCAAACACAACCAAATGGATTTCTTTGTTTTGTAAGGTTAGCCCATAAGAATAAAAGCAAGAAAATCACTCCATTCCCTAGTTCATCTTTACTGTTTCCACACAAACTGATAATAACAGATATGATCTAGAATCTACTTTACAGGGAATGATCCTCCAATCAGGTTTCCTTAATCCCATTGCAAATCAGAAATGAATTATGCAGCCAATCAAATATAGATGGGGAAAATGAAGAATAATATCCAAAACATAAAAGGATGTCTCAAACCAATCCCTTTCCTGTTCAATCAAGCATAAGAAAAAAACGTATCTTGAATTACGTACATGTACAGATGAACAAAAATTCTAGAGTGGAGTCACAAACTGACTGAATACATAGACAGAACACATAACTAGAGTCTGAGAATAATTGATAGCAACTTCTTCCCGGCGATATCTTAAATAGGAACCAAACTTTTTCTTCCCAGTCCATCAGCACGCACATTGTCATCCTAAAAATCTTTCACACAGATACAAAGATGTATTGATGTAGATATACTAAGATGGAAATCGCGTCCTGTCTACTTCGAAGCAGTACTTGAAAAGAAAGAACCAAACAAGGGCATACAAACTTAAAGGATTGTCAGAAATCAGAAATGGCACACCACATGGACATTCAACGGGACACGACGAGACATGCTCATCAATCAAAAAGGTGAAAAAAAATCCAGTCTAACTAGCTGAAAGGCAACATCAAGGAAGACTGAGGATGATCAGAGCACTCAAAAAAGATCATTCTCATCTGAATTGATACATTTCATTAGTCCAATAACATCAAGTGAACCATCCTAACAAGAATAAAGGGAGAACTGTTTAAGAAATTAAAGGAGAAGAACAATTTACAACAGAGGAACCTAACACAATTTGCCCCAATGAGTAAAAAACAGAGAGAGATCATTTTAAACCTGAAGATAATGAGATTCCTAGAGCTCAACGAAATCGCCGGAATGGTAACTCGCAGGACGGAATTGTTTCTAGCTCCGGTAGAGCAGTAGATATGCATAATCGGTCCGAGTCCCCAAAGTTAAGATGGGGTTAGGGCCTAAGGGTAGACCTGGAATATTGAAAATATGTGAGGATGTTTATGTCTTCTGCTTTTCTTTTTTTCTTTAATAGAAAAGATCAATCATCTTCGCTCCTTTGTATCTTGTGTATATTTTTTTTAAATAAAGCGATAATTATTGATATATTACAAAAATTTATACACCTTTTTTTTTTTTTGAAAAGATGGATGTATTCATTATAACAAAACTATAATAGTTGCAAGAGCAAGTCAAAACGGGTTGCAGTTACAATAAATCGGAACTAGAACAACTTCTGGCTATATTATATATTTTTAAATTTGAATACGACCTTTACATGTCTATCTTAATTTCAAACTCAAGTTTCTTCAAACTTGAATGTACTTCGAACAAAATAAAAAAAAAAATTATTGTATATACAAATAAATATTTATTTTTTTGTTTTGTATTATTGAGTCATTATGAATTTTTTATTTTTAATGAATTTATTACCATTTTAATACTTGACAATTAATTTATTGCTTGTAACATGGATACTAATATAGCATCCAATTGTGTATAATTTTTACATATATTTGAAGTTTGAATATGTTACTAAGATAACGATTCGAGTATGTGCATTTCATATCGGGTCACGTGCTCTTCAGTCCCAGCATGACAGCATCCGT
This sequence comes from Eustoma russellianum, assembly GCA_036186865.1. NCBI lineage: Eukaryota > Viridiplantae > Streptophyta > Magnoliopsida > Gentianales > Gentianaceae > Eustoma > Eustoma russellianum. The sequence goes on from AP025073.1 coordinate 626,167, forward strand.
CGCCTTGCTCTTCATTTATATTTATTCATTAAAATTAAAATATAATACATGCCAGGAAACAAATTCATAAATAAAACATATACAAGGGTAAATGTTGAAGCTACCTAATTGAGTACTTATTTTTTTGAACTTAGGTTAAGTACTTATTAAGCAGTCCGTTTGCAATTTTGCTTCGTGTGTGACAGAAGGCCTTTGGAAAAGCAACGTTATGACATATGTCAACACACGACAAAAACGAAAATATATCCCTCATGAGATAGCTCAGTTGGTAAATATTTTTTCTTTTATAAGAATTTACATGACTTATAACGGTTTTATTTTTTTCCGGTAACTTGATGTCTTCTATATTAACTTGATTTAATGTCTAATAGTTATAATGATAACGACTAGTTATCTGCTCAGCTGGGTTAAGGTTCTAAACTACTATATTTACATGTAAAATACTAAGTGTTGCAGCTAGGCTTCGGTTTTGCTACCTAACTGGTTGTGCCTTCACATTGGTTCTGCACACCTTTATTGTGGTTTTTCTTCTCCGCTCTTTTTCATCTTGGTCATTTACAATTCTATCATGCACTTCACTTTGGCTCTTCACCTCTTTGCCTTGGTCACCTCGGCACGGTAATATTCTTTTATCTGTTTGGTACAACTTCCCCTTGATAGTATATATATCTTACTTCCCTAGTACGTATGCTACTATGTTCAACTCAACACAATTCAGCTAAGCTTATATTCTACCGTTTTCAACATAGAAAAGGAAAGAAGAGGGACTCATAGAAAATCTTGGTCGTTTTTTAATACTTCTAATGGGAGATGATATCACACCACGTCCGATTCAATTTTAGTTTTTGTTTGTTATTGCGTGCCATGGAACATATGAATGACATATTCTCAAACTGTATGCGTAATCTTCCTTTAACAAAAAAAGAGTGTCTCGTCATGTGTTTTTGGTATTGCATTCATGAGATAAATGAAGGTGATACGATATCTTCCTTGCTATTGCGTTCATGGAATCACAGAGGTAGACATGGTATGATTTCGTACATCCAACTCTTCTATGTTACGTAATAAACAAAAACTTCTAAGATAACACGGTAATGTTGTTATTGTATTGTAGGCAACGTATACTCATCGACATACGGGTCAACATTCTTTATCTATTACTCGATTAGTCCATATCAAAACTAAATACATCAAGCTACAAAAAAGTAAATGGTTGATTAATGATGAAATTGAAATTTATTATCTTATAAAGAATCAAAACTAAAGAAAATATTTCTTCTGACAAAAGTGGCACAAGCAGCACGCCAGACTGCAACCGGTGCTCCATTGTAGCCTTCTTTCAGACCTCCGCTTCCGTGATCTTTTGTTTTTTTTTTTTCCCGTTTCGTCAAAAACAAAGTTCCACCATCGACACATATATTACCATGACCTGTGTTTAGGTGTCCATTCTCAAATCATCACCGATTTCTCCCCCTATTTTTCCCTATATTTCTGTCATCGTTACTCCACCCTCACTCTTCTTTACTCCTGATTCCCTCTCCTTTTCTACAATTTTCAACTTTTGAAAAATATTTCCTTTAATATATCTTGTTCTCGCTTAAGTTGTGATACAATGGGTCGTTTCCGTTTCTTATTGTTTCCTCTGTTTCTTGATGAACTCCGTTGAAAAGGGATGCATAAAAATGGAAACTTTACACGAAAAATTGAGCTGCTATGGAGTTTTGGACAATGGGAACCACAATTCTCGGCCAGGCAGCAAGAACAGATTTTTATCTTGGCTTGATTTAAGAGTCTTTTATCTAAGAATCAGCAAATGTGAAATTGATTCATCAACTCCAGAATTCCTTACTCTCAATCATGTCCCGTTAAATCATAACATTCTTTTGGAGCTAAATGGGGTCAGAACAAGCAATAATTCTGATGCAGTGTCAACTCTCTTGAGGAGAGACAAAATTGACAAGAAATCAGAGGAAATCACATTTGTGAGTACTGATACTATTAGTGTAACAGGGAGTATGAAATTTGAGGTTCTTTATGATGATATACTTGTAATATCCGGTGTATTAGAATTCTGTACAAGTAATGGTAATGGGATTTTTGGGGATTCAAGAAATTTTAGTCCCTCTTGGAGCATGAGTTGTGAATCGGACATGGTAAGAGGTTCTGGTTTATTTAAGGGGTGTCAGGAAGTAGAGGTTTATGTGGCCGGAAGCTTCTCCGGCAGTCCGTTTTTATTGACAAAGACTCTACAGCTTGATCAAAGGAGGAAGCAAATAAGGAAAGCAATGCTGGAACCAATTCCAGAATATGAGACAGCTGAAAATCAAAAATATAACTCATCTGGACCCCAAATGCAGGTAAATATAAGTTCAAGAATTGATTAACTGTAGTTAAGAGAATAGTAGTTACTCTTTATATAACATCATATAGACAAGGGGGAGTGGCAATCGGTGGGTGGCGTACATCCCTTTGCACCCAGGGGGAAGTGCTACATCCCTAGGTGGTTGGGTTTAAAACAGTGGCGTGCCTATTATTTGTCCGTATTACATTGGATAACTGGTTACTGGGGCGTTAAAATACATACATATATATATCTTGGTTGATACGGTGTGTAAGTTTCCATTTCCGGTGGAGTCAAGGACATACTATTCCTTGACTTTGAAATATAATGAAATAAAGCAAAATGACTCACTAAATTGGCTGCGCTACTTATATTGTAAAGTAGAGTTGATTGACACCGCACTTTTCATTATTTTTTCATCGGGAAACAATCTTTTTGTGTTTTTAACACATAATCATGGTTGTATACATCCGACCTTCCATACCATGCTATAGGCGGAAGCCTTTAAGATAATGGAGTAATGATGCTGTTGTTGTGGTGATGGTGGTAGTTGATACGGTGTGTATTTTATTGGACTGGTGATACAAAGTTGAATTCTCAGTCTCGATGATCTTATAGATACGTGAGTTTTCGTCTGATGAGACCAGAAATGCTTACCGGGTGGATCAAAGATGACCCGATTTGTATGCCGTTAACTCTTCGTCTAAATCCGTCAATGGAACCTGAGAAGGAAGAGAAACGTTAGAGGTCCCAGGGCGCTGCCCCGGAAAACCTTCCGACGCTTAAGTCAGTTATGGGTGTTTTGAGTAGGCAATTTATGCTGGAATAAAGGTTTAGATGAAACCTGTAATAGGATCTCAATGAGTATTAAGCTTTTTGAGTATTGGCCGAGATGGAGTTCAAAATAGAAGGCTCCAGAAGTTGTTCCCAAAAGTTGGATCCCTTTCTTCGTCTGGAAAGAGGGATATTTATACCCAAGATTGAGGAGGTCTGACCCCCTGCCCGTGGATGGGATTGCGATGTGTCTGAGATGGCTGTCTTGTCTGCTGCAGGTGCGCAGCATGATAGGACAAGTGCCTGTGAATGCAGTTGTGTCAGTGGCTGACTCTATGATGTGTAGGTCGGCCTGCTATGATGACCTTGTATTAATCCAATCGATGCTTGACACCTGGAAAGTATTCTGCAGAACTGCCTTAGTGGGTCCCAGATGCCCGTAGATAATATCTTCCTTTGAACTTATCCGAGATACTCTGAGTAATAGTGTCTATGAGAGCAGAGAGGAGATCAAAATTCGGCGCTAATAAGAAGCTGAGGCCGAGCTGAATGGGTGTCCTTTGAAAGTTGTGCACTGTTGATTCCTTTACTTGCCGAGGTTGACTGTAAGCAGTAGCTTTGACCAAAGCATTGCCGAGCCGAGGTGCAATATGACTTCATTCCTAACTAGTCTTAGTCATGTTATGCAAGTGCCGACCTGACTCAGGCATGCGGCCGAGCTGACTAAGGGTTACAATTGAATCTGCCTTAACCACTTTGATAGACTTGTTTTCAGCTAAAGATGGTGGTGTCGGAGCAGAAATGCCATCATGTCGAGCTGCAGGAGTAGTCTCAGACCTTGATTTGTCGTTGACTAACTGATGACTTTGTCTTTTCTGAGCAGGTCAGATCTTGATTTGCGATGTGTCTGAGATGGCTGTCTTGTCTGCTGCAGGTGCGCAGCATGATAGGACAAGTGCCTGTGAATGCAGTTGTGTCAGTGGCTGACTCTATGATGTGTAGGTCGGCCTGCTATGATGACCTTGTACTAATCCAATCGATGCTTGACACCTGAAAAGTATTCTGTAGAACTGCCTTAGTGGGTCTCAGATGCCCGTAGATAATATCTTCCTCTGAACTTATCCGAGATACTCTGAGTAATAGTGTCTATGAGAGCGGAGCCGAGATCAAAATTCGGCGCTAATAAGAAGCTGAGGCCGAGCTGAATGGGTGTCCTTTGAAAGTTGTGCACTGTTGATTCCTTTACTTGCCGAGGTTGACTATAAGCAGTAGCTTTGACTAAAGCATTACTGAGCCGAGGTGCAGTATGACTTCATTCCTAACCAGTCTTAGTCATGTTATGCAAGTGCCGACCTCACTCAGGCATGCGGCCGAGCTGACCAAGGGTTACAATTGAATCTGCCTTAACCACTTTGATAGACTTGTTTTCAGCTAAAGATGGTGGTGGCCGAGCAGAAATGCCATCCTGTCAAGCTGCTGTCGTTGACTAACTGATGACTTTGTCTTTTCTGAGCAGGTCACATCTTGATTCATCATCGTCCATGGTATTTTGTCGGATATTCTTGATTGATATACGTCGATTTTGTGTGTACATTGTGCATGTGACGTGAAAAAATAGGACGAAAGCAACCCACAAATCAAAACTGGAGTTTGTTCATATACATTTTAGTTATATGATGAGTTTAGGTGAAACCCTTGCTGCAATTGCACTCCGTAATGCCTTTTATCCTTCTGCAATCTTCTTGGTAAGTGTTATTTGACAGGCATATAAAAACTTATCCTGGTCTCACTGGACACCATAAGGCTGGCACAGGGTTGAGATCAGAGGAGACCTCAAGTGAGGTAAAATATGAGACCTTCAATCACGGGACGCCACGTGGCCCGCGGTTTTTTTTTTATAAAAAAAGGCCACTTTGAACACGTGACGTTCCGTGGTTGGAGTCCTCATATTTTGACTCACTTGAGCCTCTTCTGATCTCAACCCGGCTGGCACATATCTGCAAGCAGAGGAATTATGAAGTATTCATCTTTCCTGTGTTTTTGTGATAATTGTTTTCCCTTGCCCGCTAGAGCTATCATGGATGATACTTAGCACAAAAGGGCTAATCTTTAACAACTCAGCATCAAGAAAAGGGCTCTTCTTTAACAACTAAAAGTAATAATTGAACTAAATGATCCATACTAGCATAATACAATTTACGCCTGTTTCATTCTTCCCATTCTACAAGGTGTAGGAACTAAAGCCTTTCTAACAAACTGTATAGAAAAGTTTTCATTTCCAATGGAGTCAAGGACATACTTTTTCTTGACTTTGAAATATGATGAAATAAAGCAAAATGACTCACTAAATTGGTTGCGCTTCTTATACAGTGAAGTAGCAGTTGATCGGCACAGCTTGACGCAATTTTCATTATGGGTCATCGAGAAACAACCTCTGTGTATTTCTAACACATGGTTATGGTTGCGTACATCTGACCCTCTCTCTAAGGCAATAGAGTAATGTTGTTGTTGTGGTAGTAACAAACTGTAGAGAAAATGACATAAGCAATAAAGGCTCCCACCGTGTCCTTCCTCCCCTCGTGTCTGGTAGAAGTTGATATGCAGCTGGCTGGTCAAATTGGAAGATTCTTTAACTACTATAATGAACAAAGATCATTGGGTTCTGCTTCCTTTGATATGATATATGGTCAATTTGCTTGAATTTATAAAAGTTCTGTGCCCTTCAAACTCTCAGAAAGGGTGCATGTCATCCAATGTGTGGTTGAACTTTTTGGCTTGTTCCGCGTGTTATCTCATATGAGCATTTATTACACAGGGATACTGTCTGATGAGCCAAAAAATATTCCCCGTTGGTCAACAACGGTCAACGTATGAGTGAGGCTAAGAATGGCGGGTCGGCCCGGAGGTTGGTTAGGACACACGAGGACAAATAGTTCATCTCGGACACAGGGCCCCACCCTCATCTCAGCCATACAGTCTCAATGTTTCCTGGGGGCTAAGGATCTTACCTCGGTCTAAAGGCCTCACTCAGGCCTAAGGGTTTTTAACTCGGCCACAAGGCCTCACCTCGGCCCGCAGCTCCATCTCGGCCAAAGAGTTGGGCTCGGCCTCGGATCCGACCTACTCATTGACCTCGGACCGCCTTTAGTGGCGTCAGCCACGAGCATCATGAAGGGCCCACCAACGCACTTCGAAGTCAGCCACTTTCATCTCGGCATGCTGACCCCACATCATCAGCCATCTCGGGCACTTCTGAGTGCTTCTAGAAGACTTCATCTCGGTTCTAGGAGTTTACCCCAGGTAATTCTACCAGGTGAAACTCCCAGCCAGATGTCCCAAGCTAGCTAATTCAGCTCAGCACCGAGCCACATGGCGAGCATGCAAGAGCAAGAGTCATCCGACCGACCTCCTTGCCTGTCACGATATCTGAGTTCTGCCCATGCATTGGCCCAAGCCGCCATATAAAAAGGCCAAGCAACAGGAGAGAGGGGGAAGGTAACCACAAGCTCTGAGAAACTACTCGCTAATAATTCATCTTCTCCACAGTGAAAACACAGGTTTTACAAAAACACCTCAGTTCACTTAAACCTTCACCATATATAAACCTCTCCAGAAAAATGGCCCAAACTGACTTGAGCGTCGGAGGGTATTACCCGGGGCCATAAATCCCGGGTCCTCTGACCCTTTCTCTTTGTGCAGGTCAGCAACTCACTCGTTACGGACAATTGACGGAGTTCTAACGGCACCACATCAAACAACTACTTGGTGATAAACTCAGACATCATCATATTGGCGCTAGAAGGAGGGCCCCGAACCTCCGTCATTTAATTTTGTTTAACTGCACCGTTTTATTTAAACAAGTCAGAGCAAATGGGTAAAGACGTCCGTGAGGGACTAGGAGAGTCCTCCAATCAACAACGACGTAAAGAAATTCGCTCTGCTCATCCTGGACAGGATTCCAGGAGGACAGAGCCAGAAAGGAAGAAGGTCCCGGGTATAACCGCGGATGAGAGAAACAAGGCCATGAAGTATGTGGCCGAAAACTTGGACGTATTCGAAGCCGTGGTGGAACGGCTCAAAGGGAAGAGACCAGAGATGAAATACATGGAGGAAGATTCTACATCTCTCCATCCAAGGCAGAAGACCCAACTGCAATCTTCTCATCATCCTCAGGGGTTTATGGCGGGTGCTAGGCGCAGTGGTGACAGAGCCCCAACGGTAGAGTCGGTGCCTATTATAAAGCCCCGATCATTTAAAAGTGTTCGACAGGAGGCAGATCCTCGCAGGCCGAGGAGCCGACCTGAGGAATTTAACCCTGAATACTTGAGGGTGATCCAGGAAAGTCCATTCTCCTGGGATATTGCAGAATACTTGGCACCGGACAGTTTTAAGATGCCAAAGATGGACACATATGATGGCACATCTGATCCGACGGACCATCTCTTTCAGTTCCAGACGGCAATGAGTTTAAAGAATGCACCAGATCCGCTCTGTTGTAAGACCTTCCCTATGTACTTGCGGGGGAAGGCAAGAAGGTGGTTCCAGGAGCTCCCACCCCAGTCGGTGGACTCCTTCAGACAGCTGGCGCAAAAATTTAAGTCCCAATTTGTGTCGAGTGCGCCATTAATAAAGAATTCTTCGCACCTTATGACCCTGAAGCAAGGTGCGGAGGAATCTATATTGAAGTATATGCAGCGCTTTTCTGACGAGTCATTGCAGGTCAGTGACCGAAATAAAGGAGTGAAAGCCGCTGCGTTTATTAATGGTCTCAGAGCAGGTCGCCTCTTTTCACAGCTTGCCGAAGAGGGGCCTACTACACTGAGAGAGTGCCTGGAAAAGGCGCACCAGTTTGCCCGAGGAGAGGAGGCAAACCAATTGAGGAAAGAAGCTGAGCAGAGTACCCGGCGTGAGGCTCGGCCCAGTTCCCGAGCAAGTCGACCAGAAGACCAACGTGAACGGCGCAGTGCGTTCGATCGCCTTGGTGTCCGAGGCAAGCGAGGCCAAGAAGGATTGCCCCTTTTGGCTTCAAAGGATAGGATTTTGGCCGTCATGGAAAGAGATGACCTAAGAACGGACCCCAAGCCCTTGGCAGGTCCCAGGGACAAAAGGGATCCAAAATTGTATTGCCGATATCACCGTGATGTCGGCCATGACACTGAAGATTGTCGGCAGTTAGCTCAAGCAATTCGGAAGTTGATTGAGCTGGGGCATTTGAAACAGTTCTATGACCCGCGCTCCCGGCTCCATAACCGTCTAAGCTTCCGAAAGAATGTGCAAAAGGATAAGTGCCGACCCGAGACACCCCCAACACATCCCAGGTCGGACGATGATGGGGACCGAGACCAGCAAGAGGCTGCAGTTCAGCCTCAGATCAATTCCATAATTTACACCATCTCGGGAGGTCCGTCACAGCCAAACCCCGGTGGTCCCAGTTCGTTAGGTACGTCAACTGGGCCTCCCCCGAAAAAACGGAGATTAGCTCGAGAATTGGTCTACGGACCAGAAGACTTGATCCCTCTCGACTCCAACAACACGGGATTAGTCATTGGACTATGCATTCATATGGCACCGGATAGAGTCGTAGAGGTACGGAGAGTGTACGTAGATACTGGGAGTGCTGTGAACATAATGTACTATCATGTATATAAACAATTGGGTTTGGCGGACTCCCAAATGACTCCAGTAGCTTCCCCTCTGTATGGATTCACGGGTATGCCTATTCGGCCAGCTGGCCTGATCACACTTAGTGTCAGCTTTGGCAAACCCCCGGCTTACCGTTGCTTATGGATGGATTTCGTGGTGGTTAAAGAGAGGTCGGCTTACAATATTCTTTTAGGCCGACCCGCATTGGTAGCATTGGAGGCTGTAATATCTCCCTTGCATGTTAGCATGAAGTTTCCTACCCCGGGCGGAGTAGTTACTTTACAGGGAGATATTCCTATAGCCCAAAATTGCTATACAGTGGCTACTCAAGGGAGTGGGGTCGTTCAGCAAGTTGTACTGGATGATCTCATTCCCCCAACAGATGAACGTTTACAAACAGATGACGCAGTTCAGGAATTCGTCTTAGATCCAGGTCGGCCAGAGAATACAATCAAAATTGGGACCTGGATGCCAGCTGAGACTTTGGCTCAGCTCCAAAATCTGCTAAGGGAGTTCGCAGAAATTTTTGCTTGGACGGCAGAAGATATGCCTGGAATCCCGACTACCTTAGCAGAACATCGGCTTAATGTGGATCCTCAGGTCAGGCCCATTAAGCAGAAGAAAAGAAACTTTGCACCAGAGAGGAACAAAGTGATAGTCTCGGCCAGGAGGTCTTATCTCGGCTTTAAAGCTCCATCTCGGCCACAGAATAGCTCGGTAATAGAGTCACGGCCTAGACATCCCGGACTAAAGCCTCTGCGCTTCTGCCTGGTTAAATGGCACCTCGGCCATAGCAGTTTAGCCCCTCCACTGACTTCGGTTAGAAACTCAGTTCAGCCAAAGGAGTCCAGTCCTTAGCTCCCAGTTGTCAATAATTCACTTCGGCTGCAGGTCACCAACTAATGACCTCAGCCAGACTACAATAGTCACAGAGCTGATTGCTACATGGCCTTCATGCAATCTCCTCTCTCCAGATGTCAATCATACGGAGGGAAGTTGCCAGCACAGCAGTCTTTAGCAGCTGCACGGCTGCCATGCAAGATGGCCAGATGTCTTCATTTTATCCACTTGAGACACGCAGCATCTAGCTTCACTAAGTATAAAAGGGCCTCCTCAGCAGAAAGAAGGCCAGGCTCTTTTCAAGTCGTTAAAAGCCTCAACAATTCGGAGAGATAATACCCCACTTTTCATCTCAGCTCGGCCTACACCTTGGCTGACCTCAAAACAGGTTTCATCAAACCTTTATTTCAGTTAAAGCCATACGCATAAGAGCTCACAACTGACTTGAGCGTCGGAGGTGATGAGCCAAAAAATATTCCCCGTTGGTCAACAACGGTCAACGTAGGAGTGAGGCTAAGAATGGCGGGTCGGCCCGGAGGTTGGTCAGGACACACGAGGACAAATAGTTCATCTCGGACACAGGGCCCCACCCTCATCTCAGCCATACAGTCTCAATGTTTCCTGGGGGCTAAGGATCTTACCTCGGTCTAAAGGCCTCACTCAGGCCTAAGGGTTTTTAACTCGGCCACAAGGCCTCACCTCGGCCAAAGAGTTGGGCTCGGCCTCGGATCCGACCTACTCATTGACCTCGGACCGCCTTTAGTGGCGTCAGCCACGAGCATCATGAAGGGCCCACCAACGCACTTCGAAGTCGGCCACTTTCATCTCGGCATGCTGACCCCACATCATCAGCCATCTCGGGCACTTCTGAGTGCTTCTAGAAGACTTCATCTCGGTTCTAGGAGTTTATCCCAGGTAATTCTACCAGGTGAAACTCCCAGCCAGATGTCCCAAGCTAGCTAATTCAGCTCAGCACCGAGCCACGTGGCGAGCATGCAAGATCAAGAGTCATCCGACTGACCTCCTTGCCTGTCACGATATCTGAGTTCTGCCCATGCATTGGCCCAAGCCGCCATATAAAAAGGCCGAGCAACAGGAGAGAGGGGGAAGGTAACCACAAGCTCTGAGAAACTACTCGCTAATAATTCATCTTCTCCACAGTGAAAACACAGGTTTTACAAAAACACCTCAGTTCACTTAAACCTTCACCATATATAAACCTCTCCAGAAAAATGGCCCAAACTGACTTGAGCGTCGGAGGGTATTACCCGGGGCCATAAATCCCGGGTCCTCTGACCCTTTCTCTTTGTGCAGGTCAGCAACTCACTCGCTACGGACAATTGACGGAGTTCTAACGGCACCACATCAAACAACTACTTGGTGATAAACTCAGACATCATCACTGTCTATTGGCAATGATGCCTAATATTATCTCTTCCAATAAAGCTTATGTCATAGTTGAAAATGTTACTGATTTTCCTGGAGGAGTTGTAGGAAAATAATCAAATGAAAGATGGAGGAAGAAAAGTTCTTATATTTCCAACACCTTTTTTTGCAATCTGATGTAGAATCCTATTCCATGATGCTAAAATCTGCTCTTTACTGCTATTTTTCCCAGAGAATCATCAAAATGGTTGTTGTTCTTTTCATGTTGGACCTGCGAATTCGAACTAGTTCATATGTGTTCAACCTGTAAATACAAAGTCTCAACTCTCACTCAAATTTTCTTTTACCATCTGCTATGACCAATCACAGGTTGTAGAGCACCAAGAATACAAAGCAGAAAACGAAGTTTACATGATCAACCATAAAGTGATGGAATACTTACACGGAGAAGACGAAGAGTTGTCATGGTTTAGTGCTGGATTAAGAGTAGGTGTTGGTATTGGCCTAAGCGCCTGTGTTGGGCTTGGAATAGGGGTGGTATTGCTGGAAAAAACCTACCAGGGAACCACACGAAACTTCGTGCGACGCTTTCTTTGATATCACAAGCAGTGAAGCTAGGCTCTGATAAGTTTCCTCCTAATGTAAGAGGCTGCTGATTTCTCTAACTTCCAGCTGATGTCTCAATGTGTATGTTTCTGTTGTCCTAACAAGCTTCTGCTGTTAAGTCCAAGATACTTTAGGCTTATAAATAAGACAATCACTGGCTCCCAAGGACAGTTTTTCAAGTTTGACAATCTAATTTTCTTGATGTTCCTTGTGAGTCTACCCTATAGCTAAAGGGCGTTCCCGGTGCACTAGGCTTCCGCGTTTGCTCGGGGTCTGGAAAGGGGCAGGATCGTTTCGCAATCTTATGTACGCAGCCTTACCTTATATTTTTTGCAAGACACTGTTTCCGTGGCTAAGCGCCTGTGTTGGACTTGGAATAGGGGTGGGATTGCTGGTAAAAACCTACCAGGGAACCACGCGAAACTTCATGCGACGCTTACTTTGATATCACAAGCAGTGAAGCTAGGCTCTGATAAGTTTCCTCCTAATATAAGAGGCTGCTGATTTCTCTAACTTCCAGCTAATGTCTGAATGTGTATGTTTCTGTTATCCTAACAAGCTTCTGTTGTTAATGTTGGAAATGAGGAATGAGAATATGGTAATCACAGAAAATGAAGCCGAGACGTGACAAAGTAGTCACTGTCCTTAAAGCAATTTTGCTCCTACCAAAGAGCAAGGTAGTCTTCAAGCAAATGCTTCCCAGGATATAACGGCTATCTTTCTTCCCTTTGCTCTAGAGGAGAAAGAATGAACTTGCTTGTTGAAGGTAGAGAAAGAGAAGAAGAAGATCACAATAATGCTGAGAACTCAAAAATTTTGCAAAAGATGGTTGTATTTATTGAAAGTAGCAAGGTCTTCTATTTATATACCTTAGAAGTGTTAAAAACATTCTTTGAAATCACTCTCAGCCTTATTCTAACCTCCAAGAGCCGTTGATTACCGTTTTTGGCCGAAGGGAGATGATTCTTGGATTAAAAAACTGTGACTGCTGATGAACAGAGCTGTCTGTTGGACATCGATCGATCACATCGATCGATCGATGTCACTTCGATCGATCGATGTGATCGATCGAAGTCGAACAGACTACATCGATCTCTTACTTCAAAGTTACTTCGATCGATCGATGTGACTTCGATCGATCGAAGTCATCGTTCGAAGTCCTCAGATCCACATCGATCTCTAACATAGATCGATCGATGTACTTCGATCGATCTATGTTGGAGATCGATGTCCAACTGATGTTCACCCAGTTTTCTACATTCCATACCAATCTCTTGACCAACCTTATACACGCTCTATATAAGTTTGGAGCACATGAAAACGTACTTTAATGTACTTTTTCTAACAATCCCCCACATGATCCAAACTTATATATGAACCTTTCATATGATAAACAACGGACTTCTTCTCAATCAAAATAAGATGAAGACACATAACGGAGTAGTGACAAACGTCTTGAACTATCCGATAGTACATCTGAAGATATATAAACGGAAATAGGGTGACAACCGTCTTGAACCACAAATTTCACTACTGTTTATATGATCATACAAATGACATGTCAACACCTAACTTCATACAAGTTCGCGATGTGGTGCATTAATGGCCCTGCACCCAATCCCAGAATTCATAAGCGCTCTAGAGAGTTTTCCAGGCTCTCATAGGAAGCGGCCCCACTTCCACACTTATATAGGTGTTATTCATCAAGTGTATACTACAATACACCACCATTTATAATGGCTATGAATCATCCATTAAGAGATTTACATCTCACCCTCAAAAATGTAATAAGTACTATCCACAAGTGCATCATCATAGGAAGGACAAATAATAGTACTTTATAGAATTCTTCTATGACGTGTTCTTACCACATTGAACTCCGTTTGTAGGATCTCTACTAATAGCGAGTTGGGTTCCTGTCATAGAGAATTCACCTCAACGGAATAAGTCCCATTCCTCTTGATGTCTTAAGAACCAGTTTTCGGTTCAAGCCTTTAGTTAAGGGATCAGCCAGGTTCAACTCGGTTTTGATATATTCCAAGTTAACCACCCCAGAACTAATCAAGTTACGCACAATATTGTGCCTCAAGCGGATATGCCTGCTCTTTCCATTGTATATTTTGTTCCTTGCTCGAGCAATAGCTGCCTGTGAGTCACAATGAACAAAAACAGATGGCATAGGCTTAGTCCACAACGGAATATCAACTAGTAAATTCCTTAACCATTCCGCCTCTGAACAAGCAAGTTCTAAAGCAACAAATTCAGACTCCATTGTTGATTTAGCCTTACAAGTTTGTTTAGAGGACTTCCATGAAATGGCACCACCACCCAAAGTAAATACATACCCACTGGTGGAATTTATCTCATCGTTATCTGTGACCCAATTAGCGTCACAATAACCTTCCAGAACTGCAGGACTTCCGGTAAAAGCAAGCCCCAAGTCCATAGTTCCTCGTAGATATCTCAATAGCCGTTTCAAAGCATCCCAATGCTCTTTACTTGGACTATGAGTATATCTAGCCAAACGATTAACAGAATATGCAATATCTGGCCTAGTACAATTCATGAGATACATGACACTGCCAATGATCTTAGCATATTCACACTGTGACACACCATCATGTTTATTCTTTTCTAACCTTATGGATGCATCATACGGAGTACTAACAGGTTTCACATCAAAATGGTTGAACTTTCTCAAAACCTTTTCAACATAATGCGACTGAGAAAGCATATAACCCCCACATTTCTCTATCAATCTAAGACCAAGTATCAAATCTGCTTTCCCCATGTCTTTCATTTCAAAAACAGATGAAAGAAACACTTTAGTGCTATTTACAACATCAAGATTTGTACCAAAGATTAACAAATCATCAACATATAAACAAATAATGACACCATCAAGATTTTCAAACTTACTGTAAATGCATCTATCACTTTCATTTACAACATATCCATTAGATAGCAATGCATTATCAAATTTCTCATGCCATTGCTTAGGAGCTTGTTTTAAACCATATAATGACTTCTTCAACCTACAAACTTTATGCTCTTGATCTTTAGCTATCATACCTTCAGGTTGTCTCATATAGATTTCTTCTTCTAAATCTCCATTTAGAAAAGCTGTTTTAACATCCATTTGATGTATGACTAATTTATAAATTGAAGCTAAAGCTACTAACACTCTAATAGAAGTAATTCTAGCAACAGGAGAATAGGTATCAAAGAAATCTATTCCCTCTTGTTGGGTAAACCCTTTAGCCACAAGTCTAGCTTTAAACTTATCAATTGTTCCGTCCGCCTTCAGTTTCTTTCTAAAGACCCACTTGCAACTGATAGGTTTACAACCTCTAGGCAAGTCTACGAGTTCCCAAGTATTGTTGCTAAGTATAGACTCAAGTTCGCTATTGATAGCTTCTTTCCAAAACTTAGAGTCTATAGACATTACCGCTTCTTGATACGTTGTGGGGTCATTCTCTAAAATGAATGCAGTAACAAAGTCATTTCCAAAGGACTTTTCTACTCTTTTCCTTTTACTTCTTCTAGGTGAAGTATCATTACTAGACACTTTACTAGACTCACCTTTTTCAAATTTAGGACTAACTAATGACTCTTTCTTCATAGGAAAAATATGCTCAAAAAACTCAGCATTCTTAGACTCAACGATAGAACCATTATCAACCAACATGAATCTATATGCAGCACTATTTTGAGCATATCCTATGAAAACACAATCATTAGTCTTGGGACCAATTTTACTTCTTTTGAACTCTGGTATACCAACCTTAGCTAAGCACCCCCACACTCTGAAGTAATTCAGGTTAGGTGCGAAGCCTCTCCAAAGTTCATAAGGAGTTTTATTGGTCTTCTTATGTGGAATTCTATTCAATATATGACATGCCGAAAGGATAGCCTCTCCCCACATATTATTAGGCAAACCTGAGCTTATAAGCATGGCATTCATCATATCCTTAAGCGTTCTATTTTTCCTTTCTGCAACTCCATTAGATTGAGGAGTGTAAGGAGGTGTGAATTCATGTATAATTCCATTATCTTCACAAAATCTTTGTAAAGACAACACATTATATTCACCACCCCTATCTGTCCTCAACCTTTTGATTTTCCTATCTAGTTGATTCTCAACTTCAATTTTATACCTGATGAACATGCTTTCAGATTCATCTTTATTTGCTAACAAATAAACTCTAGTATATCTAGAGAAATCATCAATAAATGTTATGTAGTATCTTTTACCACCTTTACTAGTATAACCTCTAAAGTCACCAAGATCACTATGTATGAGTTCCAACTTATCTGTTGTTCTTTCAACAGATTTAAACGACTTCTTGTGATGTTTTGCTTCTACACAAAACTCACACTTTCCAAAGTCATCTTCACATACATACGAGATTAGGTTGGTAAACTTTAGTCTTTTTAACGCATCTTTATTAACATGTCCTAATCTTGCATGCCAAATATTCAAAGAGTCAACAACGTAAGCAGAACTAGATGCATTCTTATTATTCATAATACACACAGCGTCTAGAACAAGTAAGCCCCCGGAGCAATACCCTTTCCCGACAAAGTCCCCACTCCTAGACAAAATAAGCTTATCAGACTCAAGAACAAGTTTAATGTTAGCCTTGTTCAGTAGTACTCCGGAAATCAAGTTCCTACGCATCGCAGGAACATGTAACACATTATTCAATTCCAGTCTCTTGCCAGAAGTCAACTTGAGGAGCACCTTTCCTTTACCAAGAACCTTGATACCGTGTGCATCTCCCAAGAAGACTTGCTCGCCATCATCTATTTCTTGATATTCAAAAAATAGATCTTTACTGGTTGCAATGTGCTTGGTAGCCCCCGTGTCTACCACCCATTCCGAAGCACCACCGACAAGGTTTACCTCAGATAAGACGACCGCAGCAATGACTTCGTCACTCGTCCTAGTTGTCTCCACAAGATGTGCTTGACTGCTGGACTGGCCTTTCCGCTGGTTGCACTTGGCTGCTCTGTGTCCCAGCTTTCCGCACACCCAGCACGCGCCTTTCATCTTCTTCTGCCCTTGTCCCTGCACAAATGTTTTACCTTTGCCATTTTGCTGAGTCTTTTGCCTCTTGGGTTTGTGCTCCACCACATTGGCTCGAGAACTTCTTTCATCACGTTCATTGCCATCAAGCCGATTATTTTCCTCAATGCGAATGTGCTTGATGACTGCATCCAAGGTTAATTTGGCATCATCATGTTTACCTCTCTTCTTGTATTTGCTCCAAGACAAAGGTAGCTTTTCCAACAAGGCCGCTGCTTGAAAAGTTTCATCAACTTTAATGCCTTCTTGTTCCATGTTATCCACCAATTGTTGATATTGGTGAATTTGATCATTGATCGGTATGTGGTCCACCATTTGGAATTTAAGAAATTCGCTGACCACATACTTTCTTTTTCCCACATCTTCAGAACCATATTTATTCTGAAGTGCTGCCCAAATATCCTTTGCTGATGTAAATTTGACATAAATGTCAAATAGAGAGTTGGAGAGGAAGTGCAGAATATGTCCTCTACACGTAGTATTATCAACATCATACTTTTTGCCTTCTGTTTCATCTGTTGGTCTGTCTTTAGCAAGCACATACGAAACAGAAATCATCTCTAGGAAGAATAGCACCTTTGCAGCCCAACGTTTGAAGAACTTGCCATCGAATGGCTCCATCTTCGACATATCAGGAACTGGTGCTTGTCTTGTTGCCATATTCTCAACTCAAAATTGCTTTAAGATTGTTGGAAATGAGGAATGAGAATATGGTAATCACAGAAAATGAAGCCGAGACGTGACAAAGTAGTCACTGTCCTTAAAGCAATTTTGCTCCTACCAAAGAGCAAGGTAGTCTTCAAGCAAATGCTTCCCAGGATATAACGGCTATCTTTCTTCCCTTTGCTCTAGAGGAGAAAGAATGAACTTGCTTGTTGAAGGTAGAGAAAGAGAAGAAGAAGATCACAATAATGCTGAGAACTCAAAAATTTTGCAAAAGATGGTTGTATTTATTGAAAGTAGCAAGGTCTTCTATTTATATACCTTAGAAGTGTTAAAAACATTCTTTGAAATCACTCTCAGCCTTATTCTAACCTCCAAGAGCCGTTGATTACCGTTTTTGGCCGAAGGGAGATGATTCTTGGATTAAAAAACTGTGACTGCTGATGAACAGAGCTGTCTGTTGGACATCGATCGATCACATCGATCGATCGATGTCACTTCGATCGATCGATGTGATCGATCGAAGTCGAACAGACTACATCGATCTCTTACTTCAAAGTTACTTCGATCGATCGATGTGACTTCGATCGATCGAAGTCATCGTTCGAAGTCCTCAGATCCACATCGATCTCTAACATAGATCGATCGATGTACTTCGATCGATCTATGTTGGAGATCGATGTCCAACTGATGTTCACCCAGTTTTCTACATTCCATACCAATCTCTTGACCAACCTTATACACGCTCTATATAAGTTTGGAGCACATGAAAACGTACTTTAATGTACTTTTTCTAACAGTTAAGTCCAAGTTACTTTAGGCTTATAAATAAGATAATCACTGGCTCCCAAGGACAGTTTTTCAAGTTTTAACAATCTAATTTTCTTGATGTTCCTTGTGAATCCACTCAAAGAACGTTTCCAGAGCACTAGGCTCCCCCGTTTGCTCACGGTCTGAGGAGAGGTCGGATCGCTTCGCGATCTTATGTACGCAGCCTTATCATACATTTTTTGCAACAGACTATTTCTGTGGCTCGAACCATGGCCTCAAGGTCACAAAGCATCAACTTTATCAGTTGCTCCAAGGCCCGCTGAGTCTACTCTATAGCTATGGTGTTGCAAGTTTTGAGTTTATTGAAAGACCTGTAATAAGAAGAAATTGTTCATATCGTTCACAAATGTTCACCTGGTGTGTGTATGTCGTATTAGTAAAATTCAGTTCGTATCGTCATTTGAGAAGAAAAGAAGCGTATATGCAACGACTAGGCGTACACACATTTTGATAAAAGTGTTATGTGCATTAAATGATGGTATGATCGCACCTGGATTCCTGAGGTCTTTTTAAGCTTTGAGAAGTATTTACCGGATGAGATCTCAGCAGGAAAAAAAGGAGGCCAAAAGTGAGGTCTCCAATCACGCGTCGCCACGTGTATAAAATCAGTTTTTTTTTTAATAAAAAAATTTCAACACCAACTTGCTTTTGTACACGTGGCGACGCGTGATTGGAAGCCTCATTTTTTACCTACTTTTTTGCCTGCTATGATCTGACCCGAGTATTTACTTGGTGTTCCTGAACTCATATTTATTGTAGATACTTCATTAAGATCCAAACTCTTCTCACATCTTACGCAAACATGAGAGGCTAGTGTATAAAAAACGACTTACTTCATTAAGCGTTTTCGGTGTACTAAGTTTCTGCGTTTGCATAGGGACCTTACGCAAACACGAGAGGCTAATGTATTAGGAACGACTTACTTCATTAGGCGTTTCCGGTGTACTAAGTTTCTGCGTTTGCATAGGGACCTTACGCAAACACGAGAGGCTATTGTATTAGGAACAACTTACTTTATTAGACGTTTCTGGTGTACTAAGTTTCTGCATTTGCATAGGGTCTGAGGAGGAAAAGGATCGTTTCATAATTCGAGGTACGTAACGTGTATTAAATTTATGCGTTTGCATCTAAGGAACAAGTGCTTATTTGAGGAAGACTTCGATCTACCACATGGGAGTACCATAGTGCGTACAATTTATGAGAGAGTGAGAAATATTCGTCTTGCATGGTCACATACGAATAGTGATGACATAGAATAGACACCGAGTTAGATTGCATTATTTTTGCATTGGATGTAACAGTATGTACATATTGACAGTTGATATGAATAAAATGATCCCATTCCAAAAAAAAAAAAAAAAATTATGCGTTTGCATAGAATCTAGAGAGGAAAATGATCGCTTCGCGATCTGAGGTACGTAACTTTACTATACACTTAGAGGCTGTTTATGCGATTCGAACCCGTCAGTTTCTCCAAGGTTCTAAAAAGAGAGAGTACATAAGAATTAGACAAATGTTGTCTCATCGAAGTGACCAAAAATGTCAATATGGCCGTTAAACAAAAACCTCACATCATAAGTTCGGCAGCCAAATAGTATATTGTAGTACTATTTTCACCTATTTTTTCCCTTTCAAGCTTTTCCCTTCTTATATTCTTTATTCTGATTGTTCAAAATCATGCGATTTTTTTAAAACTATCTTACTAAAACTAAAGAAGACATCACCTTAAACATTAAACAACAATAACACAAATCTTACAAAAATAATTTATCGTAATTTTAATGATTATACAAAACATCAAATGATGTGTTACTAGTTATCCAAATTATAATAATAATGTATCCTAATGACACATCACTTGATGTTTTGTATAATCATTAAAATTATAACAACAGTTTCTTCTATTTTGAAACGAAAATGGTAAAAAAAAAAAAATTAAAATTAGAGTAAGTTCACTGTTTGTTCATTAAAACCTCAAACATCATTATTGAACTGAAAAAAATATCGTATACAATTGATTAAGATTCTTTTTTTTCAAAAAAAATTCCGGGAAGGTTCGAAATAAACTTAATAGGCCGTAAAGTTTTGTTTTTTCGTCATACTCTCAATTTATGGTAATATATTGTAGGAATGTTCGTAAATTATAATTATATAATTTTACCATGAGTAAAACGAATACTAGCCAAAGTTTCTATTTGTCTTGGAGGGAATTTAAGATTAACCATATTATTGTTGAACTTATTAAATTTCCATTTCAAATGGAGTCAAGTTCACGCTCTTGGACTTTAAAATATTATAGAATAAAGCAAAATAACTCACTAAATTGGCTGCAGTTTTTATATTATGAAGTACCAGTTGATCGACGCAGCTTGGCGTAATTTTCACTATGAGTCATCGGGAAACAAGGTCTGTGTGTTTCTAACACATGTGTATATGCATAGCCGAAATTATCTAAGTCATTAAGATAATGTTGTTGTGATTGATGATGGTTGAACTCATTAAATTGCTTTTTGAGTTAGGTGGTTCTAATCTTCTTATGTAGTGAAATAGAAACAAGTAAGAGATTATTTATAAAACAAAGAGACCTACACAACATTTGTCTATATTTGTTACAGTTAAAACTACCACTGAGTGTATTTCTTACCGTTTTGCATCATATGATAACCATATAATTGTAATCAAAACACAATTCTTAATAAAAAATTAACCTTGTCGTGTACACACACACATACATACATATATATATTATTGTCATTCAATTGTACTACTAATTGCTTTTTTACTTGTTTATTTTTAAATGTAAAAATATTGTACCCAATTCTAAGGACATCCACCACCTCAACTCGGAATATGCTTAATGTCTATAAAAAGTTTAAAATCAAACCAATCTAAGCAAAATGATAGAGCTAATAGTAATATGGCACAACTTTCACACTACGACGGTCAAAGACTCGAATCTATAAATTGTTTAAAATCAAACCAATCTAAGCAAAATGCTAGAGCTAATAGTAATATTACACAACTTTCACATTATGACGGTTAAGACTCGAACAATTTATTAAAGCTGCGGCAACTTGTTTATCCACCTAGTCGGTCAATGGTATCTATGGGTGTTAACGAACAGGGCCGAGCCAAATACTAGATTTTCGAATTCGGATTCGTTAAGCTAAATGAACTGTTCGACTCGGTTTTTTTAGCTTAACGAACTTTAAAATTGGTTCGAGTTCGGCTCGTTAACCCTATAACTGTTTAAACAAGCCGAATTGTTTGCAAACAGTTTGACTCGTTTAATTAAACGAACTCGAATATGTGTTTGAATTCGACTCATTTAGTTAAAATCGAACTCAAACAGTTTTGAAATTGTTCTATTCGTTTAACATCCTTAGTGGTATACCTCTAATAAAATGAAAAACAGACACCTGTTATGAATATCCAACCCCGCGTCCCTTTTTTTTTCTTGCTCTGCCGTTGGCCTTTGTCCGCTTTTAAAAGTATCCGTTAAGAGCGCAAGATGTATCCTGAGAGCAAAAACACCCAAATACAGAATCGTTGCAGTAATCATTCCAGTTTTCTCACACACTTTTATTAAATGCGGAGCGTATGCTCACGTTAATAAACTCTAGGCGCGGCGTTCCACCGCTTTCACCTCCTCATCATCGGCGATTATGGTAGACTCCGTCGCCGGCAACCACAGCATTTTCATGTCCAGAACTTCGATTATCGGACTTAGACTTTACATCGTGATTTTACTTACTGCTGTAATTACGATTATTGTTTTTGCGCTGATTTTTCTGTTCCTCCGTGCGAGTCGGAGGTCGAAACGACTTCGTGGAAGGCAGAGTTCGGGATTATTGCCACTGGTTTTTAAAGAGATCGGTGAGGTGAAGGACTCGGATCAAGCTGGAATATCTATTGTTAATCATGATTTTAAGTTTGAGAAAGAAAATCAGCCAATTCTGGGGAAACAGGTGAAGAAAATTATTGAAGTTGAGTCGGAGGTGAAGAAAGCGAGTTCGGAGAGTAATGATTCGAGTATCGGCCGAAGTGAGTCTTCATCGATGGCGTCGGCGTCCACTTCGGTGACGGAGGGGATGAATATCGGTTGGGGAAGGTGGTACAGCTTGCAGGAGCTTGAAATTGCTACTAACTGTTTTTCCGCTGATAATTTGATCGGTGAAGGAGGCTATGGTGTGGTGTACAAAGGCGTTTGTGCCGATGGTTCTGCAGTAGCTGTGAAAAATCTTCTGAACAACAAGTGAGTATGCTCTACGACATTGCATACAATTTGATCGGAATTTCTTTTGAACGCGCTCAATCTAAATTGTTTCCAACTCTATGTTTTTGCTTAAACCTGCAATAACTTATGTTATCTTAATCAGACTTTGACGGGGAAAAGGGATCCATTATTGAAGATTCATAGATCTGATTCGTATTTACTTAAGTATTCTGCTCTGATATTTACTGAAATGTCTCTTTTGACCAATTGCATTAAAGAAGGATAAAGCACTAGGTTGCTTACTTCTTTACTCCTTTGCGTTCTTTTCTGTCTTTACTTTCCCACCCGTTTTACCTCTTTAGAGAAAGAAACAAACTCTTCTCACCTTTTCTTTTGTGTAAATACTCTTCTCACAATTCATATGTATCCTCTACCATTTCGTCGGTCTGCTATTTCCCAGAGTACTTAATGCATTAACTTTTATGCGTCCTATTTAGATTACATTTAATCAGAGTGTATGATATTGACATTAGATAGAAACCGTGGGGATGGAGTTTCTTGTTAATTTGTCAGGACTGACTTTCTAAGCTATTGTATTTTATTCGTAAAATTAGTTGGCATTGGTATATGATCAAGGCTACTACTTTTTCATTTAATGAAAGGAAAGGAGGTGGAACTCTTCCACACAAGCATGGATCTCACACAAAACTCACGCACACAGAGAGCAGCGTGCATGTGTCTTCTTTTTTTCCCTTGATACAGAATGTGATAGGAAAAGAAGCATTATTGATCAAGTAAGCTGGGGCTTCCATATAGGCTCTTTATGCAATTATGGAACTACGATATGCAATGCCCTTTGTCCTATATCAATCTGAGATAAAAAAAGCCGGAATATGTGGGATACAGACATAAATATTTGATTTTTTTTCAGAATCAATAACGACATTCGTTGCAACTGAACCTATCATAGTTTGTTGCTAGATCCAAACTCTAGGACATTATATTATGAAATATGAGATGAGTACTATAGGGGGCTAACTGTCAGGTCATGAAAATTACTTCTAAAATAAATAGCATGATTTGAGGGCCAACACAACAATCCTTTTATAGGATTTGTTGGTTGGACCTGACAAGGACGTAACACATTAGAAGGTTGAAATATAGTACCTTTTGTCTTGCGCTATGAAGAGGATGAAACACGCTGAGTATACAAGTATGAGTCAAATAATTAAAGTCGACTTAGTATTTCAAGAGAGGATGAGGATAAGAGTCAAACTGTTGCCAACAAATATTGTTAGGCCTATGGCAACGTCGCCTAACCTATTATTGAGGCTTTACAGGCCAAGTTAACAGAACTTAGGAACAGATGAGCATGGTCCATGTTTGATGTTATAAATCCTCCGACTATATCCAACTTACTATTGTTCTTGCGGCATGGAGTATTTATTGAGTGTTTACCTGAACTCTAAGTCTTCGGTCTAATAGTTTAACTTTCAGGTGAACATTAGTTGTGCTTTCTAGATATGCATATTCTTGTAGCTTGGAGTATTTATTGACTGTTATTTATGCTTTATCAGGGGACAGGCAGAAAAGGAATTCAAAGTGGAAGTGGAGGCTATTGGCAAAGTCAGACACAAGAATCTTGTACGCCTGGTTGGCTATTGCATTGATGGTTCTCGAAGGTAATCCCTTTAGCTTCCTATTTTTGGCTTCTATACTAATTTTGAGTTGATTCGCTGCTTAAGAGAAAGCACTGATCATTTTACAAAGTAGCATTTTTCAGGTTTCTCGTGTATGAATTTGTTGACAATGGAAATCTGGAGCAGTGGTTGCGTGGTGATATAGGGCCTGTTAGCCTGCTAACCTGGGAGATTAGGATGAAGATGGCAATTTGTACTGCAAGAGGGTGAGACTTACCTTTTAATTTTCCCTGCTGCAAATGTTGTTCATTGGTAAAACTTGCTTTCCCCTCTACGTGTCTACCGAGAACTACTCTCTGTTTTTCTTTTCGGTTGTTTCCCATTATCATTGATTTACCTGGTCGGCTATAGTACCAAGACTCTCGTTTGTGAATCTAAAGTAAAATTTTAAAGTTAGATTGCTTTCATAAGTCACATGATTTTTTTATTGTGCAACTATTCTGTCGCGGTTTGTGAATCTAATGTAAAATTTTCAAGTTAGGCCGCTCTCATAAGTCACATGATCTTTTATTGTGCGACTATTCTGTTACGATGTATCAGCAAGCTTCTGATTCTTGAACTTATGGACCAGTGAGCGGGAGACCTTAAAGATGTCTAATTGTCTCAACAAGGCTTAAACTGGTTGAACTTATGAATGAATCAACAGATAGATCTGAAGATGTACAATTGCAAGCAATTTAATCGTTTCAATGTTGTTGCCAGCTTGATTAGCTGTTAACCATAGACGTTAAAATTGCATGCAGTGCCATTTTATAGCTGTTATCCTGGATCTAAATTCTTGCTATCTTCTGCTGTCGTCTATGTTAGAAAAGATATGGAAGATATGGTAACCAAACAAGAAACAAACAGAAATCTTAGGAATATAGAAAGCCGAGACACAACAAATGTTGCTGTCCTTAAAGCTAAAATGCCTCCACCACGAGCGAGGTGAACAACACGATATAACGGCTTCTTCCTTTCGTTCGCTCTACGAGAGGAAGATGAACTTGCAATATAGAAGTGTTTGAAAGTAGAAGAAAAGGAAGATGAAGACTGCTGAAATTTCTGCACCAAGGATTTTGCAAGATGATTTTCAATCTCCATGTAAAGTAGTCAAGCCTCTTATTTATAGGCTTTAGGATTCTAAAACAATTGTTAAAAGACAGTTTTTCAGCAGTTTTCTAACTCCCAAAAGTCGTTGACTAACGTTCACTATTGGAGGGAGATGATTCTTGGACCAAAAGATGCAACTCAGCCTGAAAAGTTTTGTCCGTTGGCACATCGATCGATCGATGTGATCGATCGAAGCTGGACAGAAAGTTTCATGATCATTCTGTCCTACATCGATCGATGTCACTTCGATCGATCACATCGATCGATTGATGTCACTTCGATCGATCGATGTTATCGATCGAAGCTGGACAGAATGCTTCCAGTCTTTGCATCACTCCACATCGATCGTTCTATGCATACGTCGATCAATCGATGTGCCTAACGTGGATCGATCTATGTCTTCCTGAACATATCTTTATTCCACTTTCACTTGGTTCAATCCAAGTGATATTCACAAAGTTAAAAGTGTTCAAATCAATCATCAACTCCCAAACAACATTACACATGCTTCTATATAAGTTTGGAGCATATTTTAACCATGCTTTTTCCAACAGTCTACATCCTCAGTTTTATTTTTGAAGGTGAATCTCATCCTGTTTTTCACTCTAGAAATAAAATGTTGTGAAACTAATATTGCAGCACCGGTGAAATTGACTCTTGCAGAAGATTGCTGATTTACTCATTGGTTTATTGTCTTCTTTTTCTAGCATCCCTCCCCTTAACTTAAATGGCACATCAGTCTGCTAATCCATTATTCATTTTTAGCCCAGTGGGTAATGTTGCTCGTCTTTATTACAGGCTTGCCCATTTGCATGAAGGGTTGGAACCAAAAGTTGTGCATCGTGATGTAAAGTCTAGCAACATCCTTCTGGACAGAAAATGGAATGCTAAAGTATCAGACTTTGGACTTGCCAAGTTACTGGGACCTGAGAAAAGCTATGTGACTACGCGAGTGATGGGAACTTTCGGGTTAGTGTTTCTACTTCTTTTACGGAACCCTTATGTCTTTTATCACTATATATGTGTAATGCTGTGTTATTGTTAGTGCAGATATGTTTCTCCTGATTATGCCAGTACCGGTATGCTTAATGAGGGAAGCGATGTTTACAGCTTTGGGATTCTTCTGATGGAAATAATTACGGGAAGAAGCCCAGTTGATTATTCCAGGCCTCCTGGAGAGGTAAAAACGTATTATTCCCTTGTTTACGTCTCAAAGTATATGGTTTGACACCATCTAGCAAATTTCAGATGAACTTGGTGGACTGGTTTAAAGGATTGGTTGCCAACCGTCGTGGAGAAGAGATCCTAGACCCACGTATCGAAGTACTTCCTCCGCCTAGAGCTTTAAAGAGGGTGCTCTTAGTCTGCCTCCGGTGTATAGATATGAATGTCAGCAAGCGGCCAAAGATGGGGCAAATTTTACATATGCTTGAGGCCGAAGAGTTCCCCTACCGTGTGGTAAGCTGTTCTTGCACGATTTTTCCGGTACCTGTTCATACATGATGCTTACAGTGAGTACTTGGCATTTGCACACTCTCGTGGAGAAATCCTTTTTTGCTTTTAAAACTACTTGTCACATGGAAAAGTTATCTTGAATGTTTCTAAGCTGTGATGCCTTGTTCCTGCTTTTGATTAACTCAGTTGTAATAAAAAAGTTCAATATTTCTATTGCTGTACATGAACAATCACCGGTCATCCTTTAAAATTTGCCACAAATTATGCGATAGGGAAGCGATAAGTCCCTCAAACATTGTTCCTACTTAAAGCAGGAACCCAGGTCTACACAAGAAACAACATCTCTGCGTGTGAATGATGTGGTAGCAGTAGAATCCAGTTAACGTCAAACGAAGCAGTGCATGGTGATGAAGAAAATCCTCGAAAGGAGATGACTGGTATATTCTAAACTAAGTGTTGTGAATTTCTATGTTTGGTTGGTGTTGTTATACTTTTATAGTTGCTTATTCAGAAATCAGAAGCTATCATCTTCAAACTTCCATCTCCAGAACCCCCCCCCCCCCCCCGGGGGGAAAAAGAGCCAAATGAGCGGAAAGGAAGAAAGGAACTATTATACAATTGTAGTGGGAGCTTATAAATGAGGGCCTTCGTTGTATTATCCTCGTTTTCTGCTGGGATGATGTTTATGTACCTCAAACATTGTACTAAATGTATTCCAAATATTTTTCACTTGGGTTAGTATTTCTCTTTTTCAGGTAATTTACGCTTCATATATATTTAACCTACCTCACGTGGCAGAATATCTTTAAACTCCGAATACTCATTTTCAAGAGGAAAAGAGGGAAAAAAAAAGAAAGACAAGTTAGAGTCTTAGAGGTCTCTTTGACACGCGGCATATGCAAACAACCTTAACACATCCATCGTTTGATGGTTGGCATTATATATAACACTTCAAATTGAACTGATGGCAGGTAAATGGAATGAGAAATTATAGATGGACACGTTGTAATTTTCACTAAATACAACCACATAATGAAAGATCATATACAACGGCAAAAGTTATCGCTAGGGTATGTGGAGGGTGAGAGTCAAGCAATCAATACCTTCATTCTAAGATATAGAGAGTTTGATTCCAGTGAGACCTCGGCTCTATATATACCTGCATAGATAGTACAATAACATGAATATATACTTGTGAAAGGATTTTATTAAACATAAATCAAAAGCTTCCGATATTAAAATATTCAACAGTGGATATGCACAAATAGTTAAAAGATAAATACCAAAAGAAAAAGTGCAAAGTCAACCTAAAGTGTAGAAAATATCTAATCTTGTAAGTATGCTCTAAGGTGCCCCTATATCCTGCCTACCCCTTTTTAACCGTAATCTTCTACTTCCACGAACTCCTATTATAGACTATGTCCTCAGAGAGGTGCAACTCTAGTAAGTCATGCCTAATCTGCTCATCCCACGTCAGTTTGGGCATGCTTTTACTCCTCTTCCCTTCTACAGTCATCATCATCATCATCCGGACCTAGTATATCCCAACGACAGCAAAAGCTATCGTTAGAGTCTGAGAAGGGTAAGTGGTAGGCAGACAATGTCTCTATCCTAAGGGATAGGGAGTCTGCTTCCAATGAGACCCCCGGCTCTACATGTACCTGCATAAATGACATAATAATAGATATATGCTGTGCTAGTGTGTTAGTGAGGAAATTCAAGAAATACAAAGAAAATACTTTCGATATTAAAATACACATCACGTGTATATGTACATCTAATGTAAAACAACGGTATAATATACGCAACAAGTGGAAAGTGTAGATAGTGTCTGCGACTATCTATGTCCCTAAATATAAGTGTCCCTGTATATGACCTATACCTCATTAACCTTAATCTTATGTCCCTAATCTTTCCTTCTATAGTGAGGCTTTCAATTATCTTATCTGGTACACTAGTCAGCCTTAACCTTTCTTTATATACCTCATTTCTTATCATGTCTAGCTTTGTATGCTCACACACCTCATCATCCTCATCTATGTCATTTCTATCTTCTGCGATTGTGTCCTCTTGATGGCCCAGCAGTCTGTTTCATATAACATTGCCGACTGCACTGACACCCTATAAAAATTTCTCTTTAATTTAGTTGGAAAATTCTTGTCACACAACATCCGTAAGAAACTATATAATGTATGATAAATATATGGAACTGCATGTATTTATTCAGACTAAGAAAAAAAAATACATTTTTCACCCTGGTGTGTCTTGGCAAATTAACATATCCCTTCAGTTTTTTTTTTCCCTTAACCTTTTCATCTAGTGTGGATGTGGATTAAAATAAAAACTATATTTTCTGTCCAAGTTAATAAAGAATCTTTTATTGTTTCCATTTCTCCATTTTTGGTTTTGCACTTGATTCTTGACCTCTCTATAGTTTAAATTTATTGGCATTTACGTGGTTTTGGTACTAAAGGAACAAATTTTAATAATTTTGATAGAAAATCTTATTTCCGTTTTAATAAAAAAGCATAATAAGTCAAAAATTCAAAGAAAAACTAGAAGAAGTCTAAGGTTATTTCGTCACAACACAAAAAATAAAAATATAATTCTCTACAAATAAACTGAGTTTTTCATAATAAATAAACTATGAATTAAGTGATACATAGTTGATTAATTAAATAAGAGTTCATACGTTCCGAATCAGACTCGTGTGAATATTGTTTGGTGAAATGTATACGCTTCATGATTTTAGCACCTCAGAGAATTTTTCTCGATTTTTCTTAATGTAGTACCCGAGAGAGATTAGTAAAGGACGTTACGCTTCTGTATTTGTGCAGTGCTTTGAGAATGATCTGATCGTTTCGCGATATGATGTATCCAGTCTTATCTTACATTTTGTACAAGAAGTTGTTTCCGTGGATCCAACCTGTGTCCTCAAGGTCACACATCACCGTTACTTCAAAGCACGCCAATCAAATTAATCTCTATATTCTATTAAAAAAAATATATATCTCCATATACCATGGATGATCTATCTCAAATTAAAAGAAAAAGGAAATATAAAGAAAAAACAGCCTAAGAAAGTAGGAGCAAGTAGCAAATGTTTCGCGTCGGTATAACGAAAAGAATCTGACACGTGTCCCCAATCCCGCGCCCAAATCCCATTTTGTTTCGTGATGTACAGCAAATCATCTCTTCCTCATTCCAAATTCCAAAACTCCGGTACCCTTTTTCTACTTTCGGCGTCTTTTTTACCAACTAAAAAACCCATCAATCCCCCCCCCCCCCCCCCCCCACCAAAAATAGATATAAACACACATAAAACTTCAATCAAACCACCGCCAGATCCGCTCTATCTGAAACAAAACCACACACAAAAAGATAAAAGTTCGTTCCGATTCAAACAATTTGTTCGGGATTCAAGTGACTACTGCGATTTCTCTGGAGGAGCAATGGATGAGAAGTTGATACAGAGATTAGAGTCCGCGGTGGCGCGTCTGGAGGCACTTTCGTTTGAGCAAGGTGGTTATTCGGGGACTGCCGGAGATGCGGTGGCTTCGGATCCAGCAATCTTAGCGTATGATGATCTGATATCGCAATTCGTTGGAAGAGTTTTGAATGCTGCGGAGAAGATTGGAGGACAAGTTCTGGAGGTGTCTAAGGTCCTTGCAAATGCCTTTTCCAATCAGAAGGAGCTTTTGCTGAAAGTCAAGCAGAGTCAGGTCTCTGATTTATCTTTTACTTTGCTTGATGATTATTCCTCTCCTTAATGTTAGTGAATATACAAGTGGTGATGCTTTTGGATTACACGCTGAATGTGCTAATGTTTCTTCTGCTTGACCTTATGGGAAATTCCAATGGTGTTTTGTTTAGATGCAACACATTAGACAAAAAAAAGCGTATGTACAAGCGGCGGATTTTAAATTCTGGCATTTGATGTGGATGTATAACCTGACAAGACTAGGATAAATACATGGATGCAAATGGGCCTAAAAAGTCATCTTGGATCTTTGATTGTCATTGTTTCTCCGCATATGTTGACATTAAAGTGAAGTAGGTTTGAATGCTAATTTAATTCAGAATGTTGACTGTATTTTCGAAAGGTACTAGCATTAATGTCTTTGACTCTATTTTCATTTAGACTAGTTTGATTTCTTTCCAAGATTAATTTTTTAAAACATGTAGCACAAAGAACTGTTGATTTTTGTATGCACCTACATGACCTATAGGGGATGAATTGCTAGTCACGGTCATACTAATTTTGAAACTTCACACTTGAAGTATGAATTTATAAAATCTCGTGTAACTGTTCCTTTTATTATGTTCTGAATAGATTCAGGTTGATTTTAATGTCTCCTTTACAAAGAATTTTGTCATTTGTGTCTTGGTAAGCAGAAGCCAGACATTGGAGGTCTGTGTGTGTTTCTCAATCCATTGAATGAAGTGATCGGGAAAGCAACATCAATGACTGAAGGAAGACGATCTGATTTCTTCAATCACTTGAAGGCTGCTGCAGACAGTCTTACTGCTTTGGCATGGATTGCATACACTGGAAAAGATTGTGGTGCGTGTTATCTGTATATGTGCGTGCATGTGTTTGCACTCATGCTATTTATGTATACGTCCTTTGATTTTTTGGAGTGTCCTGACAACTTATGTTTACCTTTTACATTTTGCCACTACAGGCATGAGCATGCCTATTGCACATGTTGAGGAAAGCTGGCAAATGGCTGAATTTTACTGTAACAAGGTTTGCTGTTTTCCCTAAGTGTCATTCCCGCCTTTCTTCTTCATCTGGATGGCTGTTTTCGTGTCAATTAATTGCCTAAGTCTGGCACTGTATGGATGGTTAATTTACTGAAGCTTCATTAGGATTGGGCCTACAAAACATTCACCAAGAGTTAGTACTGTTGGAGTGAAAAAAATTGGTTAATTAACCTTTTCCTTTTACCAAAAAGAGAGGATGGGGTGGGGGGAGGCTTTACTATATTTGTCTCTTTCCTTGACCTGGAGTACAATTATATGGCGACTTTAGATTGTTGCTACAGCTGTGCATGGTTGTTCATTTTATTCTTTTTCATACTTTGATAAAAACTTTAAGATGTTCCACATGAATTACGCGTCTCTCGTTAAGCCCTATTGCGTTCTTTCTGAGCTCACTTTTGGATTTAAAGGGTATGTTCTTCTGATGTCCATGGCATTAGGTACTTGTGGAGTACAGAAACAAAGATCCAAATCATGTTGAATGGGCAAAGGCTTTGAAAGAGCTCTATATTCCAGGGTTGAGGGATTATGTCAAAAGTCATTATCCATTGGGTCCTGTTTGGAGTGCCACAGGAAACCAAGCTGTGTCTGCTCCCTCTAAAGCTCCTAAATCTAGCACGCCTGCTCCTCCACCTCCTCCATCAGCTTCCCTTTTTAGTTCTGTGTCTCCTCAGGTTTCATCATCACGTCCGAAGGAAGGGATGGCTGCTGTTTTTCAAGAGCTCAACTCCGGAAAGCCTGTCACTGCTGGTAATTCGATATCTCTATTTGGTTTTTATTTGATGGGGTGGATGAATTATTCACTGGTCACTATATAATAGGATTGAAGAAGGTCACAGATGATATGAAGACTAAAAATCGAGCAGACAGAACTGGTGTTGTTAGCACTGGTGAAAAAGAAGCCCGTTTTAGCTCACCCTCTTTCTCAAAAGTGGGGCCTCCAAAGTTGGAGCTGCAAATGGGTCGAAAGTGAGTAAATTTTGTTCTGCTTATCTTGTCTTCCTTGATTGTAGGTTTTCCTTGCTCGTCACTTTCTGCTGTTTTTTCGGCAGGTGGGTGGTTGAGAATCAAATTGGAAAAGAAAACTTAGTAATTGATGACTGTGATTCAAAACAGTCTGTGTATGTCTTCGGTTGCAAAAATTCTGTTCTCCAGATCCAAGGTGATTTGATCAGCTTTCATGATTAAGCTGCAATCTGCGGACGACAATTGACTGCTAATCGATCTTCTGAAGTTAATATCTCTGCGTGCAATTCAGTTTTCTTAGATTAACTTGGTCCTTAACCAACGCAGGGAAAGTGAACAACATAACTATCGACAAATGCACTAAGATGGGGGTTGTATTCACGGTAATTAGAACTTTGTTTTTTTATTTGCTTCAAAATTTTGCTGTTGCTTTTCTTCTATGATTGCAGTTAGTGGAATCCAAAAAGAGGTTTTTATTGCTAAGAAACACATTAAGGCATTCTTTGATTCAAAATATTGTCTTGCAGGACGTAGTGGCAGCTTGTGAGGTTGTCAATTGCAATGGACTTAAAGTTCAATGTCAGGTATCCGTTCCTTTGTCATTGGAAGAAATTTGACTAAATAGGATATTGGTGTTACTGTTCTTTCATAGAGAAGTGAATCTGACTTTTTTTTTTTAAAAAAAAAACATTAATCTTATGATTCCTGCAAGTAGAAAAGTAAAGTTGACTTGGACCATTGAACTGTTTAGTCTGGAATATCCTTTCCTTATTGCATCCATCACCGCAGGGCTCTGCTCCGACAATATCTGTGGATAATACAGCTGGTTGCCAGCTGTACTTGAGTAAAGATTCTTTACAAGCATCAATAACTACAGCTAAGTCAAGTGAAATTAATGTTCTAGTACCTGGTGCTGGGACTGAAGATGACTGGGTATGTTTCATTTTACTTGATAAACAACTGGAATTCTTTAATCACAGTATTGAGTCTAGATCACCTGATAATGTATATGATCATAGCTCATTCTAGTGGTGATTTGAAGTTTCTCAGCTTGTATAATCAATTTTATGTTTGTGGTTTATAAAGCAACTGGTTCATTTATCACATGAATGTTGGATTATAAAGAAAAGAGTATTAAATAACAATCTATGTTTTCGATATAGTATAATTCAGTTCTTTGTGAGCACCATACTAGTTGAAATAGGGGAACTGAGGCTCTTAATGGACATTGTGTTGGCTAATTGACAGGTTTCCTGTAGAACATTGCTTCCAAGTAATGGATTTATATAGCACCTTTCTATGTCTACACGTTAATAATGTACAACTCTACATACTCGGATGCTTTGAACAATTTAAATTGAAGCACCGAAAGGAAAAAGGTCAATTCTTTTCTGATATGCTAGCTCAGTTGTAACCTCGTTTTCTGCCGTATGGTTGTGGGGCAGATTCAATTTCAGTGTCAATTCAAAGGAGGACAAGTTGGTTCAAGATACGCAAGAGAGATTGGCTAAAACACTCTATTCAGTCAAATAGGAGATTGTACTATTAAAAGGGAATGATCCTTTATCTATGGAAGTACTAAAAATATGATACACCTTATTTCCGAGAAAACAATAAAAAGCCTGGAATTATTTTGTTTCCCAAAAGTGCATACTCCAGAATTTAGATGTTAAGTCTCGGTAGCTGAAATATTGCACGAAAGTTGGAGACATCAAGATTTTTTTTCTTGTTGCAGGGGGAACATCCGCTGCCTCAACAGTTTGTTAATGTCTACAAGGATGGCCATTTCATTACTACTCCTGTGTCCCATTCTGCAGGGTGATCAACAGAGGAGTCTGTTATGTGCATATGGTTTGCGTTTTCATTTTTCACCTTCCCATATGATATTTGTCAAGGTTCAGTCTTTTTCTTTTTCTTTTTCTTTTTTTTTAAAAAGAAAAAAGAAAAGAAAATTCCTTTGATTGGTTTGGTGGACATCTTGATGATCATAATTATTTATTTCTTTTGTCGCCATAGTGGGTGGTTATTTCTGGCCCTCCCATGTTCAGGAGTCTGGTGCTCTTGAAGCGTAGGCAACTGTTATATTCCACATGGTTTCTGAATTACATGTAATTGCATCTTTCAATGATAATTTGTTATTCTTGTGCTCCTTTGAAGTTGAATTTGGAATTTATTTTGATATAAGCATCATTCTTAGCTCTGACCTTCTGTATTCATACTTAGACAGCTGTAAATTTGAGACTCTCGAGTCTCAGGCAGTTAAGTTTGTCGGTTAAACAAGGAAACACAGTTTTTGCTGCAAAATCTCAATTGTTGGGGCATATCTGCCAGTTTTGAGTTTAGAGGACTATGGTTTGGGATAGTGCGTTTCAGAGGCTAGCGTTGTCAGAATTCAGTGTGAGCTTTGTGTCGGTGTTTGTAAAACATGAAAAGTGTCGCGCGACTGCCAGCATATTCAGAACTGAAGCTTTGCTTTGAGAGCATATTTGTTTGGGCGGATTTGGATTATTGGCTTTGTTTTTTTTTTCAATTTTTTTTTGGGGGGGGGGGGTGGAGGAGGATATGAAATGCAGTTGAGTTCTACAACAGTCTTCACCCTTGGGCTCTTGCAGCTTTAACGGAATCTTGGGTTAGTTTGAGCTGTATGTCTAGAGGAGGCATAGAAATTGCTTTAGTTTACAGGAAAACTCTTACCTGTAACGTCTGCCAAGGCAGCTGCTGTTGGATAATTATTTTGAATTCTAATTGTGCTTTGCATGTTTTCCTGGAGTTTACATAACTGGCTACACATGTATTCCTGATCAGGAAAAGCTCAAACTTGAACTTTTATGTGCCACTTTTGAGTGTATTTTCTGGTGGTAATGTTAATCTTCCTAGTGATTCCCAAGTTGCTTATCTATGCTTCTAATCCCCTCCACCATGTGAGTTTGATATGATAGCAAATTATCTCCATTACGTACCGGTCTGAGTATTTCTGTAGTATCTGATGGAGAATCTTGATAAACCATAGAGTCAGTCTCCTATATGGTAACAACATCAACAACACATACCCACTATATCCCAGCGACAGCTTTTGGTCTGGAGAGGATGGGAGGTAGACAAACAATACATCCATCTTAGAAGATAGAGAGTTTGCTTCCAGCGAGACACTCGCTCTATATGTACATGCATAGCATAGTCTCCTATATGGTAACTAGAGCGATCTATTCTCAGAATTGTTTGGAATTTGTTTATTTAAAATATTTTTCCTTCTAACAGAGAATCAGAAAGGATTGCAAACCTTTGGTTTTTGAGAAATTCTCAGAGATATGCTTGTGTTGATGTACTGCAGTTACAGTATGCTTGATGAAATTTGTCATATTTGAAGTTACAGTCGGGTTGTGTAATAAATATGTGTTTTTCTCTTCTAATAATTGAGACTTCAGTCTTATACCTGTATTGTGTTCCTGCATGTTAAACGCAACCTGTATAACGTGGAAGAGGGTGACCGAAATAGAAATGAAAAGGGACGATAAGAAAAGATAGATGATTTTGAGGAAAAAATGAGAGAAACGATAAAAAAGAAGATATGATTTATGATATTGAGGAGGATATGATCATTGATAGAACGTTGTGAGAGACGATAAAAAAAGATAGGGGATGACCGAAGAAGAAATTAAGAGGAACGATAAGAAAAGATAGAAGGTGATCAAGAAGGATATGGATTGGACGATCAAAAAAAAGATGGAAGATGACCGGGGAATACATAGAGAGATGATAAGAAAAAACGATTTACATACAAGGATAATGATCATTGATAAAACATGGTGAAGACAAGGGGTAGTTTTAAGTATTTAAGACAAGGGGTAGTTTTAAGTACTTAAGATGATGAGTAATGATTGAGATGGTACGAGCTTTTTGTCAAGAACAGGAAATAATTTCTGGATAGAACACATATGAAGAAATTTTCTGTAATTTTCTTGATGATAAACATTTGTACAGTATTCTCCTATATATACAACAATTCGGACGTGTCTATATGGAAAGTCCATTATTCCTTTCCATGATTTCCTATCAATTAGTGATTCTTGCCTTTTACAATTACATCACATTTACAACAAGATCAATTAGAGATTTTGTCACATGCTCTAAATCTACTGCATTTACTAACACTCTCCCTCAAGTTGAATCGTGGGATCTCCAACGTTCAACTTGCACAGTACGTCTTCAAATATTCGGCCACACACAGCTTTAGTGAGAATGTCTGCTAGTTGATCTTCAGA
This sequence comes from Eustoma russellianum, assembly GCA_036186865.1. NCBI lineage: Eukaryota > Viridiplantae > Streptophyta > Magnoliopsida > Gentianales > Gentianaceae > Eustoma > Eustoma russellianum. Next base: position 662,795 of record AP025073.1, read on the forward strand.
CCTTACAAACGGTAAACTGATAATGCCATCTTCTAGTTTTTCTTTGATGAAATGTCGATCAATTTCAACGTGCTTTGTTCTATCATGTTGGACTGGGTTTTCAGATATGCTGATCGCTGCCTTGTTATCACACATTAGTGGGACTGGTGAATTCACTTCAAGCCCTAATTCCTGGACCAACTTTCGAATCCATAGAACTTCAGCGACTCCTTTTGCTATCCCACGAAATTCGGCCTCAGCACTTGACAGTGCCACTACCTTTTGCTTTTTACTTCTCCAGGTAACAACATTCCCTCCGACTAGAGCAAAGTAGCCTGAAGTCGACCTTCTGTCAATTGGATTGCCGGCCCAGTCTGCATCAGTGTATACTTCGATATTCAGATGTCCATTGTTCCTGAAGATAATCCCTCGTCCTGGAGTGTGCTTGAGATACCTTAGGATTCTGACAACCGCATCCCAATGTTGTTTCTGTGGATCGTGCATGAACTGACTCACGATGCTTACTGCATATGCAATATCTGGTCGGGTATGTGAAAGATATATCAACTTTCCAACAAGTCTTTGATATTGGCCTTTGTCAGTCGATCTAGCTCCTTCAACAGTTTCCAATTTCAGGTTCACAGCCATAGGGGTGTCACACGGTTTACAATCGAGCATCCCAACTTCTGTCAATAGATCCAACACATATTTCCTTTGAGAAATATAGATCCCTTGCTTTGATCTCAGCACTTCTATTCCCAGAAAATACTTAAGCTCCCCAAGGTCTTTCATCTCAAATTTTGTGAATAAATGTCTTCGTAATTGTGCCATTTCCTCAAAATCATTACCTGTAATAACCATGTCATCAACATAAATAACCAAACAAGTTATCATACCTTTCCGCCGTTTAATGAATAGAGTGTGATCAGCATTGCTCTGGTGATATCCATTATGTTTCATTACTGAAGTGAATCGCCCAAACCAAGCTCGTGGAGACTGCTTGAGACCATATAAAGCTTTCTTTAATCGGCACACTTCCCCTGGTTTGTATTCTGTCTCAAATCCTGGTGGTGGTTCCATATATACTTCTTCTTTGAGGTCTCCATGGAGGAAGGCATTTTTCACATCAAACTGGTGGAGTGGCCATTGTTTTGTGGCAGCAATCGAAAACAGGACCCTGATGGTATCGATTCGTGCGACTGGAGAGAATGTTTCAGAGTAATCAACCCCATAGGTTTGTGTATATCCTTTCGCCACAAGACGAGCTTTATGACGTTCAATACTTCCATCTGCTTTGTATTTGTTTGTGAAGATCCATCGGCACCCTACTGTTTTCTTATCCTTAGGCATAACACACTTTTCCCATGTTTGGTTTTTTTCAAGAGCGTCCATTTCAACCTGCATAGCCTGTCTCCATCGTGGTGATTTTTGAGCTTCACCCACTGTCTTTGGAATCTGTTCTGAACAAATAGACACAAAAAAGCTTTTAGCAGTATCAGTTATACTACGTTTTGCATTGTCAATGGGGTACCTTGATTTATGAGAAATTCTTTCAGGAGTGTATCGATCTGGGGGAATACCTCTCGTGGTCCTTGGGGGAAATACTTTTCTTGACTCCTGCTCATCAAAAACGTTAGTACCTTCCAAGCACATATCTGGATTATCCAACACATGGTGGTTTGTATTCTCAGAATTAAGTACATCAATCAGAGGTGCGTATTGATTGTTTTCAGGGGTGTAAGTGAATGTGTCAGTGTTACTATTCGTATTAGACTGTAGAGTACTAGTATCATCAATCCTTACCTCTGGCATGGTATTCACCGGGGTCAACTCACCGGAGGGCACTGGCGCACTGGATGCTACTATGTTGGGAGCGTCAGCACAGTCGGCGCCATCTACTTGCCGTGTTGGAACTATCCCTGGACATGTGGGTGGTGACAGCCAATCTAGGGTTCCATCACTGGTCTCCCCCTGAACCTGAGATTGGGGTAGGTAATAAAATTCGGTCTCAAGAAAGATACAATTCATGGTGGTATGAAGTCGGTGGGTTCGGGGGTTGTAGCAGCGGTAGCCTTTCTGTGTGGTGCCATAGCCAACAAAGATGCATCGCTCAGCACATGGATCGAGTTTGGAGCGCTCATGTTTTGGTGTATGGACAAACACAGTACAGCCGAAAATTTTTGGTGGTAAGGTAAACATGGAAGGGATAGGGTGTTGGGTAGATAAGGTATATAGTGGTGTCTTATGATGTAGTATTTTGGTGGGTAAGCGGTTGAGCAGGTATGTAGCTGTTGATACTGCCTCCGGCCAGAAACTTTTCGGGACATTTGATTCGAACATAATAGCACGAGTTATCTCTAGAATGATACGGTTTTTACGTTCGGCAACACCATTTTGTTCAGGTGTATTTGGGCAAGATGTTTGGTGTACGATGCCATTGGTGAGAAGATATTGTTTTAAAGTTCCAGCTAAATATTCCCCCCCATTGTCAGATCGGAGAATTTTGATATTGGTACTGAACTGTGTTTTGACCATTTGGTGAAATTGCACAAATTTTTGATAAACTTCTGATTTTTGTTTCAACAAATAGATCCAGGTCATTCGAGAAAAGTCATCGACAAAAATAATGTAATACTGGTACCCAAGAGGGGTAGAATATGGTGAAGGCCCCCATACATCAGAATGCACTAAGGAAAATATAGAATCAACTCGTGTATTAGTAGTCGAATAAGATGCCCGAGTTTGTTTTGCCCGGAGACAAGTATCACAAGATAAAACATTATTTGAGGAAGTAAACAAGGTAGGAAAAAGATATTTTAAGTACGTAAAGGATGGATGCCCTAAACGGCGGTGCCACAACCACACCTGTCGAGAGACTGTCCCGGTGGCAAGATTAGACTGTCCCTGTTGCGCCACCGCATCAACATAGTATAATCCGCCACGTTCAGTGCCACGCCCAATGATCGCCCTCGTATGAATATCCTGCAAGAGACAAAAATTGGGATACATAAGTACTATACAGTCCAATTCTTTAGTAACCTGACTAATAGAAAGCAATTTGGTAGACAACGATGGAACATAAAGACAATTTCGGAGAGTAATATGGGGAGTGATGGCAATGGAGCCACCACCCTTGACCGGAATAGAAGTCCCATTGGCAGTCTCGACACATGTCCTTTTAGGTGGTGTGTGAGTGACAAAGTCTCGTGGGTCATAGGACATGGTGTCAGTGGCACCGCAATCGAATATCCATTGTGATGTACTTGTGGTGACAAGGCATAGGGGATTATTTGGTGCATTGGGTAAATTTAGGTCAGATGCATTTTCTGAGGGTGTGATGAGGTTATTTTGAGAAATATAGGATGGGCTTGGTATTTGGAGAGAGTCTGGGGACTGGAGTGTATTTTGTGGGGACTGTGGGACTGAATTGGAGATTCCAGATACCTGCAGGACTGGATTAACGTTTTTAATTACAGCAGGGGGGATGGGAGAATTTTTTAAAACAGCAGGGGTTAGGGGAGCAATTTGAGCAGGGGTATTTAAATGGGGAATAGGGTTAGGGTTGAGAACCCTAACCCATTTACCTCCCCCTTCGGTGGCCGCCATCTTCGCTGCTGCTGGAAGGTTCTGGTCCTCTTCTCCAGCGGGTTCCTGCTTTTTGTTGGCCTGTGCGTCTGGAATTCCAGATGCCGCCTTTGCTTGAGCCTTTTGCTTGAATTCTTCCCACCATTCGGGATAACCGTGCAGTTTGAAACACTTATCTGCTGTGTGTCCCCTTTTTCCACAATGTTTACATTCCAGTTGCGTTTTATCACCACCACGCGAGGATGCACTGGCTGAGCGTGGTGGTGGGTTGTTGTTCCGGTCTGGTCCCTGTCCGCGGCCTCTTCCTCTGCTTCCTGTCCCTCGATTTGCTGTCAGTCCATACCCAACTCCTTGTGATGATACGTCTGAAGGAGTAATCACCCCTTCTTGAATTTCTGCCCTGCGAAGTTCATTGTAGGCCACTTCTGCAGATGGCCTTGGCTCTCGTTTGAGTAACTCCTTTTTTATGTGGGCAAATTTTTCATCTACTGCTACTAGCAGTTGGTACAACCGAAACTCTTGGATCTTTTGGTTGTAGATCTGAATATCCTTGGGTGACTCCATGGGATTCGGGTCTAAAGTATCAATCGTCATCCAGATTTCCTGGAACTGATTCCAGACATTTTCAAGGGTCTTATTCCCTTGTTTGATGGCCGCTGCTTGTTTATGTAAGTCATATACTTGTATGGGGTCTCCACCGGATCCATACGTAATCGCCAAGCCATCCCACAACGTTTTAGCCGTGGGATATTTAGACACACTGTTTATGAGACTGTCTTCGATATTATCGATGAGCCATGTCAGGACCAATTGGTCTTCTTGTTCCCAGCGGGCATAATTTGGGTCTGTGGGCAGAGGAGATGGAGGTACCCCTGAGATATGGGTGCTCTTTCCTCTGCCCCTAAGGGCCATCATCATCAATCGTTTCCAGAGAGTATAGTTATTGCCATTCAATTTTACTTTGAGAACCAAGTTGCTCTCTGCACTTGGTGGCGTGGTTATGTGCAGGTTCTGCTGTAGAAAATTTGCAAACTGTTCTGAGAAATCAAATAATGCAGGATTCGGTGGTTTCATTTCTGAACTTTCTCCTTCAGTTTCCTGTGAATTTGACATAATGTGGGCTGATTGTTTTTCAGGTCTTGGAGGTTGTTCGGGATAAAGTCAAGCACGGCACGGTAAGGGTAGGTACAGGACTTGGTCACAAGCCTTGGCTGGGAAAGGTATTTTTTTTTTGGCAGTGATGAACTCAAAACTGAGCCAAATTCTGGGTCAAGAAAGGTACGGTATGGGTAGGGCAATGAAGAAAAAAAATTCTGAGCCAACTGTCCTCAGGATGACTACTCTGAGCCACCAACTTCGCCGGACAAATCACAGTAGGCCTAGGAGGCCTGCTCTGATACCATGTCAAGAACAGGAAATAATTTCTGGATAGAACACATATGAAGAAATTTTCTGTAATTTTCTTGATGATAAACATTTGTACAGTATTCTCCTATATATACAACAATTCGGACGTGTCTATATGGAAAGTCCATTATTCCTTTCCATGATTTCCTATCAATTAGTGATTCTTGCCTTTTACAATTACATCACATTTACAACAAGATCAATTAGAGATTTTGTCACATGCTCTAAATCTACTGCATTTACTAACACTTTTAAACGTTGTGTTATTCTTAAATGAACGTTTTCATCATTATGAGACAAACAAAAATAATACTTGGTTCATATGAGAAATTTTGTATTTTTTAATATACTATAATTTGTATTAGATTGAAATACCAACTGTAGAAATATTTAGATCATGATTTAAGATAAGTTTCAAAAAAAAAAATCACACAAAATAAAACGTAACAGAAACTAGAGATTTATATATAGCCTGAGAAAAAATAAATAAGTTTGTTGTCAAATGGACTAACCTTCAGACCCTATTTATAGTTTTTGTTGTTGTTTATATATATTAGATTTAGTTTTATATTTCTTTGTATTTTTTGAATTTTCTCACTAACACACTAGCACAACATATCTTTATTATTATGTCATTTATGTAGGCACATGTAGAGCCGGAGTTCTCACTGGAAACAGACTCTCTATTCCTTTGGATAGAGTTATTGTCTGCCTACCATTTACCCTCTTCAGACCCTAACGATAGCTTTTATTGTCGTTGGGTTATACTGGGTCTGGATGATGATAATTAGGTTTAGCTTTATAGTTTTTATTGTTGTTTGGATATATTAGGTTTAGTTATTGTTAGAGAGACTGGTGTATACGACAACACAGATATTTTGGCATGAGGATGAGGAGACCACTATTCACAGACTTACCACCGGCGGAATGCTACAAATGGAAATGCTTCATGCCTCCGATCTCCTGTCGCTCTCCTCAATACCTTCTTCCACAGAATACTCAATTTCTCAGTCAGCCTCCTCTTCTCAAGTTCCGTACAAGCTACCGTGAAAACTTACGCTACCTCCATTTCACAGGAATGATAAATGAACACACCAAACTTCAAGGGAACTCAATCGCCGGAAACCCTACTGCGGATTCTCTCCAAGGTGAGTTTTCTGAAATCTAAAGGTTTTGTTGAGTTGGACATGCCAAGGCTTGCTTTCTTAGCCCCTGGAATATTCTCTCCGGAATTTGTTCCTGATGATCTGCAACCTGTCTTTGATTTCTTGATTCGAGATTTGTCTGCATCACCTGAAGAATCCCGTGCTTTGATTCTCCTTTGCCCTGGAACCCTTGAATCTAAAATTCAATGTGCTTGAGGAAATTGGAATTGACGAACTTGAATCTGCCAACAAACTTAAATTCTCATCTTCTAAATACTCGCATCAGGAAATTGGAAGAGAAACTTGTCTCTTACGGAGCGTCAAATTTTCGAGTGAAGAATCGCTACGTCTATGGGGGATGTTTCCGGCTATATTTGGATAGCATTCGTCATAATCTGTTTGCTAAAGTTCAAGTATCTAAAGGAGGAAACTAGAAGAAGCATCGAGGAATTAAAAGAGTGACAAATCCAAAATCTAACGGCTGAATACGAAAAGCGATTCCACCTCGGTCAGTAACAATCAATGTTACTAGGCCCCACTACTGGACTCAATGTTACTAGGTCCCACTACTGGCGCAGTCCAGTCTAGCTCGGCCAGTCAAACTTTACCCATGCGAAGTCTTACCCCTGGTGGGCTAACACTCCTGTTCGGCCTAGAACACAAACTATCTTAGCAAGCCTTGATTAGATCAGCTCGGCCAAAGGATATGTCACCAGATCAGCTCGGCCAAATGATCGTGGACCAATCTCAACCATGCTTTCCTCATCTCGGCTTTCTGGCTGCTATGTTCAAAAAGCACTTCAGGTCAACCACAACATTCTTAGGTAGACACCTGCCAGCCAGCTGCCTTGCCATGCATCGCGATATGTTGCACCACGTGGCCGTTATGCAGACAGAAGCTGCCAACAAGGCAACCATGTGTCGTCATCATACCACTCCTTGTCATACAACGTCTACAATCAACTCATTTTAAGGAGCCATCCCCAACTAGAGGCCAGACCAAGCTTAATTAAGCCCAAAAAGACCAAACTGAATTAAGCCCCAAAAAGTTACACTCAGCTCTTCCCAGCTCAAATAGCCACCTTCTCCTCAAAGAGAACACCCTCTAGGTTGCTTCAACCTCTACTTCCGATTCATATTCGTATGACTATGTCCAACATTAACTTGAACGTCGGAGGGTTTTCTCTAGAGCAGTAGTCTTTGGCCTCTAACGTTGTCTTCCCTTCGCATGTTCCAAAAAAGTGTAACGAGGAGCTAACATATCCAAGTAATGAAGATACGACTTCGTCAAAGAGTTTGATCGTTGTTTTGCTTTCAGCTTCAAGAAGCGTATAATACCTAGGCAGATGCATTTGATTAGGCGTAAACTGAAGCACCTCCAGTTTTATAGGACGATGTCATGGAGTGATAAAAAGTTCTACACTAAGTGGAAGTGATGAGTTGCTTTTAGCAGAATACGACGTAAAATCTGTCTACATACATTCTAGATCCTTGCTCTGCATATATTCGTCACCATGACTGCGATATCTTTGAAAAGTGAGAGATCCTGCACAAGGGGTCTCTGAACATCAGTTTTTGGCTCAACCGATAATGTCGGAAACGCTCGTTGCAAGCCGGTTGCATGAATTCTCATTGTGAATTTTGTGTGGTTTCCCTTGCGACTGATCAGCATCTGAACGATTAAAATATTATGGGAACAGCTTCAACCCGCCAGTGTGTTATCATTTATCAGCAATATGGGAAGTCGACATTTATGTGCCTAATGTTGTTCATAAATCGTTCATTTAGGTCAGTGATCTCCGAGTTTTCCTGTTCAGACAGGTTCCCCTGCTGTTTGGTCAAATGGCAAATGATATGTATATGGTACCCTGTTGTGGGTAATATGCCAAAATCTTATAATAAACGTTAAAGGATTTGTTAGAACATGACGTGTTAGAGGCTTTGAGGGGTATGACACTATACCCATTTGAATTGGTTGGTCGTCTTAACTTTACTATTTTCCACAGTTTCACACAGGTCCAGTAAGTTGGGTAGCATAATCTGCTCATGGAAATGACCTCAAACCAAAACCAAAAAAAAAAAAGGAAAAAGAATCATACTCGAAAACCAATGTTTTGCGATATGTTGCACATGATATCCAGAAGATCAGAATTTTGTAACAGCCAATGACATGGGTGTTACTTAATAGTTTGCTAAGAGTTTTGAGGCTTTGGACATCCCTTTTGTAACCCAAAAAAAAAAATCATAACACACACAGAGAGAGAAAAAAAAAGAAGCTGCCTTTATATTTTCTTTTGTGACATTGCATCCTCGAACACTGATTTTAAGAAATTGCATCCTTTAACCGAGTCAAAGAAAGAAGACCCTGAAAACATTACCTAATAAATAAAATCAAGTTTAATTGTACACTTCAAACGTGAGGATTTAAATATACTCTCCTACAATAAACCTAAAAACCCTAGGATAAAGAAAGAGATACACGCACAACAAACAGGAAAAAGAAAAATGTACTTTAGAACTAGGAAACCCGCAACAGCTGCACACTACCACCTTAGAACGCAAGACAATTAAGCAGACAGAACAAATCAAAAATTTAATACTCTTATAAGTAGTATAACAAATTATAAGGCGAAATCCACTCCCAGCATTGACAGGGATATATAGAAAACAAACAGTAGTGGCCAAAACTGAGATTACAGTAACGCTAAGATTGAGCAAAAGCAATGTAAGGCTTGAAGTTTTCTAGAAAAGAAAATATCCCACCCAAAGTTTCCTACCACAAGTTTAGATTTCTTACCATCAAAAGATGCAAGCAGCCAGGCTCACCAAATGGCTTGTGCTGTCAAAACCCATAACACCAGTGAAGAATTGTTGTCTTTGCATGTAACATCTCTAGCCACTGCCTACTATTTCATGAATGGTCTCACTAACAGATTCATCGTCAGATCTGACTGCCAACTTCATTGCAACTTCTTTCTGCCCATCGATTCCGAAAGACAATCGTACAAGCACCTTCACACTTCCAATGTACACACCAGATAGTAAACAAGTATGCGACCTTGAATTGCTTGATACAACCTCCGTGCTCTGCGACGATCAACAGAGGATATGATATCCTATTAGCTTTCATAATTGACCATAAACCTTTTTATATTAAAGTTACCAAATCTGGTATACAGAATCTAGCACAGCTCTGGGGCAGAAACACTTGCCCTATTATAATCGTGATTAAAAATCAAAACACGGTTCCAAATAAAGACATTATTGTACAAGCATACGAAAAGGATTACTTCGACATAAAATAATGTCACCGTCTGTAAAAGCATATTATCTTGCATGTTATAAGGAATAAAATATGTACTATATTGAATATTTTATATATTCTAAAAACTATTCTATAATTTAAGTTTGTTGTGTCAAAGATATCGAGTCAGATGATTCAAATCAAATGCATCTAAAAGTGATTTAAATCATGATTATAATCGCATTCCAAATGGGATCTTTGACGGGGAAAGGAGTTCACCATCCAAAGTCTCCGTGAAAAAACACAAACAGATTTTGCAAAATGATAGCATGAAAAGACTATTTGATCGGGAAACAGCCCTCTGTGTGCTTCTAACACATGGGTATGGTTGCGTACATCCGACCCCTCATACCCCGTCATAGGTGGGAGCCTCTATGGCAATGAGGTAATGTTGTTGTTGTTGTAATGGATAGGGTTCATGACAATTTAGTTAGAATACTTTCAAGTTTTCTTTTCTCCCCTCTTTTGGTGTGTTTTTCCTTCTGGTTTGGGGGATAGAGGGGCTCTACAACAACAACGCCTGAGTCTTTTTCCTACTATGTGGAGTAGGATATATGGATCAATCATTTCTCTTGCGCTTCATTTTTATTTTATTAGCGGGGCCTTACAAACAAACCAAAATAAAACAGCATGATAATTAACCAAAGAAGGCCAACCTCACAGGGCTGCATGCCAAGAAGGTTAATGACTGCATTCACAGCTTCTGACAAACTCTCCCTTGGGCCAAGACCATATTCATCAACCCTCTCAGAAACTGGATCCAAGCTTTCCCAGGCATTTTTGAAATTGGACACTCCCACTTTCAGCATATAATCTGCAAAGACAACTTCAACGTCCTCCAGCTGGTATTCATCCTCAACACCGTCATCTTCTGCCTCACCAGTTGATCGATCAACCTACGTGAAGTTTGAACAAGAACAGGGATGGTCACTAGAAGACTCCTTCTTTATGCCAAACCAAATAATGTTGCATCTTTCAAAACCTCAACAATAAGCTGGCACGTACCGAAGACATTTTCATGTGGGGGAAAACATTTACCTCTTTTACAATAAACTTCAACGTGTTAGAAAATTTCCCAACTGCTGGAGCTCCTTCTGGTTTCTCAAATGCCACAAACGTCTGCCCAGGGGAGTCGTAAGGAAGGGACCTTAGTGGCTTTGTCACAACTTCTGAGAAGTCCTCCGCCTCTGAAGCATCCACAATAACCGTAACCTGACAAGAGCCGCACAAGCTAAGACCAATGTCCAGAAGTAAAAAAGTTAAAAGCTGAAACGAAATAGTTGATTACATTTTCCAATAGTTGCTCTGGAATTGTATTGGTGCAATTGTACTGAAACACAACATGGCTATCGAAAATGTGCTTGACAACATTAACAGCATATTCTGTTTCTGCTTCTGTAAGCTCCACTGGTGGTGATGACTGTTTTGCCAGAAAGATACAACTTAATCATCAAAATCAGATGGATGGCAAAAAATGCAATCCCACGTCAAACGTATCAAGACTAAGAACCTTGAAAAGCTTCCCGAAGCTTGCGAATTCCGGAGTAGAGGAAAGAAGCTTCTCGTAAGCATCGGCCACAGAAGTAGGGCCAGTGGGGGGAGCATCCAATCCGGGTTGTTTTTTGTGAGTAGCTTTCTTCTCAGGAAGGGGTGCGGACTTGACTTCCTTTGGCACAGAATCAATATCAAATGGCTCGTCAGAGGGTTCCTGATAACAGTTTAAGCAAATCAAGATTGTGTCAAGAGGTAACAAGACTTCACTTGCATTCGCACAGCCCAAAAGACAAGGTTGCATTAATGGCATCAAACTACTTACGTAGTTCCTCAAACTTGTCTCCATATTGGCCAAAGGGATGTCAAAAGATCCAAATAGAAACTCTTTCACATCTTTGTCAGTTTCAACAACAGAACCATCGCCCCCAAGAGTGTTCAAGTACAGTGTGGCTCTGTCACGCACCTGCATATACAAGGAGCATACTCAGCTCTCCACTGGGGGTATTGACTTCATAAAACGAAGAACCCTCTGCCACACGAGTTAACAAGATCCATGTCCATAGTTTCATTAGCAGTACTAAGTTAACTAATTTCTTAGATGCATCAGCTCCAATGAACAAGACATGATTATAACTCATAAATATATTTAACAGCCTAATCAAACTGCAGAAGGAGATTAGTGTACTCATAGTCACTTGGAATACAAGATGAAACACGATTCAGGAGTTTTTTTCACCTCAGGGAAGCATATTGTGAATCTCTTATTAAAAAAGGGAGCCTCCAGGAAGCACAGCATGAAGCAACTTGCAAAGAATTGGGTATTAAAAGCAAAAACATTTCGGTGGAAGCTCAACTGGTGGTCAAGGCAGTCCCCAAGTTGGATCCTAAGCAAGAGGGCATGTATTACCCACATAGGAGGCAGCAGAGTCAATTAAGATTGCAAAGGTGTCAACTTTGGTAAAACTGAACAATGACTTATTGGCGTATAGGAAGAGTTTTTAGTGGGAAGAAGGATATATAAATCATCTTATGAAATAACTAGACACAGCTTAACCATAATTCAAAGATGTTATAATATTATCGGAGCAGATGACCAACTTGTGAATTGCGATTCAAACATTACCTCATCATCGCCGTCAAAAAGGCAACGCTTTAACAAAACGAAAATACGAGGCTGCAAGAAAAAAACATGAAATTGCTTCCTCGTTAGTAAAGTAACTACTAGCTCTTCAATCTCATATCTGCTACAATAAATGGTCTAATCTCACCTTCAGTGAGTCAACCATGGCACCAAATTTTGCCAATGTGCTGACAGCTGCTGCTCGTACAGTCGCATTCTCCAAAATTACACGGTTATATATGTAGCGTATGTATTTACTAGGATCGGTGGTCTTGGGTCCTTCATTTCCAAGAAAGTGAAGAATCTGAACAGAACAGGAACTTTAGTCAGCAGATGAGGTATTAAGAAAGGAGAACCTGCTAATACAAGATTAAAAGATGACAACCTGGGTTGAAAGATATGTAAATTCACAGTCTTCAATAAATTCACATAAATGCAGAAGCCCACTTTCTTTAGCATCAGGAATGTCCCTAATGAGGATAACAATTGAATCAACAATAGCCTTCTTGTAATCAAATCCCCCTTCTTCCCTCAAAATGTTGCTCAAAAAGTTCATCCTGCAGAAAATTAGATAATAAACATTTGCTGAATCTGAAGAATAGGAAACAGGATTAACATCAACTCTTCCAAGTATAAGGCTAAAGTACAGCCCATGGTCAAGGGAGTTAGACATCATACTTACAAAAAAGGAGTTAGACATCATCAAGTGAGTCAAAGATTTCTACGCGAAGTTGAAGTATACTCACAGAGCTCTGTACTTCAGGGGAAATTTCAAGCAGAGTGATCTGATTGCTTCAACCACAACGATCTTAAATTCATCAGCAATATCCGACATAAAATTTGTGATTTGTTTCATTAATCGATCAACACTTGATTCATTTCCTGTTTTCAGTAAAGTAGTTATGGCAAGTGTTGCAATGCTCCTATTTTGGTCAGATATCAAGCTCTCCATGTCAATATTACAATTTGTCACAGCCATAGGATGGGTCATAGCCACCTGCAGCAAACATTGCATACGCATCTCAGTTAAGGCAAGTCTCGTAATTGCAATCATGTAGAGAATACAGAGCATATTTAGTAAAAATATAGAAGATGAAAGTATGCAGCAACCAAAAGCTATCACATAATTTAAGAGGTGAAGCATGGTTAGATGAAACATTTAAGGAACCTGTTTAGAAGGTGACGGATCAGTAATTCATGAATGCATTCCACTGGTCTCTTACAGAACAGCGGAAGAAAAGGAAAGAGAACCAGTAAAAGTATATCAGCGGAAAAAAGGGAGCAAGAGGCACTGGTCTGTTATGGATTCTTTTGCCGGAAAAGTATACCAGCAGAAGAAACGGAACAAGAGCCAGTAAAAGAATTCCAGAGTTGTCTTATTTTCTTATCTGTTTTGGTAGTTATCCTTTCTGAAATAACCCATGTCAGGATAGGTAGATGTTGACTAGAGAGGAATTATCTTTATTTTTCATTTGAAACTTATCATGTTATCAGCAGTTGTGCTTATTTAAAGCACTGATCAGATGAGGAAAAGTTATGGTGAATCAGTTTAAAAACTCCGTCTCCTCGAAAGCAAGTGAGAGGAAGAGAGAGTCAAACTCTGCAAGGCAGGTTCGACAGTGAGCATCATAGGTCGAAACGAGGAACTGAGTCAAGCATTAAAGTCCAGACGGACACAATAAAAGAAAGTAATTCCAGAACAACTATATTACAAGTTCCCTGATGAAACAAACATCTATAGAGGAGATAATCGTCCAACAGTAAATGAAGTCAAAGCATAGTTACACTTACAAATCATCTTTAGATCTTTCCAATTTTCCTTTGCTTACACGTATATGCTCTATATCCAAACGGGAAAATCATGCCAGTTGCAATTATGCTTTCATGACAGGTCTCCACAAATTCTTATTAAACGTAAATCAATGCAAGATGCAACAATAATCTTCAAGATAGGAATAAATTTTCACACAAAAGGAAAGGTCAGGATGAGGATAGACTTGCATAGCACAGAAAGATAAAGAATATACAACATTACCAACAATTAATTTAACAGTCACCTTATTCAAAGTACGGACAGCTGCAAACCTAAGAACTGGTTTGGAAGAGCTCAAGAAAAGCTGCAGAACAGTAATTGCAGGAGTCAATTCTCGACTAGTCACACCACTCAATTCCGTTATTGCCCTAGCTGCTTCAAAGATAACCATTTCTGCTTTGTGACGAAGACAACCCTCAAGAAAATCATAAAATGGTCGCTCTCCTTGGTAATTCATGCTTGATTCCCTGATAACCTACAGACGAACCAAAATAAGGCACCAAGTTATTGTTTAAGATCTGCAAAGAAAAATTAACACGACAGGCCCAAAACATTCACAAATAAGAATTATAAGCTTAGAACAGAAAAGCACCTGGGTGGTATAACGAATCAAAAGGCACTGAGCAAGTGGTGATCTAACAGTTCCCCTGGTCAAGCTAGTGACTAACTTGCTAACAGCTAACCGATCATTTTGACGGATCTGAAAGTTCGCCACCACAACATTTCATTAATGTTAGCATGAAATATAAAGCAAGAGAACTGAAGTACAAAGTACTTTCTTGAGTGCCTAACATGTATAATCAAAACCAAAAAATACATATACCTGATGAAGCAAACCAAGCGCATGAAACTGCACTAATGCAGCTCGTGATTGCACAGCTTCCTGAACCTCGTTGCTCCACCTCTTCACAATTTCAGGATTTGTCTGACAAAGACTTCATGGTTAGAGAATTAGAATTTCTCCATAATTATGATACAGTTGATCCTGAAACCTTTTGCCACACCTGGAGTAAGTGGATTCCACTAACAAGCGCTGCACTTGCAACAACAGGGTTCTTGTCAACAATAGCCTGCTTCAAGTATCGCTCAATTTGCGTAAGCAATGTTCCATCAGTAATTCTACAGAGAACTCGGATGGCATTTGCTCTGTACATGTCAGTTCTGCTATTCATGTCCTTCATCAGGGAGCTTGTGACAATGATCACCTTTTTTGGTCAAAAGGATTTGCCTATCAGAACTTAAACCTCTCCATAGCAGGAAAGAATATGCACGGCTAATTTGAAGAAATAAGGGAAAGAAATAAAGAGAAGGGAAAAGGGGAGGGCATCGGGGAGATATTCAAGATATTTTAAACACCTCATCTGCAGAAGGAGAAAGCTCTTTTATCATCAAGTAAACCATTCTCCTCAAACCAACATCTTTTGATTGAAAAAGCTTTGTGACCGCAAAAAATACTTCCGTAGCTTCAATCTGCAATCAAAATGTAAAAGCAGTCGCAAAAGATAAAACGCATATCACTCTTTGACAAATACTATATTACCCTAGTGCAGACGTTGTGAAAATAAATACTACCATATAAATGTGTACTACTTTAGCTTTTGCTGTCGTTGGGATATACTGGGTATGATGATGATGATAAATGTGTACTACTTCATAAAAATTCACTACCACGACTGCATATGAAAAAGGCATCCTGGTTCATGGAAGCATACTGCCAATGCAGGGTAGGAGGGGTTGGGCCATTTATGCTTAATATACGTAGCCTTAGCTTATGTATTTCTAAAGAGGCTATTTCCATGATCCAAACAAGTGACCTCTGGTCATGTGGAAACAACTTTAACGCTGCATCAAGGCTCCCCTTTTCTATTCTATAATCACACATAATAGGAGGAAATCACGTGCACTAAAAAAATTTACAAAACCATTAAAAATTGGCATTCAGAGACCGTATACTAGTGGCCCACATGTTTGAAGATGGCTGACCCTACAAGTCGAACATGGGTGCAAATGTAGTAATTGTTTGTAATATGTGATAGCTTATGGCAAAACAAACCTTAGTGAATGTCTCTCCCTGATTCAGTAGGTACAGAAGCTTTGTAATAACCTGGGGTCAGGGAAAGGGGCAAAATATGAGAAAAAAAATAGTTTCTCAGAAATGCCACTAATAAACAAGCCAGGAAAAAGATGAAATAAGCATACGGTAAGAAGCAAACACTACCTGAGAACATCTCCTAGGATCCAACTGAGGATCATTAAAAACCCTAGCTTCCTGCATAACTGCACCTTTCTCGATGCCTAAAAATGGATGATACTCCACTGCAAATCAAAACTTCACGTTAAGAACGCCTTCAAGAATACATTTTTCCAAAGATCTCAGAATTAAGAGCTGATTTAAACCGACGGTCACATTAATGTCAATCACGTTAATCAAAGACAGAATGAAAAAGAAAGTACTTTCTGATCACTCACCCTTGTGAATGTCAGTCAGAATATTTCATCGCAGAAATGACATAGGGAGGAAAAAAGAAAAACTCAAAACTACCATCCACAGCTGAGTTGCATTCACTTAACAAGAAATTATAAATAATTTAGTCTCAGATCTGGAGGACCAAAAGCAAAATTAAATCAGCATATCCAATTGCAGGAGGCAAATTCATTGACAACCCTAAATTAAATTGCATACGACAGACTTGGAATAGAAAAATTGGATTCAAGAAATCAAAGAAGAAATATCATGCCTTCGTCGTCGCGATCATCGTCCTTCTTGATTATCGGCTGAGCCATTTGAAAAGGTAACTCAGATCTCGGAGATTTAGACGAGTGAACTTATTAGCTCAGACTACAGAGAGAACAAATGCAGAGAGAATTTGCAAGTATTGGCGAGTCTTTCTGTCAATATGCTGCGACGGTAAACGGTAAAATTGGTGGCAGATTGCAGATCTCCCTCGCTTGCGGGCGTGAAAGTGAAGTCTCCTACCAAGATTGTGGGCAATTTGGAGAAAGCACGAAACGCTTCCACGTGTTCAACGATTTACGTGTAGTTATACCAATCGAACCGAATCGAATACTAGGTTTTTGAATTCGAATTTTTTTAGTTGGACGAACTGCTCGACAAACGAATTTTAAAATTGGTTCGAATTTGGCTCGATAACGCTATAATTGTCGAAACGAGTCAAATATTTCATGAATAGTTTGGCTCGTTTTACTAAACAAACCCAAACAACTGTTCAAATTCGGATTGTGTACAGACAATCACCGGACGAATACGAATCGAACACGAACCAAATTCAAAACGTTCGCGAGTGTTGGGGTGAGGCTTTAGGCCTAACACGAAAGTTTTTTGTTCAATCTTTTTATGTGGCAAAATTTCATTTATATAACATGAAAATATTGGAGGGAAAACACCATGCCATTCAAGTTATTATGCAAAATGCATCACATATTCATTTCTTATTGGTTATAAAATAACTATTCATGTATCATGTAAATATTTTGAAATTTGTGTGGTTCCTAAATTCTATTTCATATGTCACTTTTATTGTGAAATTATGAAGTAAAGAAACACACTATGTTATTAGAGTTATTATGCAAAATGCATCATATACCTATTTTTTTATTAGTGTAAAATAACTATTCATATAAAATGTGAATATTTTAAAATATGTCCGGTTCCTAAGTTTTATTTCATATGTTACTTTTATCCTGAAATTATGAAGTAAGAATGTGAATGACGTATCATGTAAATGGGTATTAAGTCCTATTCTTTGTCTCATTCAATAAATGTAGGTAATGTATGTTCAATTATTTGCGATCTAATGTATATGGTATAGGTGTAAATAAGCCAAACGGTTCGTGAGTTGATCGAATTTAGTTTAGATTTTCACTCAACTAGTTTGTTTTGATAAAACTCACCATCGATCTGCTCAAACTTGAATAATAATTAAGATAGTTTTGAGCATTTTGATGTTTGAATTGTTACCCATGAATATACTCAAACATGTGACCTCGACACACAAAGCAACTACCTTATTATTTGGTACAAGTTTAGTCCTCTAAATTTCTCTCTTGTTATAACGATGAAGATGTGAATAATTTTGTAAGTTGACTATTTACAAGGTGGAATACTCATCTTTCTTTCTTACCTCACATTTTATTTTCCATGATTATTCTTCAGCTAAATAATTGTGTAAATACTCCCAGAACAATTCAATTTTTTTTTAAAGAAAAATAATGTCAGGGATCAATTATCTACTGTGACTCTTGTCGGCTCAATTATTAGATCAGTAGATGGATCTGCACACAATTGAATGAATTGGAGATGAGGTCCAATTTCTGTCTCTCACTCTTCTTTCTCTTCCCTCCTTGCTCAAAATACACCTGATCTCTTGGTTTTTGAAGATTAGAGTTTGATTTTCTTCTTTACAGAAAAAATCTTTGCTCAAAAAACACCTGATATCTTGGCTTTTTGAAGGTTAAAGTTTGATCTTCTTCTTCAGAGAAAAAAATCTTACAGCTGACAAGAAGACGACAATGGAGCTTAGGTTTCTAAGCACTATTTTCCTCCTCCATTTGCTCATCACTATGCTGGTAAATGCTGTCAATCTCTTATATCCCTCTATATTTGAAATTAATCTTTAGGCAAAATGTTGACATCTGGTGTTTCTTGTAGATAATAAGTCTGAGATGTACTTCTATAACAACTCAACTTGAAGTATTTCTTTTTTCTTATGCCATTTTATAAGAATGGAAAACAATGATGCATTTGGATTCATATGTTTTCATAGTCGTTATGTAAGTTTGGTTTATTATTCATTGTGTTCTTTTAATTGTTTTTATGCAAGCACACATAAAAATAGGAATAACAACATTATCTCATTATCTTAGATTCTCGCACTTATGACAGAATATGGGGGTCTGATGGACGCAACCATGCCCACAGAGATGGTTTCTTGATGATTCATAATGAAAATTGCGTCAAGCTATGACGATATCTATCAAATGTTACTTCACAATATAAGAACGCGCATCCAATTTAGTGAATCATTTTGATTTATTTCGTCATATTCTAAAGAAAAGAAAGAATGTGTTATTGCCTAAAAATACTCCAAAACATACAATGAAAACATACATATCTGGATTCTCTGAACGAGAACTGTACAAAAATCCGTATTTCTTTTATTCAGCTGAATAGTGGCAAGCCTCTTTCTTAACATCTTATACCCCAAAAACATACTTCCATTACTGCAGGTTGTTCATCAAAGCGAAGCAACTGAAACGAGCAAGAACTCAATCCATGGTGGCATTTCTATCATCAAAGAGACACATGATGAAGAGATAACAGAAAACAATGATAGACATATGCATGTAGGACATGATCCCTTATCCCACATGCAACATCAAATGGATCCATCTGTTATTGTTTTCTTCCTTTTGGATAACCTCAAGAAAGGCACATCCATGCAAATCTACTTCCCAAAGAGAGAAAAGATTGGATCTTCATCATCAACAACTCCTCTCTTAACCAAAGAGGAAGCTGATAGAATCCCTTTTTCATCAAAATACCTTCCAGAACTTCTGCAACGCTATAGATTTTCACATGGTTCTCCTCAAGCCATTGCAATGGAGAATGCACTAAGACAGTGCGAAATAGAGCCCATTAAAGGAGAGACTAAGTTCTGTGCTACTTCAATAGAATCCATGCTCGAGTTTGCTCAAAAAATCTTTGGGCTTGAATCCCATGTGGAAACATTGTCGACCAGACATCTGACAGCATTAAGGAGTACTTTACAGAGGTATTGTTGTTTATTTTGTAACACAACAATCAATCCCAAGTTGGAAGATGTAATGTTATGTATATATGGGTAAAGTTCAGAGGACGGGATCCTCTCACCGCTCCCTCCCTCACCGAACTGTCCACCGTCTGACACGTAACAGCAGAGCCTTACCACCCTCCCTGCTGCCACGTGTCGGGCGGTGGACAATACAGTGAGGGAGGAAGCGGTGAGGAGATTAGTTCAGAACCCATGTTTACGTCACCTTTAGAGAAATGGCTCTTCTCACAATAATTTTCTTACAGGTATATCATAGCAGCAGAACCCCAACAAATTTGGGCTCCAAAGACGGTGGCATGTCATACAATGCCATACCCTTATGCAGTATTTTACTGCCATTATCAAGAGAGCGAGAGCCGAGTTTACAGAGTTCATCTTGTGGCAGAGCATGGCGACGAGGTCGAAGCAATTGCTGTTTGTCACATGGATACTTCTCAATGGAGTCCTCATCATGTTTCATTCCGCATCCTTGGAACCAAACCAGGGGCGTCGCCTATTTGCCATTTCTTTCCGGCAGATCACCTGGTACTGGTGCCAGATTATTCCAGTGTGTCTATTGCTGTTGCTTAAAAGTTGAGAAGTTTGTGCTCATGTATAACTGATATTGATCAGAGGCACTAAACAGTAATAAACGTGCTTGATCATTAGATGCATCTCCCCAAGATTTTCTTCTTCCATGTATTCCACTTCTTTATAAAATGTATGTTCCTCCCAAAGCTCAGTCATCAATGGAATCAGCTAAAGAAATTGTGCAGGCCATTGAGATTACAGACACCGACTTCTACAGCCCTGAGGAAGCATAAACCTCAAATCTTCTTACTCATGTTTCAGTCTTTTGATTTGTTCACATGAAATATAGAAAATCTCACTCAGAGCACAAACAATGATCAAGTTGTTGTATTTTACAAGGATATAACCCAAAACTTCTCCATCTTAAGACAACCTCAATCTTTAGAGTAAGGCTTCATCAGCTAAGCCCTATTGATTGGACCAAAAGAACTACATCGGGTTTCAAATAGTGGGGACTAACTAGCCTCATGATACATTTTAACCACCGCCTATATGATATTCTTTGCTATAGACATTAACCACAAGAACAACAGCAAAAGAACGAACGAAAGAAAGAGGAAAGATGTGACCGAAACTCTCAGGATGGGTCTCAGGTGCCTCCCCATGTGGTTCTGAGCTTTAGCAACTACCGCATCTGCCTTGCCGATGCCATGATTTCCTAGAATAATAACATCATACTAACCGTTGGAAGGTAATTTATTCAATCTCAAGATTTTGCTTTCCAACCTCTACACAATGCGGAAACCCTACCTGATACCCGAGGATAGAGCTTCTCTATATTTCTAGCAAAACCAGGCCAATCGTTTCCAGACATCCCAAAAGATCCTCGTTCACAAGTTTGCTAACCAAAGTCTGCACCAACATGTAGCATGAATGCTATACAACAATGGCCTCTTTCTCTTCCGAGTTTGCCCACTCCTACTTTTCGCTGTAGTATCACTATCCGACATTTCCTGCACTATTTTTAAATCTCATACTATGAGAGCATACACAAAGAGGTTAACATATACGGCCAACAGTACAAAAAAAGATACTCCAATGCTTTCACCCAGAACACAGCAATCTACCATATATTTATCTGAATCACACTGCTGCCAAGTCTGAAGATTATATATAAACTCTAGATTCTGGAAAAATAAATAAATAAATTACCAACAAATGCTGGTAGGATACCACATCACTATCACTTGACTAATCCAGTTGATCAAATTAGAGTTATAAATTTGGCAGTCTTCTTGTGGAATGAACAAGCAAGCCAAAGCAGGGCCAAGAATGAACTTTTCTTACTATGCTCCTATACCAATCACTCACTATGTTTATAATTTAACAATATACATAAAACCGTTAAGCTCTCAAAATTGCAATCAACTTGAGAGTGGGCTTGATTAGAATTCCACAATTGTCCAACGGTTAAACCCATCCAATTTAAGTCAAATTCACCTGCGAATAAAACAAGCCAGATTCCCACCCTCCTCTCGTAGCAGAACCAGACTAATTACATTGTATATGCCATTTTCATCAACACGCATACAGTGGCTAAAATGGGTCACACAGTGACATAAGAGACTCTTTTTACTGCACGGCCACAGAAGAATACTGTTGCAATTATTACGAGCAAGAAACTCACATGTTAATGTTCATTATCTCCAACAAAATTGAGATAGTGCCCTTGACACTTGCAGCATTAAATAAATGTAAAAATATGTTAAAGGATACTATAACAATGACGAACCTTAGCAGGAGCGACATTGTCAGCGTTTTCTAACTTCCTTTTCTTCTTCTTGCAGGAAGTGGGTTTGGCCCCTGCAATGTGGAAGACAAGCAAAAGCATGAATAATCACCCCATAAGAACCTAAGAGAAGACAAGCATCAAACTCTTTAACAATGCCCAAAGGGAGGGAAAAGTCAAGACACATTAAAATCATACCTTAGTTTTCTTTCATTTAAACTGAACTCTATCCTTCAGATTTCCTTTTCTCCGAATATCTGACTCCAGTTCCTGGAACCCTAAAGTATGATTTTCGTCGCTTTCATTTACATCAGATGATTGGATTTGTCCACCACTGGATACTATCTTCTTTGTCTTCAACATCTTATACTTGGCCTCAGTCATGCGAAAACGTCCTTCGGCAGCTTTGGCAACCTGGGGCTGTAAAGCTGATGGTTGTTCAAGAAACAAGGCATTTCGAAGACCAAATATAGTAGGAACACCAGGTATCTGCAGCCACAGATTTTGAGAAAATCAACTGAAGGCAGATGTACCTTCTGATGTTAAATATAAAAAGCCAACTGCCCCTTGAACCCATCACAGAAAATTTAGGAACGGCATGCACATTCTCTCAGGCACCAAAAGGATCCAATTATCTGGAGCCTTTGGGATTTGGAAGCAAAACAAAAAAGTTACTAGTCATCTTCTTCTTTATTATTATTTTTATTATTTCTTTTCTTTTTTCCCGGGGGGGAGAAGATAGGTGTTGGGGTTGAAATGCTCTGCTACAAAATGAATACATATGGGATAAGCATTTCACAGATACCTCCTGAAACTTTTTTCTTAACTCAGCATCTTGAGTAGCCACAAAAAAGTGCTCGAATATTTTTCTCTCCAATCACATCGACCATGCAATTCACTGCACTTTTACGCATCTCATGATCGCAACTGGACAAAAGATTCAGCATAACTTCATGTAACGTACAAATTTACACTATATCAATGTCATTTACATTTCAAATGTGTGATCTAAAAGCAGTAGTATCATAAGTTCCAAAAAAATGAAAATGGGACTACAAGAGTCTCACCTAGCCATAACAAGGCTTTTAGCAGCATTACGAGATTCAGTGTAAGAATCACCAAGACTTTTCAACTCTGCAAGAATACATCTGCATCAAAAGTAAAAGAGCTTTCACATCATCAACCATGGAGTTATTTGGGCAAAAGAAGTGGGTACAACGCTATTTCAAACAATAATAGGAAATATCATGAAGTTTATCTTTAACTTTGTGACAATCGTAAGCCTTCAAACTTCCAAGCCTTCGTTTTCTTACATACTACTTTAATTTCTTTTCCTTTACAGACCCACACTATTCTCCCTTTTGGTTCATACAAACTAATAATTACCACCTTTAATCTTACTTAACATAAGACATACCACATAAATCCAGCAAATCAGCCTTTCAACATTCTCAAAGTTTCCCGCACTAATGAAAATTTGCAACAAGCAGGACTTGTTGACCAGTTTATTAACGCATGAACCGAAAACATCTTTGAATTCTTAAAAAAGAAAAAGAGCCAACTTCTTCTAAATCTTCAAAGTCAAAGAACAAATAAAGGAAAGCATAATACCTGGTGGTAAAGACTTCAACAGGGGCGCCTAAAATATTAGATATTGCTGTATCAGCTGTATAAAAACTCACAGCTCTACGATGACGTTTTTGCTTCGTCAATTTCATATGTGAACAAAAAAAAAACACTTAGTATAAGAGTATCATGATCAATAATTCCTTTAAAAATAGCAGCATTGCCTATTTAGTTGATTTGGCTTATGGAAAGCACCAAATGTAGAGGAAAACACATCAAAAAAACGTATAAAGTTCCCAATTTCACAAAATAATTTAGAAAGCTAAGATGCAAAGATTAATAGTGTGTTGGCCTTCGTATTAAACTTTCTGTTGAAGAACAAAGATACAATTTTTTGGAGAGAAGAAGAACTACACACTTAGATACTAGTAAAGAATACATTTCAGCTAACTTGAAGAGAACAGTTATAAGTAGTAAAAGAAGCAAAAGTGATTTCTCTGTTAACTCTTTGCTGATTCTTTCGTCCTCCCAGGTCCGTCGTCGCCGATATTAAGTTCGGGTGTTCATCTCCGGCTGAATTATTAGACGAACTAGGTCTGACAGTAAATGGGTTAGTGTGATTGGACCACTAATGGAATTTAAGTTTTTGACCTATATTAACTAGGAATGTTTCCATTTTTAACACAGTCAATACACATCTTTCTATAAATTTGGAACATGATAGAATAAAAAAAAAATAAGTCACTAAATTAACCGTTTTATATTGTGAATTAACAGTTGATCGATACAACTTGACGCAATTTTCCCATTATGGATCATCGGAAAAATCTTTTTTAATACATGTATATGTTTAGCTTTTGCTGTTGTTGGGATATACTGAGTACGGATGATGATGATGAATACATGTATATGTTTATATACATCCGGCGCCTATACCCTGTCATTCAGGAGTGTCTTGTTGCTGCTGTAAATGCAGGAATCAACACTAGATGTATGGACTTCTTATTTATTTATAGAATCTTAATTTTTGCCAATTGTAGATTATAGACAATTCTTCTGGGATGAACAAATAATTTGAAATGGAAGAAGTATCGACTTTGTCTCGTAAAATAATTATAATTTTGGAGTACATAGTGCGTAAAAAAAATCTGATTTTATGTATAGTTGAAGTTTAACATGCTTGTGAGCTGAAAAATCAAGATACTCAAATTTGATTTATTTAATTTCGAGTATTTGAGAATCCCACATTAAATTTGACTCGTTTGATCAAGTTTCTGATGCACTAGACTCCCGCGTTTGCGTAGGGTCCGGAGAGGGGCGAGATCGCTTCGCGATCTGATATACGCAACCTTACCCTACACTTTGTGCAAGAGTCTGTTTCCGCGGCTCGAACCCGTGACCTCAAAGTCACAAAACAGCAACCTTATCAGCTGCTCTAAGGCCCGACCTCTAGGCTGTTTCCGTGGCTCGAACCTGTGACCTCAAGGTCACATTGAAGCAACTTTATCAGTTGCTCTAAGGCCCATCCTCCTATTCAAAAAGCGTCCGCATGGTCCGAAGAGGGGCCGGATTGCTTTACGATCTAATGTACGCAACCTTACCATGCACTTTGTGCAAGAGGCTGTTTCTGCGCCTCGAATTCGTAACCTCAGAGGCACAAAACAGCAACCTTATCAGTTGCTCCAAGACCCGCCCTCACACTTGCTTGATCAAGTATTCAACTCAAACATTAGGGCTGGCTCATTGGATTGCTCATGTGCACGCCCAGAACAACAACAACAACAACAAAATCAATGGCATGTGATGTTGATTTCTCTCATTTGCCAATGCTCAACCAAAAGAGAAGCAGCTTGCTGTTAAAAATTTAGCATCAAACATGCATGCAAGTGAATGTGAAAGCTGCCCACTTGCCCTTGTCATGTCCACATTATACAGCATTTTATTTTAAACTAAATAGCCTCCACGAAATGCGCTCTGATACTTGTCTCTGCTGCAGTAATAAGATACTGCAGATAAGCCGGCTTATGATCCTGCAACCGAAAAGCACATATTTTGACTCAAAACAACAACAACGATAACTAGTATATCCCAACAATAGAAAAAACTATTTCTAAGGTCTGAGTACCCCCATTCCAAGAGATAGAGGTATTGCTTCCAATCAGACCCCGGCAGATTTTGACTCAAATGTCAACCAAAAGAAAGTATCTTCAACATATAGAACCCGAAGTAATATTTCGCCATACATTACTCACAGGGTTAACGTAAAACTGTGCATGATTCACCATAAATTGACTCGTTCTGTTTCCCTAACAATGCTGATTTTTGACAAGCAAAAGAAGAAGAGTTGGAATATTGCATGCATCAGTACATTAGTAGGCAAACAAATCGAGAGAGGCTGCAATGATGGGCCAGACACGAAACAGGAAAGCAAACAGATTCAAAACCAATAGAGTCTACATTTCCACTGCAAGGATCAATGCAAAGGAGTCCCATTTTGGTTACATTTCTATTTGCGTTGTGACCAATGGAGCAAAGTATACGGAGGATTATAGGAGGCTAGAAGCAAATACGCACCGTAGTTCTGATGCACCATTGTGAACCTAAAAATGGCCTTAACAAGAGCACCAAACTTCATATATTTCAGTGGTCCCATATGACTGCATTCCAAAAAACTGATTTTGTTAATGCATTTGATACATCAGCAAACTTTCAGAGTAACGTGTCAGACGCAAGAAACCTATACAGTCAGCTAGCTTCAACTAAAAAGCAAAAACCTCTTGTTTCTTAGGTGTTTTCAGTAAATCACTTACACTATCTCAGTGTAACGAAGTCTCCACGCTGGAAATCCGAGATGGCATCTTGTAGGACCATAAATTAGCAAGAGATCAGGGTCCGGCCCCCCAGAACCTATCCAACAGGGTATAAACAGCCATATTTAACCAACAAAAAAAGAAGAAACATGAGCAAACTGATTGTTAAGCATAGGCGCCCACCGAGAAAAAGGAAAAAGAAAATCCTCACCAATTGCTGCTAAAGCCTCTGCCATTTGAGGTTCTGTAAGCTGTGGCCTTTCCTTTTGTGGAGTTGCATAATGCTTCGCAAAAAGAAAATTAGCTGCTTTGACTACTGCTTCTTTTCCATCAGAAGAAGACAAAACTTCCATATCTAGATGTTTTTGAGTATAAAGTGAGTTCGATGCCGAATTTTCCTGCAACAATAACTGTTTTCCATAAAACTTTATGTTGAAGAGATTATTTATCTAAATTGGACTTCCACGTATCAGACTAAGCTCGTACTTGAGATGGTAATACAAAAATATTCGCTTTTTCTACCGTCGCCAGCTGTTTACATGCTGGGCCTTTTTTTGGTATGCAAGTGTTTAGATATCTTAATGACCACACATTTACTTATTAGTGTGATCTTTTCTGAGACAAAATGGGCATCCAAGACTTCAATAACACCATTCCTTTTACTATATCATTACATTACATCATGCAATATTTTCTTCACAAAAGGTCTTTACCAAAATCTGTACTGGCTAACAATTGGAAAGTGAGAGCAACAGAGGCGATTGAGGTGTAAAAATCTAAAAATA
This sequence comes from Eustoma russellianum, assembly GCA_036186865.1. Classification (NCBI taxonomy): domain Eukaryota; kingdom Viridiplantae; phylum Streptophyta; class Magnoliopsida; order Gentianales; family Gentianaceae; genus Eustoma; species Eustoma russellianum. The sequence goes on from AP025073.1 coordinate 689,933, forward strand.
AAAATCATAAGGAGTCTTGTCCAAAGGATAAAAGGAACCCAAAAAAAAAAAACTGATAATAAATAGCGATTCTGTCTACTTCAGAATTAAAATTGATCCAAAGAACCCCCTCAGACTGCATTATGTCAAACAACTGATAACAAACGGTGATTAATTTACCTCCTTATGATTAAAAGTATATGCAATAACTTCTTTGTACTTCTTGAGCACCCCTGCAACAATAAGATTGCTCTCAATATATTGTCATTTTAGATGAGCACAAGTACAAAACAAGTGTAATTTCATGCATATATTTACCTTCACTATCATATAAGCAGACTTTTTTCACCCCTATACCAACAAGCCAATGCAACAGTTCAATCACCTTTGAAGTATCTCGAGCTTCTTCACTGTCGATAACAACTGCTAAATATTGAACTCTGTTGATATCTAGGGCTTCATAATTTTTCAAGAAGTCGCCAGCAATGAGAAAGCTCTCAATAGATTCTACTATTCGCAGCAAAAAGAACCACAGGCTGAGGGCCAGATGCATCATATGCCAAATTATATGAAGCCCAGGATTGACATGCTACAAAAATTTGAACATGAAAATGAGCATCCAAGAGAATGACAAAAATTTCTGTATAAACATAACCCAAAAAGCACATGATGGCCTAACACGCGCAACGAAAACGACAATTAGAAAGTCCTGATTATCAGAAGCCAAATATTCAATTAAAAAATTGAGATGGAATAAAGACACTCATACTTGGTCCTTTGAAGAATGAAGTAGGAATAGTTAAAAGGAGGATTAGAATGGCCTTCACAAGTTAGATTTCTCCTCACATGGAAGGAAAGAATCAGTGTATTAGTTCAAAAGCAGGTCTAAAGGAGGCTGCTAAAGTCTTGTTTTAGTAAATGCTAGTACTAGCTGAAACGTTTCCAAGAAAACCAGTATCGCTGTCACTTTCAAAAGTTCGTTAAATAGCAAAATTTCACCGTTTTATAAAACAAGTACAAGATAGAAAAGACAACTACAACAATGACATTACCCTACTGCCTTAAAGGCTCCCGTCTATGGCGGGGTATGGAAGTCGGATGTACGCAACCATACCCATGTGTTAGAAACACACAGAGGTTGTTTCTCGATGACCTATAATGTGTGTCGATCAACTGCTACTTCACAATATTAAGAAGCGCGGCCAATTTAGTGAGTCATTTTGCTTTATTCCATCATATTCTAAAGTCAAAGAATAGTGTGTCCTTGACTCTATTGGAAATAGAAACAAGATAGAAAAGACAACTGAAGAAAAGTATCGTAATATTTTCTGATAATAATCTCAACGTACAATCATGCACATATACAAAGGAAAATACTAACAAACCTACTACAACCAAGGAATCATACTTGGATACAAACTCTATCTATAAGAGCTAACTTATCTACAGAGTAGCTTAATTATCTTGACAACTATGCATTTGTTACAACCAAAATATATGCCTTGTTACAACCAAAATGCTACAACCGAAATATCTATTTCGGATAAGCATATTCCGGATAAGCATCGCAATACTCCCCCTCAAGTTGGAGCATGAATATTTACAATGCCCAACTTGCGCAAAAACTGGGTGAAATTTGCTGGACCCAACGCTTTAGTCAAGCCATCCGCCAACTGTAAGGAACCCGAAATTTTTGTTGGTAAAATGGAACCAGCCGAAAAATGCTGACGAACAAAATGACAATCAATTTCAATATGTTTGGTGCGCTCGTGGAAAACCGGATTGGCAACAATATGCAAAGCAGCTTGATTGTCACAATGAAGAGCCACAGGATCAGAAACCGGAACACCTAAGTCAGTTAAAAGACGACGTAACCAAACAATTTCACTAGTAGCATAAGCCATAGCACGATATTCTGCCTCAGCAGATGAACGAGAAACAACAGGCTGCTTTTTGGAACGCCAAGAAATCGGAGCAGAACCAAGAAAGATTAAGTAACCAGTAGTGGACCGGCGAGTAACCGGACAACCAGCCCAATCCGCATCACAGTAAGCACGTAGACATAGCAAAGAATCAGTAGGAAGGAAAATGCCTTGACCAGGAGCACGTTTGAGGTAGCGAACCAAATGGAAGACCGCATCGAGATGACACTTGCGTGGTGCATGCATGAACTGACTAAGCAGATTAACCGCAAAACAAATATCAGGACGCGTTACTGTGAGATAAAGTAAACGCCCAACTATACGGCGATAAAAAGTGGGATCGGCCAGCAAGACATCGGACTCTGAGAAATTACATTTTTGATCCATGGGTGTGCTAGTGGGTCGACAACCAAGAAGGCCACATTCTTTGAGTATATCAAGAACGTACTTTCGTTGATTTAGAACCATACCAGAAGTAGAGCGAGCAACTTCAATGCCTAGGAAGTATTTTAGTGGGCCAAGATTCTTGATCTTGAAATGATGATGTAGATAAGCTTTCAAGGCAGTAATACGAGGAAGATCATTACCAGTGACAATAACATCATCAACATAAATTAAGACAGCAACAAAAGAAGACCCAGTAGATAAGACAAATAATGATGCATCAGCGTGAGACTGCTTGTACCCAAGAGCAGTAATGGAAGCAGTAAATTTCGCATACCAATTTCGCGAGGCTTGGCGCAAACCATACAAAGATTTACGCAACTTAAAAACAACATTATGCTCCCCCTTACGAGAAAAACCAGGCGGAATACGCAGATAAACATCCTCTGTAAGATCACCATGCAAAAACGCATTATTGACATCCAACTGATGTACATGCCAACCCCGGACCACAGCAATAGATAAAAGAACACGGACAGTAACTAACTTAGCTACCGGCGCGAAAGTTTCATGAAAATCAACACCCTCAATTTGCGTATACCCACGAGCAACCAAACGTGCCTTATAACGCTCAATTGTACCATCCGGGTTATACTTAATTTTATACACCCATTTAGAATCAATAGTACGTTTGTCAGGAGGTAAAGGAACAACTGACCAAGTCTGGTTTGCTTCAAGGGCAGAGATCTCCCGCTGCATGGCCTCACGCCAGTGTGCATGCTTAACAGCCTGACTAAAAGTAACCGGCTCATCCTCAGCAGTGATGGCCGTAACAAAACCATAATAAGAACGCGATAAACGAGCATATGACAAATAACTGGATAAAGGAAATACCGTGGAGTTAGCCGAGGGAGCAGGGTCAGCAGCCGATGGTACAAGAGACGGAGGTAAGGCAACGTCAAAATCTGTAAGACGGCGAGATAACTGACGGGAGCGTAAACTGCGCGTAGAAGATAACGGAGCAATAGAACCGGAAGCAGGCTCAAGACAAGCTACGTCGGAATCGGCTGAGGCTGGAATTGCCTCAGCCGAAGACAAGGAGGGTTCGGCTGGACCTGCCTGTTCCTCAACCTGCACATGCGCTGGAACGGCTGGAGGGACAGCGACATCGGGAGACAGCTGGGGCACAACAGCCGTATCCCAAGCTGGAAAAGAAGGCTCAGCACCTGAATTAGGAGCAATTCGATGCAAAGAAGGAACAGCAAACGGAAATATCGACTCATGAAAGCAAACATCACGACTCACATAAATTTTGTGACTAGTTAAGTCGTAAATTTTATAACCTTTCTGAGAAGGAGGATAGCCAAGAAATACACCCGGTGCCGAACGCGGAGCAAACTTGTCGCGAGAAATGTGGTGAGTATAACCATAGCATAAACAACCAAAGACTCGAAGATGGGAATAAACAGGTACCACCCCAATGAGACGTTCATATGGTGTTTTATTTTGAAGAGAAGCAATGGGCATACGATTAATAAGATATACCGCAGTGAGAATACATTCCCCCCAAAACATAAGAGGCAAATTGGCATGAAAACGAAGGGCACGCGCAACTTCTAAAATATGACGATGTTTACGCTCAACAACCCCATTTTGCTGGGGAGTGTAAACACAAGACGTTTGGAATTCTATACCATTTTCATGATAATAAGTAAGCAAAGTTGCATGTGAAAATTCCAAACCATTATCACTGCGAACACATTTGACTGTAGTATGAAACTGCGTATGAACCCATTTCAAAAAATGTAACATATAGCGACTAGTCTCAGATTTAGACTTCATTAAATAGACCCAAGTAGTGCGAGTGTAGTCATCAACAATGGTTAAAAAATAACGTGCGCCCGACAAACTGGATGTTTTATAGGGCCCCCAAATATCACAATGAATGAGATCAAAAGATTTGACAGTAGTACTTTTACTAAGAGGAAATGGCAGACGTGTTTGCTTTGCACGATTACAAGCATCGCAAAAAATATCATTATTAGAAACAACAATGGAAGGAAGAAAACGAAATTTGGAAATAGGGAGATGACCCATTCGATTGTGCCAAATGGAGTCACTACACTTTATTGCTGCGAAACTCCTACGAGCCGAAGGATGTAGTAGTTGATATAAACCATCGTGCTGCCTACCCACTCCAATCAGCCTCCTCGATGGAATTTCCTGCACAAGACAAAAATCCGGGCCAAAAGTGAGAGTGCAGCTCATATCACGTAGTAAGCGGCTGACAGAAATTAAATTGAAAGCAAACTCCGGGACACCCAGAACACCATGTAAGATCAAAGAATCAGTAAGGTGTACCGTGCCTATCGCACGCACAGCCACATGTGCGCCGTTGGGTATCTGGACCGTAGCATCAACCTTTTCGGTAGTGACAGTAGTAAAAAGTGATAAATCATTAACAATATGCGCATTTGCGCCACTATCAAAGAGCCAAGAGGAGGACGTAAAAGAAAATATACCCGAATCATGCTTGTCGGCCAATGGAAGCGTTGGACCAAAATTACCTCCATTTAAGTGGTCAACGAACTGAGCTAACTGGCGTTGTTGAGCAAGAGTAAGACCTACAAACGAAGATGGCGCAGGTGGGCAGGCCACAGCATCCACTGCTGGACCTGCCGAAAATGAGGCAGCGAATGCTGCCGAAGAATAAGGAGCAGACAATGCTGCCGAAGCCGAAGGTTGGCGATCTGAACCCTTCGCCCGCCTATTTCGATGAACACCCCAGTCAGCCGGATAACCTATCAGATCATAACAAGTCTCCCGCAGATGTCCAACTTTCCCACAGTGCTCACAACGTGGCCGGTCCCCCTTTCCCTTGGGTTTGGATGCGCGGTCAGCAGGCTTCCACGCTGCCAATGCTGCCGCCTCAAACTGCGGCAGCAAATTTTGTGCAACTACACGTTGCTTTTCCTCCTGTGCTACAATGGCATAGGCACGTCCAAGTGAGGGAAAAGGATCAATGCTTAGAATATGAGAACGTACCGTGTTAAACATCTCATCGAGACCCATTAGGAAGTCGAACACCATTTCCTTCTCGCGTATCTTCTCCATTGCTTTGGACAATCCGCAAGTGCAACGTCCACAAGAGCATATGGGAATCTCATCAAATGACTGCAACTCGCCCCAAAGACCTTTGAGACGACCATAATAAACGGAAACTGTACTGCGATCCTGACGCAGCGCGCTAATGGCACGTCGCAGCTCATAGACTCGTGCATCAGCCCCTTGCGTGAAGCGCTCCTCCAAATCAGTCCACACATCACGCGCAGTATCCGCGTGAGCTGCAGCACCTTGCAATTCTTTGGCTAACGAGTTGGACAACCAAGCCAGCACTAGAGCGTTGCATTGCTGCCACGCATTGAAATTTTCAGATGTAGCATCGGGACGTTTGATGGTACCATCCACGAAACCCGCTTTATTTTTGGAACGCAAAGCATTAACAAAAGCTTTTCGCCAAACAAAATAATTTTCACCGTTTTCTCCTAACGGCTGAGTGACAAAGAGCAACCCAGGATGATCAGAGGGGTGTAAGTAATATGGAGACTTGGGATCGGTTGTAGTGTTCTGGGACACTGCACCCTGTTGTTCCGCCATGAAGGATACGAAAACAAGAACAAAAAAAACAAAGACGACGAAAGGAATGGCCTGGAAGCAGACAAGCCAGGCAGACAAAATGGACGGCTTCAGTCGACAAAGAAGCGATGGAATTTTAAATTCCTTGCTCTGATACCATGAAGAAAAGTATCGTAATATTTTCTGATAATAATCTCAACGTACAATCATGCACATATACAAAGGAAAATACTAACAAACCTACTACAACCAAGGAATCATACTTGGATACAAACTCTATCTATAAGAGCTAACTTATCTACAGAGTAGCTTAATTATCTTGACAACTATGCATTTGTTACAACCAAAATATATGCCTTGTTACAACCAAAATGCTACAACCGAAATATCTATTTCGGATAAGCATATTCCGGATAAGCATCGCAATAACAACTAATATCAAATTATAGTTGCAGATTTAACAAGCAGCATAGGATAGTTATCTGGATTTACATATGAAACACAAAATTGAGGGGGGAGAAGGGAGAATACATATAAGCCAAGGATCAGAGGTGGAACCTTAAAGCTGAAAAGGATCACGATTGATTAATTCTAAGAGAACTTTGCACAAGTCATAAGGAGCTTTCACTTGAGCTGATCATTTCCCATTCTGCAATTATAATATATCGTTCTTCCCCTTTAAAGTTGTCGGACCAAAACCTTAAAAGGATTTGTGGTAACTTGTCTTCAATAAAGAAGGGAAGATAAGATCGTTAAGTGCATTAAATACTATTCTTTCTACAAGCCTAAGATTTTATTTTGACGTGGTATGAGAGTACAGAGGTCCTAGGTTCAAACTTTCTGAACTTTTTTTAATCTACTATCACTGTCTACTACAGCTACTGCTGCCTGTTACTGCCTACTACACAGTGCCTACTACTGCTGCACCTGTGGTAAGTCCACACTTGAGGGGGCGTATTTATTCTATAAACCACTATTTTATCTATAAAGCTTAAGTTTTTAGATGAAATGGTAACGTACTCATATCTTACCGGTTCCCATAAAAACAAAATAGAAATTAAATTATAAAAAAACATATATAAAAAAAACATTTTTTGTCACTAACCAGAGAAAGCCTTCTCAGGAGGCTCTGCAGTCCATCTCCTATATGCAGCATCCTGTCCATGCCGAAAAAAGAGAGAAAAGTCAGCACTTTTAACGTATTACCAGACAAAGTACTAAACTTAGATTACAACAACGACAACAACCAACATCAAAACAAGCGTTACATAGTAACGGAAATGGGCAAGGAAGAGATACAAGGACAAAAGCAACTAACTTTGCTTCAACCCAGTATACGATCGATAATGTACTCAATGACTCGAGCTTTATCGTCTTCATGGTAAACATGGGTTTGAATTTAGAAGGGACGGGAGAAAAAAGATTACGAGGTAAGCCCAAGTCCCCCATTTGCGAAATTTTGGCGAATTCAAACGCAGGCGAAATACTAAGAAAAGCTAAACAAAGCCCGTAATTTAGATGAAATTGAAGAAGAGCACTATTAGCATACGAAAGTAGTACAAAGCAATAAAAGACACAGTAGGATCAGGACTAAAAGTAGGTGAATGGAAAGACGAAAGAAATACATGTGATTGTTGCTTCTTTTCAGGGCGCTTGGGACGCGTGACTTAGCATTCTGTTCCTAGACGAACCACAATTTTTGGTCGTCTTCCAGTTATTTGTTTGTTGAATCTCAACTTTTCTTTTAAAAAAAATGAAAAAATTAAGGTTGAAAGGGACTTTTATAACACTAGCCTTGTTGATGAGAATTTACAGATCGGTTATCAATTGTTGACAGCCATATTCAATCTTTAAAACAAGTCGAAGTAGACGAAGTTTACCGGCTGAACCAATCTTCCTCGACGTTGAATCTCCAGATTCAACGGCGCACTCCTAATGCCATTGTCTTTTTTAAATGATGTAAATATACGTTCGTCAGTATTGTAGATGATATAAATCCATATATGCTAAAATAAACAAACCTAGAGCCAAGAATTCGAATCCAAAACATTAACATGTTTCGAACCTCTATATTACACCCACATTCATACGTAGTTCTAAATATCCCACATGCATATGTAGTTCTAAATATTTTGCTAATTTTTTCATTGGACTATTTTCTTTGACGGGTATTTTATTATTTGTGATCTTCAGACGTCGCCTAAAATGTCTAACACTCAGAAGGCAGAAGTGAATTACAGAACAATATAAACCGGTAACATATTACTTATTCACAAGTGGTATCCCACTTAAGCATGGGCGCAAACTGTTCATTTATGTATAGTAGATATCTTATTAGTTTCTTCGTGAACTAATATAATAGACAAAAATATCGTTCAATTTCAAACTCGTAAAAATGCAACAGTTTTGTCACCTTCCATTTGAGAGTAATTTCAACACCATTACTCCTCCAAGTGTCTATTCTACTTAGCCAACCTACACTTGAAGTCGTTAACCTTCTTATTTATATGAGCAGTGACATTGAGTGAAAGAACAACATGGATTATAAAGAGTCCATGAATCTTTAAATGGATAATTACTAGAAAGTAAATCACATACCATTCGTAGAAAGAAGATTAGCAAATAGTAATAATAATAATAATGAATAATTAATAACAACAACAACAACAATGATAATAACAACATACAATAATGAGATGCACAAATGACAATTCATTTCACAGGCTCTATCCGTTTACGAACTGATAGTAGAAACCTTCTGTGAAAAAAATTAATTCTATTCAAAAGAAAGGCAACATATGAGGGCAACGAAACAAGCACAAAACAAATGGTTATCGAAATACTTTGGAGTCTGGACACATATTGCCTGCCACAGCCAATTTCTTACGTTTCGCACATGAATTTTTAATTTATGCATTCATATTTTCATACAGGATTGCTCTTTCTCTTTTTTTTTTTTGGGGGGGGGGGGGGGGGGGGAGAGAGAGAGGATTCTCATATTCACCCATCTGTCTCTGAGCTTTAATTTAAACTTTATATAGAATTTTTTGGGCCAATTAAACGCTAAATCAGACCAAGAAAAAAGAGAAATAAAAATCCAATGACAAATTCTCCCACTCTCACATCTTGCATGCTCATGCGTAAGCTCCCATGCTAAAATCGTCCCAAAGGATCATGGAATAGCATTCCAAGAGCTGACCTAAAATAAAAAGTGATGTCTATTGCTAGCCAAACCTTGCTTTCTTTCTTTCTTTCTACCTTTTCTTCATCACCATTTTCCATTTACAGATTTCCAATACTCTTTTAGGCATTACAATAGGAAAGGGCGTTTCTGGTGTACTAGACTCCCGCGTTTAAACAAGATCCAGAAAAAGACCGGATCGTTTAACGATCTCATATACGCAACCTTCCCTGCACTTCTTTTTATGCAAGAGACTGTTTCGGAGAGATACTTAAGCTGTATATAACCTGTCCGCCACTTCCAGTTTTCTGAGCACCCAGCGCAAACACACAAGGACATTATCTCTGTCTACTCTCTTTTATGAATACCGTTAACCGAAGCAGAAAGCTCAGCCACATGACCTACCCTCCATCCAAGAATTAAGACCACATAGATCACTAAGGCCGCTCATCTAAAGATGGAAAGAAAAAGTGTATCCCCCCCCCCCCCCAAGGAGAAACAGTTGAGGTCAGAAAAGAATCCATATCCTGTTATTTTCAATCGAGGTAACAGTGTAATGTCACCATAAAGAATAATCTACTAAAAACTAATGAGAGGAATCAAGGCAAGGGAAACACATTCCTGAACACTGGAGGAAGAAGAAAAAGGGAAAAGCAGACCCAATCAAAATGTTGGGGAACTCAACAATCAAAAGAGTAAAGCATATACTGATAGTTTTCAAAACAATCTATAGAGATTCATGGGATATAAAAAAGTTCACCACAAATCAAAATCTGAGATAGGGAACCCACTAAGTACACATATTTTGGTATGTTAAAGAAAGTTGTGCAAATGCCAGCTTTTCCGCATATCAACTAAGACATGAGACCCAGCTTTCTAACAGTAACTGAAATTAATACCACGCAGTTGTCTAACTTTGCAGACAAAACCACTACTCTGTTCAACGTAATTCCAGGGAACCAACTTGTATATGAAAAGCATGAGATTGTGAAGACGATAATATTTGTATCCACCTGAAACGTAAAATGAAAACTTCATCACGTGCATGACTGAATAGGATCAGTGAATAACACTAAAAAAACTCAATAATCACACACAGATAGAAAAGCTTGTCAAGGAAAATTGCTTTTAAAAGGTTGCAAAACAACAATAGAGCTGACAAAACCTTATTTATACATAAGCTATGTTACCTGGCATTGGGTCAAGTGTTGGAAACAGAGACATATCCAAGTGTCGGATTGTTTTATTCATAAAAATCAAGATAAATGAATACGTAGATTTGGACACGGGTGCATGGATACGTTTACAATGTTACAGCAACTAATTTTCTACATTAGTGTCCTAAACTGCAAGCAAAGAAATTACAAAGCAACAGTCATTAGAAACACCCTCAAAAACAATCAAAACATATCTTTAGGACAGAAAAAGGGAAAAAATCAGCAGATTAGATGAAAACATTTAATGTTAGTCCGTCTTTCCGAAAATTTACTGACCACCGTTCATTTTCTTTCCTTTTTCCTTTTCTCCTCCCCGTCCTTTATTGACGCATTTAGTTTGATTTAAGTCCCTCTCTTTTCCAGCGTTTTATTTCTTAGACCTTCTTTCTCCACTTGACTTTTTCTCCACTTGACTGAAACCACATCACGTCACCTTCTCTGTTCCTTTTCTCTTCCGGCCAACACCACTATCTCCTTCCTAATGATGGCTTACCTGTTTTGGTCAATGACGCCAATACTCGACAGCAAAGGACGCTAGATCAGCGCACCCAGGTAACAGTGAAAATATCCGACACAGATCCCGCCCCCAACCCCGCCCCTGTGACGTGTCATGCCAACACGGGTGTCAGTCTAAACAGAATGGTCCAGGTAACAGAGTACACAAGTTTAGTCTAAAATCAAGCAGAAGCTCTGCTTAGAAATTAGGCTTGATATTCAGCAAAACAATCATTCGCTGCCAGAAGGCTCCTAACAACTTAAACTACCCAAAAACCTAGCATCACAACCCTATAGTTTCATCTAAATCATTAATAAAATAGACAGAGTGAAAGTAAAGCTGCACCATAAAAAAATTTCATAGTTGAATTAGCCACACGAATAAGATACGGTCACACTGTATAAGCATCCTAAGTTGGTTAGCTTGTTGATCTGCATCCTTGGAGGAAAGAAAAAAAAAGGAAAATTTTCAAAAAAGGTAGGTCATAGGTGAATTACCTATTGAGCTGCATCCTCGGAAAATCTTGCATCAAATGGAGCTGAAGCATGAGCTTGTGACGAACCTCCTACACCTCCTGGTCCATTTTGGAGTTCCATCACTAGCCACCTGACGGCCTTACTCAGCTGCTCCAATCGCACCGCACTTATGGGAGGAAGACCACCTGTACTGGATTGCCCTGTTCTCCCAGCAGGAGAGCCAGTTGCCTCATCCACAAGACACTCGGACCCTATTCTTTGCTTCACAGACTCAACAAACTCTTCCGCTTGATCACAAGAAACTCTAAACAATTCCCAACGCTGCTTAAAATTTTCTAAAGCCACATCAGTAGCTGTGGTTTTCTGACCACCACTATTCTCCTTAGCTTCAATTACACCAGCTGCTGCTACAATGAATTCTTGATACGCATTGTTTAGTGAATCAACGATATTATCCATCAATTACTGGTAACCTGGGCTCTAACACATGCAGTCCCATCATAAGTGAGAAGGCAAAACATCAAACAATAAAGACAATAGTTTAAAAAGTAATTTTCTTTTAAAGAATACACAAGCAAAGGCCCATCAATTTAGATGAGCTCTTATACGGTCATCATAAATTAAAATGCAAAACTTCAGACCACAAAGATAAAAATCTGAATACTAATTTGTGTACAGAATAGACAAGCAAACGCCCATCAGTTTCCGGTAACCCAATCTCTAAATGCATATTCCCATCGTAAATTAGAAGGCCACACTTCAAAAAAATAAACATGATACTTTGAATAGCAATTGTGTGCAGAAAACGCAAACAAACACAGTAAGAATCAACTCGAATAGTAAGCAGTCAGAAAACGCCTACGATACCGTTAAGCACTCCAGATTGGACAAGCTAATATGCAAAACGCTGTTAAGTAGGTATGGATGGAAAGTACAGTGTATACGTTGTGAGAAGGAAAGATGCCAAATCCCTAATTTACACTTGAATTTGACCGGGGCGGGGTGGTGGGGGGAATAGACAGATCAAGAAATGGCTTTATATGCCATAGAAATCAGACACGCACCCCTTTTCCTATGCAGTACAACAACAACAACAATAACAACAACAACCTTTTCCTATGCAGTGATGTCGCCAAATGTCCTAGTCTCGGAACTGCTTCGGAGCTGCGGAGGTTGTCGAGGAGATATTGCCGGGAGCGCAATGGTAATGGTGGAGAACGGACACGAATTTGGGTAAATATAATTGTAACGTCCCAACCATGTGGGCCATATAATTCACAAGAGAAGAAAATTCAGGTCAAATTATCCAATTATGATTTAAATATTTTAAAATTTTATTTGGCAGTAAAACTTGGTCAAACTTGACTCAATTAACATCAAAATGTGGCTAAATTTGACTTAATTAACACCATGTAAATGGTAATGGTAAAAGTAATTATCCCAGGTTTGTATCATTCACGATTTTTTTCCCGATCCTTATGTCATGTTAAATGTTAATGTCATGTTGAAAACTTATATCTGACGGCAAAGTCTCTTATTATTTGGGTTTAGCAGTAAAACTTCGAAGAGACTTCAGGTAATTCAAATGGAAGCTAAGGAAATTGAGCACTCTCACCGACCATCAAAGTAATTGACGGTGAAGTCTCTCCCTTTAAAATATGTTCAATTAGATATTTTTATATTTCTGATTCTTCATCGATTACGTTGGTGACCCAAAAATTCCACCCTTAATAACGACAAATATTTTCATCTCGGCTAGTAACAGTCGACTTTGTTTTGTTTTACCATTGACGCATGCAAGATATTTCGCCCTGGACAACTTCATGTTATCGCAACCCATGTGTCACAAGTCACTAAATCAACGGGTTGTGGATGATTCAGCTTGGGTCGGCAAGCGGTAAAGGGCTACACCATTCGACTCAGCTCAGCTGCACTCCGCAAGTCACCTCAGACTATACCGCCCCTACCTCGCCTTCTGGTCGCGCTGCCAAGTTGGCGCACCTTAGCTCGGGCATGCACGTCAGAGTAGAGGCCTGTCAGCAAGCAGCTTTAGTCATGCCCCGCTACACGTGGTAACCATACAGACGAGGCTAAACAACGGAGCAACCACGTGTCATCACCTCACAGCTCCTCGACATGCACTACTCGCCACAACTCATAAAAAGAAAAGAACCTCCAACGAGAAAGAGGTCGGTGAATCGATTAGTGAATGAGCAAGAAAATAGAAAGACTAAGCTCATAGCCACAAACGCCACAAAAAACCCATCGATCCATTAGGGTAAAACATCAAACATGTTATTGTGTCATATATCTTGCATCGATCATTATGTATACACCATTAACTGACTTAAGTGTCAGAGGGTTTTTCTCATGGCAGTAGCTCCGGGACCTCTAATGTCCTTTATCCCACGCAGGTGTTTGAGAATGTTATCTATGACGACCAACTACATCTCCATGAAGTGCTAACGACATTATTTCTCTTGGTAAAGATCCGATTTCGTCATACGTAGAAAATGGCCAAGTTTTTATTTTTTTTTATATATATAAGGCATGAAGGTAAATTTGCAAGTAGTTGCCATGAAAAGATTCATCGTGTTCAAACATGAGTGAAATATTCGTGTACGTTAGAGCCGGTGTATAGATCCTAAAATTTACACAAATAGAATGAAATATGAGTCCATATAAACGATCTAGATTGCGCAAACAACTTAGAACACAAAACGATAATTTGGGCATGCATGAACTAGTTTGAGGTGAAGACCATACATGCATCTTATTCTTTATCTGTCCTCATGACATAACCTAACCGGTTCCGGGCGGTAGTTCTCGAAAGGGAGGTCAGAGATTCAATTCTTGCCAAAGACAAGAGAGTCCTTTTCCAGCAAGTACACAGTATGGGAGCTCCTTGGCCTGTAGACTTGTCTGCAGTGCTGGGAGCTCCTTGTATAGGCTACTGTGTATATGACCAAGCTTCTGCTAGCGGACCGTTGGGTACCTGATTTACATCCCTACACTACCTTTGGGACGTTGGTTAACATCCCTACACTACTTTTGGAACTGTGTATGGTGGAGACCCTTACTGGTTGTGGTTCAACCTTTTTTATTCTTTATCTGCATTTTCGAAGGGAGAGACAGCATTAATAGCGGTCATGAATTTATTTAGATAATTGAGTCTTATAGATATATTATTACAAGCGAATTAAAATGAAAACCCAGCTACGTTTTGTATATTGTTAGCCTAAAAAAACTTAATATATTGCTAAAGTTATCTTGATGAAGTCGTCTTGGGTTTATCTTTATCAAAGTTTTATGCTAAAGATATCTTGCAATTCTAGTAACTACTTATGGCCCATCTAGATAGAAGCCGGATGAAATATCTTCACTTTTTTTTTCACCCTACACATCAATGCTCGTCACGCGTATTTCATTCACTTTCATATCTCTTGTGCTAGCTATCTATTACCCCATTTTCACCATCTTTTGATGGCACGTGTCGCCGGGTCATTTTCCCACCATCTGATGGCGAAAATATCCGAACCCTATAGAAGGCTAAAAAACCGTCTTCACAAAGATAGATTTTGTTAGCTGGGTCAACACGGTAGAGTCAAACCTTGTACAAATGATATATGAAAGAAAATGGGTAAGATTATAATTTAAATTCAATTGTTTAATATCTTGGGGTTTTTTCTAGTAACGTTGTATATCTCAAATTGGGTTCATTCGTTTGGACATAAGTGTGTGATGATGATGATATTATTGGTTACCAAATTTGGCTCGGAAGTTCTTATTATTTTCTTCATTTAGATTTACTGGAGCCTCAGAACAATCTTGCAGTTAAGAGATATGTAAACTTTGATCTTATAGCTGAGTTAATTATATTGTTTTATGCTTTTGATGCATAATATACACCGATATTACTATCATGACGAAAATATTTTTTTGAGTTTGAATTTAACATTAATTTCAACTTTTTTCAAGTTTTCTTTTAAACATAAACACAAACATAATAATATGCAAAATACACAAATAAACATAACATAAATACTTACAACATTTCAAAAAAAACATAATGAAGGAAAGATAACAAAAAGTTAAAACATATAGATTAGATGAATAATTATTTTTAGATCACTTTTAGTTTAAAATTCGATCTTTACGACATGTATTTTTGGATGAATTGACAACCAAAGTTTTTAGTCAAAGTTAATAAAAAAATTATGACATTTTAACTCTGTGTCCTTTAATATATGATTCATGACATTTGTATAGTTTAAAATATTTTATCTTTACACTATTTGGTTCCCAACTAAAAATATAATTTTCATAAATTTTGTTTAAAACTTTACTTTTCAATTTAGTCCAAAAGCATATGAAGTGTAAATGTCAAATTTTAAACTAAAAGGGTCTAAAGATAACTGCCCTTCGACACATGGGTTTAATGATAATTATTCCGAAATAAAATGGTAAAACGTACTACTTAAAACATGTTCAATTTAATTTAAGGGAAAAAAAGCCATTTCCTAAAGGAGAGGCGGATATCCAAATAAGGAATAGTACTACGTAAGATAACTTTCCATTTTTCAAAACCCACCAAATTATATCATATGAAAATCTCACTTGTCACGGTCAAGGAATACATTTTTCCATCGTGCAAAATCGCACAGGCCCACGGAATCACATTCAAAGTATTTCAATGGAAGTTCTGAGTGCAATATACTTGGTTAAAAGAAAAACAAATTATTTCAAGATCTGATATACGCATACGCAGCCTTAACTCGAGAAATGTTTGCATAACGTGGATTGCATATGACGTGATTTGACGTAACTTATAGTTGACCGACACGTGGCACCGTTTGCAACCTTTTTTTTTTAATTTTCACCGTTTTCTATTTTATACAAAATATAAAATAAAGAATCCCTAATTCCTAATTTCGTATGTCGACTACCTTCTTCCTCTCCATTTCAATCCCAGACGAAATCTCAAATCTCAAGTCCCAGTTATGGCGATTCAGGGCGACATCACAACTCTCCCTTCGGAGTTGTCACCGAAATCGCATGGAGTCACCGGAAAATACTTACTACTATCGCCCTTTTGCCTAGGTATGTTCACGATGGAATAAGGAAGAAGGAGGGAATTAGGGACGGTGGAGCTTGTCCTTACCAGTGTAGTAGAGTTGTCACTGGAATTGGATAGAGTCGCCGGAAAATAAAGATTTCGCCCCTATTTTTGCTCTTTCTCTTTTCGCGATGGAAGCAGGAGGAATTAGGGTAGTTTGTTGTTGCCTATTGTATAATATTAAAAAAACCGTGAGAATTGAAGAAAAAAACGGTGGGTCAAATGAGCCAAGTGGCGGCTCAGAAACGAGTTGTTTCGAGAAAGGTTAGGCGTGGCTAATATAGTAGATACGATAAGGGAGGGAAGAATGAGATGGTTTGGGCATATCAAGCGGAGACAGACAACGGCGTCGGTCAAAGCAATTGAAAGTCTCATTGTAAAGGAGAACATGAGTAAATGTAGGCCCAAAATGTATTTGGAATGAGCAGATTAGACACGATTTATTATATTTGCACCTCTCTGAAGACATGGCACATGATAGGAGTTCATGGAGACATAAGATTTAGGTTAACGAGATATAGGTCATATATATTGACACCTTAGAGTATATTTAGGGACATAGATAGGCGTAGACACTATCTATGCTTTAGGTTGATTTTACACTTGTTTGTTTATGTTTTACCATTGTTTTGCATTACATGTACATATACACGTTATGTGTATGTTAATATCGAAAGCATCTTCCTTGTATTTCCTGAATTCCCTTACTAACACACTAGCACATCATACCTCTATTATTATGTCATTTATGTAGGTACATCTAGGGCCGGGAGTCTCACTGGAAGCAGACTCTATATCCTTTGGGACAGAGGCATTGTTTGACTATCACTTACCCTCCTCAGACCCTAGCGATAGTTTTTACTGTCTCAGTTTTTACTGTCGTTGAGATATAGTGGGTACTGATGATGATGATATCTTTCAATGACAACAACTTTAATGGGTATCAATTGCCATGCACCAACGTTCACTCAATCGGCGAAGCCAAACTCACGTATGTATGGGAATAAGGATGTCCGATCCGTACACTTGTTCAACGTTAGCTCACTGATTTGTAAGTATTCTGCATTTAAAGGAGATGAACCTTTCCATCATTGCCATTGTTATATAACGGGATTAGATCTGCTGCCAAAGACTGCACATGAAAAGAGTGCATGTGGATATAAATTTGAAGTAAAACCGCCAGTTATTGCTTCATGCCTGAAAACCTGCTACATATTCAAAACCAGTTCAGATCTGAGGAGGCTAAAGTGAGTCAAAATATGATACCTACACTCACACATCGCTACGTGTATAAATCCATTTTTTAAAAAAAAAAAATGAAGCACCCTTCTTTAGAAAAACGCACTCTGTAATTTGAAAACCATCTAAAAATCTTTAAACAAGTCTTCAAACCTTAAAAATAATGATATATTTACAGCTTAATATTCTCTCCTTGGAAGATCTGTTTTCCTTTGCTATACTCCAAAATGGTGAACACTTTCTATTTTAAGGCAGATATATTTAAGTTAACTTCCAAATTTGCCCTTTTGAGTATACGCAAGATAGAATTGAATAAGTGTGATTGGCCAAAACACCAAAATTTGATTGGCCAACACAAATGTCTACATATATTCGGTACATTTGATTAATGAAGGAGCAATTTGTTATACTTGGATTGAAACTTGGTCTTATATGAGGTGACTCAAAACCTTAAAATAATGATTGTCGGTACATCATTCTCATATAACTCATGTATTTTAGTTCAAATTGTATGATGTGGGACTATATTCTCAACAAAACCACACAACAATGAGCAAAAAACCCACACAACAATTGTTAAGTTTGCCAAGTTTTTCATCAGGGATATCTATCGTAAGAAAAGGAGGAAACAGATGTTTTTTGGTTTCTTCTTGAGTTGAAAATCTTGGCTATGGATATAGAGAAAAACTTTCATTAGGTTAATTTGGGAAGGAGGGACTGTAATTTGGTCTGAAAAGTTTGCCAAAACTTTAGAGTAGAATTTTTAAGAGCCAAAACGGATTGATAAAAAATGTAAGGATGCTGACAAAAAAGTGTAAATTAAAAATGGAATGAAGAATCCGAAAAGAATGCCAAAATTGTCGATTAAATTTTAGACATGTGCAAATAATTTTCAGCAAATTACCAGCCACCAAAACAGTAGCAAAGTTACCTTAGCATTCTTCTTTTTTTTTTTTTTAAATCAGGCTCCCCTAGTTGAATAAGTTATGAGCTTGTAAAGATAAACATGAATTTTAAGGCCATGTCATAACCTTGTACTCATCAACATTAAATTTATCTATTTTTTCTTTGTTTGGTTTAATTTGTTTAGGCTGATCGCGTACCTTGTTTGGAAATGGAGCTAAGGACACATTTTTCATTGACTTTGTAATATGATTGAATAAAACAAAATGACTCATAAAATTGGTTGTGCTTGAAATAGCAGTTTAGTTGATCGATACAGTTTGACGCAAATCGGAAAACAACCTCTATTTGATTCTAACACATAGGGATGGTTACGTACATCCAATCCCTCCATACTTCGACATAAGCAGAAGCCTCTAAAACAATAAATTAATGTTGTTATGGTTGTAGGTGTTGGAGACAATCAATCATGTACCAAGACGCAGGCGTTCAATGTGTGCATATGAACAATACAAAAATAATCAAACCCGGGGTGAGTCGAGGACTCTGTCCTTAAGACGTATTGCTCCGGTATACTGTGCCCAACCGGTATGAGCAATCGTCTCCCAGGATACAACGGGTACCTGTTCAGTTGAGCGGCACTGCTGAACTTGAACTACTTCGAACCTTCGAATGTCCTGACTTCTCCCGGACGTGATGCAAGCCTCGAATGCTATGAATGCAGAATGCTATGAAATGCTAGAGCAAGGTGTGCGAATAAATGCACCCTTAGCCCTCTTTATATAGGGGAGTCAGTTGGAGAACAAGGTACCGTGACCGTTGGATCAAAACCGAAGTTTGATTTGGGCCGTTAGATGAAAACCTCCTATCTAGATTAGGAAGGTTTAATCTCAGCCTTTGGATTGAAGATAGATTAGCAGGTTTAAACCTGGAGCGTTAGATGGAAACCACATTCGGTTGGGGGTGGTTAGGACAGTTTAAATCTCGGCCGTTAGATTAAAGCTGCCTTCCCTGCCACCGTTAGATCAAACCAGATTGATCTTATCTTATATCGAAGGATACCGTTTGAATCAGATTTAAACAACCGTTCGATTTAAACCATAACCGAACGCCTTATCAAACTTAACCGCGTTTTGTTTAAACGTAACCGTGCAACCGCGTTTTCCATCCACTTTGAGAATTAATTTCTCATTCACCCATTTCAATTTCTCCAACAGTAGGCTCATCACGTACCTCTTAGTTGGATAAGATTATCACTGAAAGTAAAAAAAGAAAAAAGAAACAATTACTAAAGGTGACAGATAATCCAGTGAGCTTTTAGCGACCAAACACAATATTAGTTCATGTCACTTAAAATGTTAAAGTTATGAAAAAGATATCCTAATTTAAAACAGAGTGAATTCTTATTAGTAGTCGTGATTTATGTAAACATTTACACATACACAATGAGCTTTTAGTTGTCAAACACAACATAAACACAATTAATTTAAGCTATGAAAAAAGTCTCCTAATTTAAAAAAGAGTACTTATGAGTCGTGACTTATGAAACTATTTACACACACGTAATGTGTCTATGTGTGTCTCTGGTGGGGCAATGAATAAGACAGTCACTAATAAGTGGAGTTGATGTTATACAAAATCGAAAGTGTACGGTGTGTGTTCGTGTGAAATAAAGCAACAGCCGATTTGTCGAGCTCAAGACAGGTTAGGTCGGTCCAATCAGCGCAAGTCAGTTCAAGGCATCCTGTACAGGTCTCGGATCTCTGAACAGCCGACCAGCCGAGCTCAACACAACAGCACTACAAAACAGCAGTGCTGTGTTAACAACTTTGAACAGCCGACCAGCCGATCTCAACATAAACCGAGGTGAATCCAAGATTGTCCTTAAGACATATTGATCCGACATACTGAGCCTAACCCGAGGTAGCAACCGTCCCCCATAATACAACGGATAACAGTTCAAACGAGCGGCACTGCATCGTATGAACTCAACGGGCTTGTAAGGCGTTTCTGACTTCTTGGACAACTTGGAAAAATGCAAAAGAAAAGATCATATGCAGGAAGACGAAGAAAAAACTGATGACCACAGAGGTCTGCTCGGCCTGTTATTTATAGAAAAAACCGAGGTTGGGTGGTTAATTGTCAGTTCAACCACAACCGTCGGATCAGATGGTTTGAGATTGCCGCCATAACGCCATTAGATTAAAAAACCGCTACCAGGTTAAAATGCATCCGATCACGATTAGGCCTGTCAGTATTTCAAATTGCAGCCTTAACCGTTTTTCAAATGTTAAGTTACAACCACCTAGGAGAAATTTAAATTTAAATAAAATTTATCCAAAAAGATAAGAACTGACCCGCAACTCGAGACCAAGCACGAGCATGAGCTGAGCCAGTGGGACAGGCGGGCGGTGGTTTCGAATAATAAAACAAGAGCATAAGCAGATAGTACAAAATTTTGCAATATGTTTAAAGCTTGTTGGAGCTTGTTAGACAAAAACGATTCTGTACAATGTGTTCGTATGAAATAAAGCAACGGTCGACCTGCCGAGCTCAGGACAGGCCGGGTCTGTCCATTAGGTCAGATCAGTACAGGCAGCACAAGTCAATTCGCATCCTGGACAGACTGCCGACCTACCGAGCTCAGGATAGCAACAGCTCAGCACAGCATTAGCTCAACAGACTAGCCGAGATTAGCACAACAGCGCTGAGCAGACAAACTGATTTGAGTCCAGGACTCTGTCTTTAATACATATTGCTCCGATATATTGTGTCCAACAAGAGATAACAACCGTCTCCCCGGATACAATAGAATCAGTCCAGACGAGCAGCACTGCAGAGTATGAACTCAACGAACCTGTAAGATGTTTTTGACTTCTCAGATGACTTGACAAAATGCAAAGGATATCGTATACAGAGAATGTTGGTATGCAGAGAGGAAGTAGAGAAAACTGATTGATTGATCGATGACCATATATGTCAGTTCGGCCTAGTATATATAGGAGAAATCGAGGTGAGGTGGTTAATGCCAGCTCAACCACAGTCGTCGGATCAGATGGTTGAGATTGCCACCGTTAGATCAAAAAACTGCTTGTCAGTTTAACTGCAGCAGTTGGATCAGATAACTACTCAGTTTGAGCCCTTAGATCAGATAATCGTGACAGGTTTGCCCTCAGTTAGGCTAGCCTTAACCATTTTTCAAACTGCAGGATACTTCTTAAACTCCATAATGTAAGGCCTACCGAGAGAAAAAAGACACAACAACACTAAGTCTTTTTTCAGTATGTATGATAAATCAACCATTTTTCTTGTGTCTTATTTGTTTATTTATATTTGAATTGTAGTATAAATCATATTTTTCTTTTGTATCTCATGATATCCAATGCATAATATGCGTTTTTAAAATATGACTCTTTCAAAAATATAACATCATATCAACCGCGATTTCGACCTAAATACGTAAAATTCTTAATAAATCTTATACCCTTTACATAAGACACATGAATCAATTGTATCTACTGCGATTTATTACTGACTACATGCTGATCAATTATCATACAAGACATATCATTTCTTATTGTCTCTTCCATGTCTTTTTGTCCCACTCTCACATGTTTAACATGCATTTCGTTCATTGTATCACACCGTCTAACAGTTGTATCTGTAAGACGTATTTGCACATGTCCATACCATTTTAACATTCAGTTCCTCATCTCTCCTCATATGTATGAGTTGCCACGATCTTTCTAATTATTATATGTTTATTTCTTATTTTATCCTTATTTGTATGTTTACACATGCATCTTAACACTCTTATTTCCACCACTCGCATTCTTTGTTCAGGCTCACAATTGACTGTCTAACATTCGGACCCGTACAACACTGCGGGTTTTATTGAAATCCTCTAAAACTTTTTCTTAAACTTTAAAAGTACTTTTGTATTACCAAAAAAAAAACACTTCTCAACTTTAACCGCACCGTCTATATTAAATGTGAACTCCTTTTCTACGAATATTATAAATAAAACTACTTCGCATGGCCAATCAAAATAAGAGAAATATAACCTATTAAAATAAGAATATATAAACATATAATACAATAATACTATCATATTACATGACCATATTCAGCTCCTCCAATTGGCTTCACCATATTACTTTTAAGTTTTAAGCTATATCAATTATTTTAGAAATTTCATTTAACAGATGATATGATGATCCGCCTTAATACTGGTCCAAAACTAATTGTGGATACTTTATTGTTTGTCTATAACTACTATATTGCCTTTTGTATTAAATAATTTTAAATTCAAACATAATTACAAGACTGGTTATGTAATATAGAAGACATTTTAAGGGATCCAAGCATAAAGGAATTAAGTTTGCTCGATAACCAGAGCTCATAAGAAGCAGTTAGAAATGGTAAAATAGGGCGCCATAGGTGAAGTATTTCGTCCTTGTTTACTGGATCGCTGTTAAGCAGTAAAACTCATCCATGGCGATGCTTGGATCCATGATCCCAGGCGAGGTAATCAACTCCTCCTTAATGGATTCGCAAAAATTTTCAATTGCATTCGGAATTAGGTTTTTTTGTTTTGTTTTACTTCCCTAACCTACTGTATTACGTGAAGAAATTGTAAAGCAACGAAACTACATCGGGAAAAGCATATTTGGGCTATTAAGAACAATGTTACTGTTGCAGTGGATTTTACGTGAATATGCTTGCTTCCCCCCCTCCCCCCTCCCTGATTGCTAGTTACTTCCTTCTTGCTGCTTAATCTCCAGTCTTTGTTAAGGCATAATGATGAGCCAATACTTGGATAACCTTGGAAAAGTGAGAGTGGGGGGATGGAGAACATAACTTTGCATGCTTTCCAAGGAAAGTTTCTGAAGAATTTGTTGCATTTTCGTTGTTCATTGGACAGGACCGATAAATGATGAATGTTACAGCACAGTAAAACTTTTCAGTCGGAGTATGTAAAGGAAATTATTTAAAAGAGAGGAGTTTTACAAACATTAAAAGGTATATGCTCCAATGGGCTATCATAACCCCATTAATATTACCATTGGTGATTTCTATTTCCGTTGATTGAAAAATGAAATTGGGAGTTTAACTGGCTGAAAATTGAAAAGGATGCATGAAATATATCATAGCTGTGTCTGGAGCAGTTACATCAGTGGGTGCAGGCAAAACTTCTAGAGTTGCTGTTCTTGCTCTAGTAAAGTAAGCCTGGAGTGGCAGATTATCTTTATTTCTTCCCGTTATTCAAAGATGATACTTAACTTTGAATATGTATCCAAAGCTATGTGTTTGTTTGAAAGAAAATGTTCTCTCTTCATGTTTTCGAGGGATAAGTTGTATTTTGCTGTATATACCTTTCTTTATATTCATCATAGTTTGAACTATATCTCCATCCAAGGCTTTGACATGGATTGTGATAATGGATATGAAATTTGTGCTATTAGGATCTTTTGATAACTTGTTTTCCATGTGCTTTTTGGATTGCAAATATGTGTCTTTGATGGTTTTTTCCCTCTAAATTTATTTGAATTTGGTGAAAGATGATAGTATCTGACTATGCGTATTGCTTCCACATTAGAGCTGGTACTCTATTAAACTCGTCTTTTTTTTTTTGTCATACCTATATTGTATAGTTCGATATAGGTATGAAGTCAACAGGTCATAGTTCCTTTTCCTTATTTTAGCTGTCTCAGTAGGGAAGCTGCTGTTTTATCATGTTTCAAATTAAGGCTCTTGCTATCAGTGATGCCTTACTTGAATTTGAAATGTATCCCTAATGTTGGAAATATTGTAGTCAAATAGAGGTTGTGGTATGTGATGCCCTTCTGATGAATATTCTGTATAATCAGATACTTCATCTACCAAAATGTTACTAATGATTTCAGTTCTTCCCATGTAGGTTGGCTTGCGGTTGCTTCTCTGTCCATTCAATGCTAATGTCATAACACGAACTGCATGGTGAGGATCAAATGAGTTTTTTACGTCATCTAACAATTATAAAATTCTTGATCTGAGGCTTTCTTTTTTTGACATTCTTATCGGAAATTATCCTAGCATCTAGGTGGTTCATCTTTGAGTAAGGAATGTATTTGTAGTCATCAGGCATATTGTTTGAGAATATTTTGTTTGTCGTTATGCTTGAGGAAGACATCAACTAACGGTAGGCTTTAAGGACATAAACACCTGGAAGTTCAGCACTTTAGAGTTTGTATGGAAGGCAGGCATCCTGGACTAGACGAAGGCCTTTGTTGTCTTTCTAGTGAAACATCCTTCAACTTACTCTAGTAAGGTGGGGATTGTGAAGGCTAGAGTCTTTCTTACTGCATATTTTTTAGAAGGCATGCTTTTATGTTGTGATCCTACCTTTGTATCTGATGGAGTTTTCTTTCTTTCGTTTTTTTTAAAGTTGAGGGGATGGGGGATTGGGTGAGGGGTTCTAATAACACGGTTGGAAAGAGATTCTGGCCAGTTTAAGGTGAATTAGATCAAAGCTTGTATTTCCTTACTTTACTTCATCTATGGATTGTGATATTGTATCCTAAGGCCTTAGATTGATAGGTTTTTTTTTTTTATTTAGTTAAGTTAAGCAATTGGAATAATTTTTGGCGAAGTTGGCAATCACTATGATTATCTGCTACCCGGTCCTTAGAAAGAAAGATCCAAATTTTGGTTTTCCTGAACTTTGAGTACTTAGATTCCATGTCTTGTAATGGTGACACTGTTGGCCAGAATTGAGTAGCGAATTACTGTCTTTAAGGATAGCTTATCAAATTTTATTCCTGTGTTCTGCCCTAGACAAAATTGTTGATACAACATGTTTCTCTGCCAATAAATGTCCATGCATGAACGGGGAAATTTCACCCTCCAGGAATAGCTCCTTTACCGAGTTTGTTAAATATGCTGCATCTTATTTATGATAAATAACTGCTGACTACTTATCAAAGTATTGATGTTGTCATCCCTTGATGTTTACAGCTGCTCAGTTGGGATTGTGTTGCCTATATATTCTACTTTTAAAGCAATTGAGTCCAAGGATCAGAATGACCAGCAAAAGTGGTTGTTGTATTGGGCAGGTTTGTCTCTGTACTTGTGCTGAAATTCACATTTGGTTCCTCTTTGCAAGTTTTCTTTGCTAAAAGGTGTCATGCATACCAATGACGTATTTATTTGTAAAATCATTTGTTTCATAAGTTAAAGATGATTTTCCCCCCAAGAAAAGGATGTGTACACGCGTGTGCTATTGCATGATATATGCATTGCTGCCGATTAAGTGGAGATATCCTTTCAGGTGCTTTTACGTGCTAGGGCTATCTTCAAGAAGCTTTCCTTGAAAATCTAAAACTAAATCATTTCAGAATATTAAGAGCAAAATTTGATGGTTGGTTAATTAAGTGATAAATTCTCCATCCTTTCCAAAAATATTATTACAGTTGACTTTTCGACCTAATGTAACAGTTGACTTTTCAACTTAGTGTGACAGTTGATTTTTCAAGTTAGTGTAACAGTTGACTTTTCAACTTAATGTAAATTACACTATGTTAACAAGTCAATTGTGACAATAACTTTGGAACGGAAGGAGTAGTCGAATCGCAAGTTTTCTTCTATCAACTCCCGGGATAGATACTTTCTTCCTGAATGCATTGAGTACATGTCAAGAAGCTAGGACAAGGACAATACTCTTATATATTGACATTACGTTGATGTTCCTTGGATGACGTTTTCATGTGCTCCATGAATGAATTTTTAATAAATTGAACCTGATTTTCTCAAAAAAGAACGATAACAAAAATCAGTGACTTGGTTTCGTACTTGGTGACATGTAGATATCGAGATTCAAGAGTTAGGTTGGCTGTATCCTAGATATTAGGTTCTCTGCCGGCTAAAAATATTGCATGTGCCAGCATTATTCTCTCATACTTGAAGTGTTTTAGAACTGTGAGGACTTTCCTTTGGTAAAACAGCTGATTTGATTGGTGCTGACAATTTTTTTGTGCACTTGAGAGTGTCATCAAAATTAGAGTTGTTGCTGAGCTGCTGCAGTAGACTAGATACAATTGCTAGTCCATATTAATCCTGTCTGGTCCATACTTACCTCAATTCTTCAATCTTATTGCTTCCCCTTCTGTTGTGTAATGTGTTGCTTTTGTCATATGCGTTGTGTGCTTGCCCTGCTTCCTTTGGGGTTGATTATCTTATGCAATTTGTTCTTCACTCTCCTTTTTTTGGGCTTACTTGCAGCTTATGGCTCATTCACTATTGTCGAAACATTCACGGATAAATTTCTTTTCTGGTAGTGCTCGTGTTTTCCCTTGCTTCTATTGGTTTTTAGCAAATTTATTCTTGGCAATATGAAGTGAAGAACTCCCTTCTTCTTCTTCTTTTTTTACTTTTTGCTTTTTTTGGTAAGTGAAGAATTCTCTCTTAATCTTTGTCAGGTTTCCGCTCTATTACCACATCAAGTTTGCATTTCTTGTCTGGCTTCAACTTCCTTCTGCTGATGTAAGCTTGAGTGGATGAAGTTCTACTTGTCTTTCAGAATTAGATTTCTCTGGACAACCCTAAGAAATAACTTTCAACCCCTCCCCGTCTTTCCTTTCTGGGAAAAAATATATGACTAAACAATGGGGTTGGCAAGCTGTTGAATAGGAAAAGCAAAATTACATAAAAAAATGGCTCGACTTGAAGTATACTACTTTTATAAGACCTTATTCTAGTGTCAACAGTAGTAAGCGACTTGTATAGTCCTTATTTGCTATGGATCTGTCTTGTCTTTCAATGATTTAGAATGTTTTGTGGTGGGGTTCCACTCACTCTCCTCTCATGCTACTACTCCCTGCATCTGAAAAAGTTCTCTCTCTTTTTTTTTTCTTCGTTTTTCTTCTTTCTTCGGGACCAAAAGCAATGTTAATAAATTTTGGAGAGAGAACGAAAATGAAGGGGTGTTCTGCACTAAAGGTTAAAATGTGGTGCAAGACTTAAAACAGTGTTGTCAGTGCATGCCTATTACCATTTCGGTAGCCTGAAAGATCTTGAGTTTTTGCTATCTCAGACCGAAAAATGATGTTTGTTCGGTTAGCTGCATTTTTTGTGCTTCGTGTTCGAGTGGAGAATTGGTGAATGACTTGAAGTCTGGAGCCTCTTGTTAAAGAGGGTCAATCTGACAGGAGGCGCTCTCTTGTGCGTATGATTTAAAGACGTGTTTTGTCATGTCAGATTAGAATTACCTTGATCAGGTTATGTGGAGTCGGATGTTTTATTGTTGTTATCGGCGAAAAGTTTTAAATTTAAAAAAAAAAACATTTCAGTTGAAAATTTAAAAGAAAAGAACCCTGATGCAAGGGTGAACTTTTTCTGTGTTATAGGTCACTGATTCTCATAGTTTGTTACAGCAACGTTAGGTAAGGGTACATGGGTTTGGTCCAAGTCCAATGTGGCCCTACCCTTCCTCTTACCTGCCAGAATGTATGTTTTGAATTTACGTTGAAATGCTGTGGTATTATGAAATGAAAGAATGGTTCCCTTAGTGAATTTGAAATTCTTGAAGTTCTGCATAAACTTCTTTCTATTTGATGAATCAATCTTAATTCTTTTACACTTTCATGAATCTTAACGAGGGGTAAAAAAAGTTTAAAAAAAATTGAGTGGTAAAATTTCTTTACTGCACAGATTAGTGGACGTGCAACCTTTCTGATGTAGTCAATATTAGTTGGGTTTTTGCAGACTCACTGTTTTTTTATCTTTCATTTGTTATCCTTTCCTCAGAAAAAGAATTAAGCGAATGTTGTTGTTTCACTTGCTTTTTATCGTTGGTGATAGAATTGGATGTGGCAGTTTTAAAGATGAAATTCAGGCAAATAGTTGAAATACTAAAACACTTCTCTGATAATACCTCGTAGGGAGCTAGGCAATTGTATGTACACCATCTTCGTCCCTTCCTTGTGAAGAACCAGGCAAGGCTTGATCAAATTATTGGGATCCTGAATGCCGAAATGGTAAGATTTCTATTTATGTTATTCTTTCGTTTGTTTTGTGTTTTTTTTTTTTTTTTTTTGGTGGGGGGGGGGGGGGGGGAGTTGGCATCATAGAGGGACAGGGAAAAGGGTCTGTTTCTTCAAATATCTAGACTGGGTTGGTTGACCTGCATGATTTTCTTTTTCCCTCTCTTCATGGGATTTCTGAAGTCACATAATCCTTCCAACTGAGGTGGTGCGCCAGCATTCTGTCCTATGCATTCTTACATACAACCTTGTTGAGTTTGACTGAGTCATGTATAAAACCTTTGAAAGATTGCTGCTAACCCTGCTCCTTGATTCTGCTTGTATGATTTATTCTGGATCCTGCTTGGGAATAGTAGCAAGAGTTCCGGACAGCATAATCAAAAGCGGGCACAGCCTTAGCAGTTAGGAGTTTCTTGTTGCCAATATCATGCAATATACTTACTAATTCGATTGGCACTTTCAGGCTAGATTTGTCAGCACTCACCAAGCAGAATGTCAGTTGGCAAAGGCACTCTTTGCAAAGGTTACAGCGTCAGGTAAAATATGATGCATGCAAGATTGGACAACGTGTTTTCGTCGAAATTGAGAACCCTTTGTCTACTGCTTTTGAATTTACTTATATCTTATTGTCTCGTAAAAGACCTAGGGCGGCATTGTATCTTGAAAGTCCAGGCGAATGATTAACTAATCTCTCTTTCTGCATAATCAGTTCGGGATATCATTCAGCCAGGGGGAGGAGAGGCACACGGTGCGATCGAAGGTCCAGCCGGAGGAGTGGGGTCTTCGGAATCAGATGACGAGAGCGATTAACAGCAGGTTTATTTCATTGCTCACGGACAGTAAGTCTCAGTAGTATGATCTTTTTCGTCTTAGTATGTCAGAAACTCCTCAAATGGCTCTGTAGGATAGACAAGAAGGAGCCATTATCATTATCCCCTTGTTGAAGGGTGCAGTGTGTAGATTTAGTTGCTTGTGTGAATATGCGTTTCTCTACTCTTTAGATGAAAAATATGCACGCCTTTCTCTACGTGTGGGATGGCAGTTTTAGTTTGGCCCGTGAGGAAAGTAATACAGTCGACGGTGATTTTATAGTGATATCGTTTCATCTGTTAATTTTCTGTTGATTCTTTGAATTTCCGGTGTCATTTGAATAAGATGTGATCGAGAAAAGAGAGATTTGTTTTCCCCTTATTCGAGGGATTAGTGGGTACTATAAATTAAGTCAAGATTTTTTCTGGTAGCAATCATACATTAACAATTAAAGGCACGTATGGATTAAGTTCAAGTCGGAAAAATATATCATACTTGCAAAAGCAACTAAAAATATCTACAATCTATTAGATTTAACTTTTTCTTCTATTGAACTGAAAATACAGGTAGCTTCTATTAAATAAAGTATGCTCTCATACAAGCCCATGCAAAACTTGCACCTATACTGTTCTCAAGCTAGTTTAAGTGGTGAATGTTGCTTGATATTGTTTAAGCAAATTTATAAACAATAAGAATTTATGACGATAGATCTTACCAGTAAAAGATCATTCTCTTCTTTGAGTTGATAACATTTTTCTGAAAGATGTCCCAATGTGCCATTGTACTAGCAGACTGTTTCTTCAATTAACCTCCTGAAATAATGATAATGAATATTAAAGCGTAGAAGAGACAACTATGTCAACATAAAGCACCAAATATAACAACCTTCTTGTGATTGAAAAAACACCAACTTAATATATGTCCCAACAACTTCTTCAGTCATCATGATCAAACTGTAGCAAAAAACTATCGCGTCTACGAAATGCAAAAGTCAACATTTGTAGTCTCATCTGCTCGGTTGCTTTTGTTTTGCCAACTAAAGTATGCAAGGTAAATGAAAGTATGCAAGGTAAATTTCCCAAAAATGAGAAAAAGAGGAAGAGGGGGACAGGTGTTTTACTTTTTGGTGCAATATATGGCGTTGGGATTCCTTTTATTTTTAAACAACGGATCTTTCATTAATCAACGAATATTTACATACATTACACAGATGGGCTTAGCCCACATATTAAAAACTGCTAATCTACCGGAGTCACATGCCGGGTCCTGCCTAAACAACCCAAAGTGTCCCGAACCAAACCATCATTTTGAGGCCTATATTTCCTCCCTCTTCAAGGCGATTCCCACTCCTCTGCTATGCTTTCCTGTTCTTTTTCTAGAATCCTCAGGATTCTCTGCGTCTCATCCTTAACTCTGGCAATCAGGAGTTGTTTTGGTGGAACTTGATTCTGGTTGCCGTGGTGGATTGCGTTGCGCCAGAACCAAGCCAGTTTAATAACTTCTCTAAACAGATATCGACAAATCTTGGCCTCTGCTCCCTGCTGTGTGTGTTGCCATAGACACCAGTCCACCCAGGCATCACATCTGCGCCGATCAAAGAAACTTCTCTGGAGACATGCAGGAATCAGATCTCGCCATACACCCCTAATCCATTTACACTCCCGGAAGGTAGGCGTTGGGATTCCTTAACCTCCTTTTTTCTCACCCCTTGTGACCGCCCAACACGTGTCAGTCAGGGGGTGGTGACTCCTCTGATTGCCACGTGTCGCGCGGTCCTTTGTGACCACACGACATGGGCGGTTAGGGGATCCTTTCCCAATATATGAAGCCACCTTATAAGATGGGTTTCATTAGCTTCTCGGCCCTTTGCACCCTGTGCCCCTTGAGTACAACCACAAAAATGAAAATGAACATAGGGCAACATGCATGAAAGAATCTTTATGTCTAAATGCAATATGTTATTTTAGATTTGATATACCTCATTTGAAACACATAGCATTAATAGGTTCTTTAGATTTGATAGAATTCATTTGGAACACTTAGCAAGTCATTAATAAGTTCTTTAGAGTTACATAAACATATATACAGATGTATGTTTGTTAAACAACTAATCCCGTCTAAAATCCAAATCTTATAACGTAATGAGATACTAAAAAAAAGGAAAAAACACACGCTAATTTTGTACAGTGTCAACATATTGATCTAGGAGTATTTTGAGGTTTGGCATCTAGGTGTATTTTGAGGTTTGACATCTAACAATTTTATATGAAAAAAGTTTTTTGTGCCTTCAACTATTGCTTTGAAGTGGTAATTTATATCCGTAGATTACTAAATTAGACATGTGTGCAAAAATAGGTTTGAAATACAAATAAATTAGGACAAAAATGTTTCTTTTTTTTTTTTAAATAAAAGATTCTGCTATTTGTTTCCCTTCCCATGGAAGCTGCGGACAAACAAAAACCCATATATATGTGTATATATATCAAATGAAAAAGACAAAGATTTTAATTGTTATAATAATTTGTATTATGGACTTAAATAAAGAAATAAAAAACTTTGGTAAGGAGTCAAAGGACTCGTAATTCCTAAGTCGTAGGTGAGGCGTCTCCAATTTTTTACATTCCCAACCATAGCTTTTTGTAATTAGTTCCTTACCTTTAATAATTTTGTAAATATTGAATAAGAATGTAATTAGTTCCTTACCTTTAATAATTTTGTAAATATTGAATAAGAATGTACTACATTTGTCCTTTCGTTGATCTTAAGCATCTGAAAAGAAAGCTGCTTAGATACGGGGAGGCTGTCGATGAAACAAAATATGACGTATTCGATCACGCGTCGTCGTATATAAAAAACAATTTTTTAAAGCTGCTCTTTTTATTTTAAAAAAATCTGTTTCTATATAAATGACATTTAACCTAAAAAGTTGGTTTTAATTGACCAGCCTTGGCAGCATCGTAAAATTAATTCCCCGAGTTTTGTCTCAGTGCCAAAATAATAAATCTTCCTCTCCAAGCCTGCCCTCTGAATTTCTCGGTGAACCTCTGAAAACCCCCCTCATAATTCACCTTCTTGATTTCAATGGATATCGACTTGCCTCAGTACCATCTCAGTTGTCAACTCCGCGGCCATGAAGACGATGTACCAATTTCATCATTCCTTGTGCTTTGTGAATTAGGAAGATAGATTGAGCGAATTATGTTTCTTTTGGTTATTTTAAATTTGATCTTGTTTTCTGAGTTTAATAATGTGATTGATTACTGAATTTCTTTTGATTAGGTTCGTGGGATATGCGTATGCGACAATGGCGGAATAGCGACATCTTCTAGAGACAAAACTATCAGATATTGGACTTTAGATCAGTCGAACAAGAGGGGTTTCACCATGTCCAAGATTTTATTAGGGCACACAAGTTTTGTTGGCCCCTTACGTTGGATTCCACCGAGTGACGAATTGCCGGAGGGTGGGATAGTATCTGGTGGAATGGATACTCTTGTTTTAGTGTGGAATTTGGCCACTGGGGAGATTTCCCAGACGCTCAAAGGGCATGGACTTCAAGTTACTGGGATTGCCTTGAATGGCTCTGACATTGTCTCTACCTCTGTTGATTGGTATGTTATTCAACTTTGTATCAGATGATTTTTGTTGCCGTTTGCATTTAGGCAAAGTGGTTTCTTGATTGCCTTTTTCCATTGATATTTTATCCTATATTTTGTTTCTGAATGATAGAGGAACCGTCAGTTGCCACGAAGAAATGGTTATTTGTTGGAACTAACGTTAAAACTTTAGATGAAGGCAATTATGCATGTTAAAGTGAATAGTTTTGGTGTAAGGTCTGATGCCTACTTTTGCTTTCTTAATCATCTAAGCACATTGAGAAAATGGAGGAAAGGTCAACAGGTTGAGGTTTGGGAAGCACATAAAGCACCTGTTCAAGCAGTTGTCACATTGCCTTCCGGTGAACTTGTCACAGGTTTTAGATCGGCAACCTTTTTTCTTTCTTTCTGTATTTTGTTTATATTAACCATCTATAGCAGCTGGTGCATCATTGTGTATTGAACCTTTGTGGCAGTCGAAGCATCGGTCTTATATTTGTTGTTTGTGATGACAGGCTCAAGTGACATGACCTTAAAGCTGTGGAAAGGAAAGACATGCGTGCATACTTTTACAGGACACACAGGTCTAAGTCTATAATTTTGTTTTATTACTGCTCCTTTCATTTTGAAGTGTTTTTTTTCAGAGACCTTTTAAAGTGCCAGGCTATAGTTCGAGTTTTTTATTTTTTAAAAAATCTTTAATGTGAGACCTGCCCATATCTATAAAGTACATGTGTGTGTATGTACATATGTACATGCATGCATATACACACACACATATCCTTGTGTGTATATGTATGTAAGTATGTATGCGCACATATGGTCAAAATCTTATTTTCTGGCTTGCAAGTCTGTCCTGGCAGTAACAGTAATGTGTCTGCCCTGTTTATTATGTGAATATTATCAATCATTATTGTACCGTGTGGTCCTGATTGTTTTTCAGTGGGCTATTAGATGGTATTCATGTTATTGTTCAGTCTAAATTCTCCTTAATATTGAATACATGTTAGAAATAGACAGCTGATAGAATTAACCTTCAATAGAAAAAGGGAAATATTTGATGATTATATTTGTTTTGGAAACAATATTTGCAAAGCAGATAACCCAAATGCTTTGAATTTTTTTTTTGTAAATTATGAAATTTAATTTGAAAAAAATATTTGCAAAGCAGTTGGGTTATCTATGAACTTTTCAAATGCTCGGTATCCTGCTGAATGCATGAGTGTTTGTTCGATTTCCCTCTGTATAATGCCCAAGAGGTTCATATTTTGTCTTCATGATCTGTACATCTGTGCATTTTTCTATGCTTCATTTTAACTTTATTTACCTCATTCTCTGTTTTGATTTTCTACGTAGTAAACTACATTAAGACCTTAACCATTGTGATTGAATTTGTTAATCATTACAGATACAGTTCGAGGCCTGGCCGTGATGCCCGAGTTAGGAGTTCTCTCTGCATCTCATGATGGGTAAACCAAACACTCCGCTCCTTTATTCATGTTAATGTTATGCTATTCATATCGACAATTGTAGGGATAGGACATAGGTATTTTCTTCCTTTCAGAAGAGGCATTCTATCTATAGAGAATCGATAATAACATATTCATCAAGTTAATCCAAATGTAAGGGAGTTACCTTTTATAGAGGCTGTTTACAAACCTCTACGGGCAGAATCTGTTAATGGCTAGT
Source organism: Eustoma russellianum (assembly GCA_036186865.1). NCBI lineage: Eukaryota > Viridiplantae > Streptophyta > Magnoliopsida > Gentianales > Gentianaceae > Eustoma > Eustoma russellianum. The sequence goes on from AP025073.1 coordinate 724,596, forward strand.
AGGCCAAGTAGTCACAACAGCTACTTTCTCCTGTTACAACATGCACGTGTTAACTAATATATAAACATACGTATATTATTATTAATACAAGTATACTGTATTTATGTATTTATGTATGTACTATACATGTAATTATACTGTATTTAACTGTTTGTCTACACAATGGGTATATTAGTATATATTTCTACACTATCAATATCTACGTCAGCAGATTTAATAAAACAGATTAATGCAGAGAATATATTAGGTGACTCAATTACAAAAAAAAAATATTAGGTGACTGAACTGAGCAACAAAGAAATTACTGGAAGATTGAGTACCTTGCTGACAGTATAGGAAGAGGGAAAGGGGGAAGTATAGTAATTGGAGGCATGAGGAGATTTATAAGTTCCTCTTGACCTCATTTGTCGGGAATTGGAGGATGGTTTGTCTCAACTGTGTAAGAAGGATTGAGACATGAGATCCTTTTGGAATTTAGAAGCACCCTGCATATCCTGACCCCATCGCATAATATCAGACCTTTGAAATACCATGTACTAACAAAGGATCTTTCTATGGTGGAGAGCCTACTGCCTTAGACTAAGTGCAAGCAAAAAATAGGTGGTCTCTATTGTCAGGATGCATTGTGCAGAGTAGACATTGATATTGAGGAATAATCCCCAGTCTGGTAGTCTGTCCTGTGTGTCTAATTTGTTCCAACAAGCAAGCTATGATATGAAAGCATATCTTGGCATCTATAGATTAGATCATACTATGAGAAGTGGAGAATTTTTTCAGTCTTGTGGGAGCTTCTGAAGCTACTTTAGTTTACAACCCAGATATGGCTTCTTGGTGTTTTGAGAATTCCAAATAGCCATAAAGTGTGAATTTGTTCTTAAAAGTTTTAGCTCAGTGGCATTTATCTCTGTTTTATAAGGATTGTAATTTTTCACAAATATCTGCAGTGGAGTTCATTATGTGTTAGTTAGTTAAGGAAATAAGACTGCAGCAGTAACTTTCTCGTGTAAATTGCAAAGCAAAGTTATGTGAAATACAGGGGTATTACCAGGACCACACACATATGCTCGGAGCATGTATACATATGTATGCCCATGCATATGGACATTACATATGTATGTGTATACTTACAAATGTATATGTACGTGTTTGTGCATTACATATATGTATTTGTATAATCTTTGTTTAAGCCTTCATGAGCAATGTAAATGCAGGAAAAATAAAATCATTTATGATTGATTTTCTCATAAATGACATGAAGATCCAACTTTGCTGGTCACCGATGGGAATTAGTTTTGGTAAAGTTTAAGACGCACACTTGGTTTAATAAACTTAAGTTGCATAACCCAAGGGCTAATTTTGTGAACCACTTCCTGCCATATGATTGGCTTCAAATGTTGGCAATGAAGTTCCTGTTAAGAATAGAGCTTATTGATTCTTGGAGGACCTTGTTTGATGATCTGCATAATTCATATTTGGCAACTATCGTTTTCTTGTGTGGTTTAGAAAGAATAAACACTCATATAATTGATCTGGCAGTTTTTGAATTAGCTAGATTATATATGTAATCCTTACTTTCCAGTTGTGATAGATACCTTATGTTTCTGGTAGATTTGGAAAATTTCTTCTGATAGCTTATTGAGGGTGTCTTGATTGTTAAAAAGTTGTCCATCGGTGATGTAGTTTTATTTCCTTGATCTGGGCTAAACACTCTTTGGTGATTTTAGCCCATCTTATTGTGTTGTAATGACGCCTTTCCGGATCTTATGCTGATGTGATTTTCTAGTTGTGTCTTCAATTTAATGACCTTTATTTGCAAACTACTGGACCTCACTGTACTTGCATCCTAACATTGGATCACTTATCCTTGAAATTGGTGAGCAAGGCATTTCTTTTGTCCTTGTCTTTGTTGGTTTGCTTGTAAATCCTGTTTTTGCTGTTGTGACAGTTCTATTAGGCTATGGGCACTTACTGGTGAGCTCCTGATGGAAATGGTTGGTCACACATCTATTGTCTATTCTGTTGATGCCCACGTCTCGGGGCTTATTGCCAGTGGTAGTGAAGATCGTTTTGCTAAGATATGGAAAGGTAATTTTGTTGTGGTTTAATGTGTTAAAATATAGCACTCAAGTCTTGAAGTGATATGGGTGCTTCTTTTGGTGGACTTGTTATTGTCTTTATTTATTTATTGATCTGGTTCCTGAAACTTGTGAGCACTTTCAAGCGAGTGCTTGTTTTGATAATGTGATCTAGTGCTGAAAATCATTTCATGAAGGGTTTATCATTCCTATTGTGTTTGATAACAAATTTTCTTGCATAATCATCTCATCTGAAACCTTAAGCTAATAAGTGACTGAAACCTTAAGCTAATAAGTGAATATGTATTTAAGATATGCAAACAATACAATGCGCTCCCTCATGCTCATGTCTGGGCTGCGAACAAAGCTCAAGTGCAGGCCCAATGCATGGACAATACAAATAAAGAGGCCTACAAATCAACAACATGAATGGGGGCATGAATGGGGATGAGGATGCCGTTACATCAACCTGATGAATGGGTGATAATGTTGGCAGAGGGAATTGAAAACTGGATCTCCTCTTTTGATGCCATATTGAGTTGTCATTATACCTAAAAACTTATATTGATAGGTACATTTATAATTAAGATATATTACAAATGTGAATACATGAGAAGGGGGATTGAAGTACCTTTTTTTCGTGAAATGTAACAATTTTGATCTTGCTCACTAATCTTTAGAAAAATTATTCCCGCTATGTGACTCTGTTTTAAGATTTTAATCTGTATGACTACTTGACGTTTATACTCTGGGATATTGTTTTATAGAAGTCTATTCTATTACGTGGCTCTTTTTTTTAAAAATTTATTTTATTGACGCTGTTTTTTTTTTTTTTTTGCAAGTTATTGACGCTGTTTTTCATTTTGTACAGATATTCGTGATTTTGGGAATTTATTTTTATTCTTTGTAAAATTTTTAATTTACGTTGTGAACCACCAAAAACTAGCATTACCTGTTATTCAGATTCTGTTGGCAACGATTTTTAAATAAGCGTAATTTTGACTCAGTCAATCTTCAGTTTCAGATTGCTGTTCAGATGTTATATCTAATATTCTCCTGCACTTAAGAATTTCTGACCCTGATTGTTTTAGCAATTAGGCTTCAGAATTTGTATGACAGTTCAATCAAAAGATTCTTTTGTTAATATCCAATTTAAATTCTGAACTTGACTTTTGTATTCTATTCTTCGTACTCCCCTTTGTCCCAAAAATATTGTCATAGTTTATATTTTGGTTTGTCCTAAAAATGTTGTCTACTTTCCAAAAATAGGAATATATAGTAGTCATAGTTCAACGCTACCCCTTTCCATTAGCAGTTATATCATTTTTCTAGTTTACATTAATTAACCAAGTGTAAAATATGAATTGTAACCAAAATAGTTTGGCTTTTTTTAAATTATACTCAAGTGAAACTAGGACAATATTTTTGGGTCGGAGGCAGTACTTGTCTAGTTCCTTTTGCCAGTTACTGTTAGTTATGTTGATATTCATTTTGTTGAAGCAACAGTTGGATTTCCTGCTTTTCTAGTTGCTTATTGATTTCAAGTCTAGCATCTTTTGTCTTTCGGCTCATGTAGTCGGTAAGTATTGCTCGGTCTAGTTCTTAAGAAATTGACTATGGCTTGTCATCTTGTTTCAATCGCTACAAATTGTTTCCCCTTCCTTTTCCTGTTTTATGCCCACGTAATTGGTCTTGGTGGAAATACACATCCCTCTTATCTGTACAATTATTGTCACTAGAAGGGACTGTTGAACTTCGGCACTGGTTGAGTCCAATGAGTTCTCTTTGATAATTAGGGTTGGGAAATCACTTTGGGGTTGATTGATTACATAACAATTGCTCTTTTTCTAAATATGTTTCCTAACCTTTTTCTTTTTGATGCATGCATCAATCTACCTACAGATGGAACTTGTATTCAAAGTATAGAGCATCCTGGTTGTGTTTGGGACATCAAATTTTTGGAGAATGGAGATGTTGCAACTGCTTGCTCCGATGGTATCGTTCGTGTCTGGACAGTACATCAACATAAGATTGCTGAACCATTGGAAGTTGATTCATATACTTCTCAACTATCACAATACATACTCAGTAGGCATGGAATTACCATTGTTTTTTCGAATTGTTTCTTATGATTTTATTTGGTTGGACTTTATTATTATTGTTACTTGCAAGCTCTAGATCTATATTGTGCAAGGTAAACCGTCTTCTGGGAAGGTCTCTTGAAATGCTTACGTTCTTTGGTTCTACAAAATCTGCGTTGGTTTAACTAAGCCCACTAAAAGAAGGGTTATTTAACATATGGAAGACGCTTTCTGCTGTTTAATTTTGGTTTTCTTTCTAGTTAAATTTACAGATAGTTCTACTGCCCAGCTATGCTTTTTGTACCACAAAAAGATTTGCACTTAACTCTTCTGTTTTCTGGCTGTTTGTTATAGGAAGACAGTAGGTGGACTGAAGCTGGAAGATTTACCAGGACTCGAGACATTAAAATCACCAGGTTTTATTGAACCTAGTTTCTTTTTATTTTCTTTTTATTCCCTTTGAAGAAATTAAACCTTGTAGTTGTTTTTCTTGGTTTTGTTGTTTAAGGAAAATTGATTGAAAATATTTTGACTTGTGGTTTGTGTTTTTTTGCTGGTAAGATCTAATGACCTACAAAAGGCACTAGGAAATCTTTTCTGGTAAAAGGTCATGTATGATCCTGTTGATCTTCCCCCCACATAATTATTGGTTTGCTTCAGTTGCCACCCCAAATAAGTAGCTTACATTTTTGTTAATCATTTCAATCTATTCCAGAACTGTGGCAATAATTTGAATATGACACATGATAATTGAGTTGTTATTCCCTTTAGTACCAAAGTGAACTCTAGAATAACTCAAAACGAGTTGACCATAGGAGTTTCTTTAATTAAGGCAACAAATTCAGTTTGAGAAGCAATTTGGAACTACTTCTCTCACGCCCTTCTTGTAGAACTGCAGTTATGGAACAAACTGATCAAGACTATTCTGGCTTACTTGTAATCTAAAATGTGTTGGTACTTCTTTGACCTTTAAGTTCATACATTTATCCAGGTACAGGTTTGAACTGTCTTGATTTGTGAAACGGTTACCTATATTCAAGTTTCCTCCCCAGATGCAGATATTATACTGCTGTAGTTTTATATTGAACTGGTCTTTGATGTGAGCATGTTGAACTATTAGATGGATGGATATGTTGATTCTTATCTTTTCTTCATGCTCTCTACACTGAAACGTATTCTGTTTCTGACACTACTTGCGTGAAACAGTCGTCCTCCTTTTTGGTTATTTATTGGACAGAAATCCTCCCCCCCCCCCCCCCCCAAAAAAAAAAATGTTGTTCTCTTCTAGATTTAAGTAATATTTCCTACTTTTAAAATACAGAAAAGATACATTATTCATGTGGTTTTTCCCCCTATAAAGGATATGAAGTTCGGAATGTTTTTATTATTTCTCCATGTGACCTTTGGTTTCTAAGTGAATGAATCATCTGTGTTAGTCTGACGATGTGGTTTTCAGGAACCAGTGATGGACAGACAAAGATTGTACGTGAAGGGGACAACGGTGTGGCCTATGCATGGAATGCGAGGGAGCATGTGTGGGATAAAGTAATTTTCATCTCTTCCTAGAACATCCATTCTGACAATTAGGCCCTTCACTTTTCTTTTTATAGTAGTATTCTGAATCTCATGTTCTTTTTTGGTTTTGTTGAAACATTTCTTTTATTTGCGGGCATTCACGTTGGAGTGGCTTATTCAGCATCCCGAAATGTTCTCAAAAAAATAAACAAAAAAAAATCAACCATCTTATGCCTCCAAGACGGGGAGCAGTTGACTGCATATGTTTTCTTCATTCTCGCTGCTCTCATATTTTAGGTTAATAGACTTTGCAGATATTGCTTCTTTTGAATATCTCAATTAGCCGTGCTTATTGCCACTGAAGCATGTTTGAAATAATAATTTTTTATCTTGGTGCATGTTTATTCGACTTCGTAGTTTCATCTGACTTATACTCAAACATTACATTCTTGTATTGTTACACACAGATTGTCTTTCTGTGCTACAACAGATATGCTATATTTTAGAACATTTTGCCTCGTCTTGTTTTCTCATAACCTAATTGGCCAGCAAGGGTGATGCTTACACTCGTCCAGTTTCCAGTTTGTTTTTGGTCCATAAACCTTGTATTATTCGATAACAATATATAGCTCACCTTCATGCTAAAGTTATATGAAATTTAATGAATTAGAAGTACTTTGTTGCAATTTGTAGTTTTCTTTTCTTTGGTAGAAAATAGTTTAAATAATAATAATAATAATAATAATAAATAAAATGAATAAAGCTCAAGAGAGATGAGTGATCCATACAGCCGACTCCACATAGTGGGAAAAAACCTTGAGTGTTGTTGCTGCTGTTGTTCTTGGTAGAGAACAGTTTGGCTTACTGTTACTGAGGAAATGTAGGTAGTTGAGTGTTTGGGAAAAAGTTGTTACACAAGTCGAAATTTGAATCCCAATTATGATTAAATTATTGTCTAACAATTAAATCACGAAGGTTCATGGTAGTTCAAATGAATCAATAAAATTTTAGGAAACTGATATCACCCTATGATGGCTATTTTGCTAGGGTCTGGTTATGATGTAAGCTCAAATGGGGTGGATTTCCTTCATGCCTTTTGATTTAGAGGTGTGATGAATGTGTAGTTTGCACGGTGTTTTCTCTAAGCTGCAAGTTCTAAATACAATTAACATGGTCTAACTTCAGACCATATGAATGGAACCTCCGACACAATGTGAATGTGAAAAACATATAAAATTTAATGTTGATACGTATATTGTCATGTTGTACCATTGTTTTTGTTAGGAATCTGTTTCACTTTTCATAAACTTATTGAAAAAATGTAATTGATCATTTCGTTCCTTTTTCTAACAGTTGGGTGAAGTGGTCGATGGACCTGATGCTGGAATGGCGCGCCCTGTTCTAAGTGGAGTTCAATATGATTTTGGTTAGATATTATTCTTCTGATTTTATTTTGAAGCATTTATTGTTTCATTTTCTTGTATTACATTGAAGTCATCTTCCACCGTTCTTTTCCCCCCTTTTCAGTTTTTGATGTTGATATTGGAGATGGAGAGCCAATCCGCAAGTTGCCATACAATCGTTCAGGTAGCATGATTTTAGTGACATCTACTTCTTGCCAATTCCATCTGCATATGCTACTGTGCAAGTGGGAAAGGAAGAAGTGTATCATGCTTGAGCTTCATCTGTATGTTGTCAGGAGAGTTAGTATAGAGGTTCCATGACATGCTTGCCGCTGTTGTGTGAAACGGTTATTAAGGGTCTTGCTGACTGAACAGTTATGATGCAGGATCAGACATACAATGTGGATTGTTTGTTGGTTCAGGAGCTTTATTATTTCTCTTTTCCTTTTCAGACTTTGGTATCTTTGACCCTTTTCCTTATCGTCTTTGAACAACCCTGGGGTATTCTTTTATTACTTAATTATAGTGGTAAGTTATTTTTCATGTTGGAAATATAAGTCTTTGGGATACTTATATATGTAAAGGTACTTTCCTATGAGCTCAAGTCGGAGTACTTTAATGTTATGATTCTGTTATCATTCAGAATCTTGCATTTCACCATTTGTTATTTGTTATTATCATTCTTCTTCAATTGATTAAAACTTTAATACGTGCTTCCAATAAATTTCATATTTTATTCTTAAAGTTACTCTTTTACAGATAGTCCATATGATGCTGCTGATAAGTGGCTCCTCCAAGAGAATCTTCCCCTTTCATATCGTCAGCAAATTGTGGAGTTCATCCTACAAAATACTGGGCAGAAGGACTTCTCTCTTGATCCATCTTTTCGTGACCCTTATACTGGAGGTGACTTATCAGCAGTTGGAGTTCTAATCTTTTTCTTTTTTTCACAATACTTATTTTTAAGTTGCTAGGGTGCACTTAAGCAAAAGGAGTCTTTTTGTCCCTATTGATTTGCTATTGATTTATACTCTCTTTTGGATTTCTTTTTTTTGGTAACGATCTCTCAGCCAATGCTTATATTCCTGGGCAACCTTCTAAATCAGGTTCTGCTAATTGTTTGTTGATAATTTGACACCTCTTGGTCAAATTTGTGCCAGAATTGATAATACTTTGGAAGCTTCTCTGACAGTTATTCTTCTTCTTGTTTATAGCAGCTTCCGTGGAAAAGCCTAGTTATAAGCATATCCCCAAGGTAAGCGGTCTGTTTGGTATACTGGTGATGGCATTGCTAAGACTAAGATCTTATATCTTGAAAATGAAATTTTGGTTTGAAGAATTTGTTTCACCAGATGAAGGATAATATTTACAGGAGCTAGAAGCGATCTAATAGACTTGTGCATCTATTGTTTTCTTAACATGATTTAAGGGAAGTAACCCTTCCCCTCCCTTCTTATTAAGATTAGAGCTCCATGTAGTTAAGCATGGCGCACGATTCTTTTCTTCCTAAAAATTTTGTTTCCTCTAGAAAGGAATGCTTGTATTCGATGCTGCTCAGTTTGAGGGGATCTTGAAGAAAATTTTAGAGTTTAACAATGCTCTGCAGTCTAGCATGGTAAGCTTATCCTTCTCAGCTCTCTTTTTCTTGGCCATTGATCTCTTATAATTGGGAAGGGTCTTTTATCCAGATAATTAAAAAAAAAAAAGGACATTGGAGGAGTTGTGAATAAAATTAGTTTGAACGTAGAGGACTTAATTGAAAAGAACCAATTTCTGTAGCTTATCTTTTAAGATCCCTTTTGTATGATATATAATTTTTTTAAAATTCTGTTCAAGGAGAATCAAAGTACATCATTGACCGATGTGGAAATGTCAAGAATTGAAGAGGTAGTTAAAATTTTGAAGGATACATCACATTACCACACAAGCTCATTATCAGATGGGGACATTGCTTTGGTGATTAGGTTGATCAGAGCTTGGCCAATTGACAAGATATTTCCAGGTGATGTTATTTTCAGATTTTTTTAGTTGTCATAGGGACATTTTTCTTTCCTTTTTTTGTTTGCTATGTGCAATAACTTCTTGAAATGGAATTCTTTTTTTGGAGTATTACTGGTCCTTATGCTTGTACCATTTTTCTTGGTTATTTTCCTCAATAAGATATCTTTTACCTGGGGTTGCAGTGAACATTATTAAGACTGTTTCTTGTTATATGGTTGGAAAATGCCACTGTTTTGTCTAGTTAGTTCTTTTCTTGAAAGAAATGGGACGTGGTCTTCTGATGTACTAAAGAACAATTTCTTGTTTTTCTTGTGATCTTCTCTTAATAACAACATGACACTTAATAATTTCCGTTCTGTTTTGCTTCTACTAGTTGTGGATCTACTAAGGATGATTATACTGCACCCCGATGGCGCAGAGACACTTCTGAAGCATCTGAGTGACAATGACGGTATTACATAACGATCTTCTGTTTTTTTTTTCTTTTAGCAAATATTTTTCCAAGATAGGTAAGTAGAATTTGAGCGACACTTCTGGGAGATATTTGATAGCTTTGTTACAAAATCTATTCTGCACGGTTCTGTATGTTTTGTTTTGCAACTTTCTGCTGCTTTGTTGTACAATTTGCATGTAAGTCGAAGGCATCAGCTGGTTATCACAGTATCCAAGGTTATTGGGTGAATGAGATCTGGGTACAAAGACAGGGGATCACTAAGTCGTTTTAGCTTTAACCTTCTTTTCAAGAATCACAACCAAAGAACAAAAATCACAAAAAACTTGTTATCCTGGTTTGCCTCATGATAAACATAGTTGCCTCGGTCAGAAAAGACAAAAATGAAAGAAATAATAACTCAAATACTAGCTCTCCTTTGATCTCTTCTCTAATTTCTCTTCTGGAACCAATTTTTTTGGTGCAACGTTGGTAGGGTGCAAATTCTCTCTGTTATTTATTTGAATGGCTGCTGATGGGATTTCCTTCATCACCTGGCGCTCCTCTCTAGGAAGAACCTTTGTTTAATGGCCAAGATCAGAATTGCTTTTGTGCCAATCATCTGCTATCTCCATGTAATATCCTGTTGTTCAAAGAGCAGCTGAAAGATTCTTTCTTGGTGGAAGGCTTTCAGGAAGCAAATCCCTGTGCGGTTGGTATGTTGGGGACCAGATGGGAGAAATGGTTTTGAAAATACCAATCCTTCAACAATTGAAGAGTAATTAATAGATACCAAATGGGACACCTGTTCGGGAAGTAATTGACTGGCCAGGTCATTTGTTTTTCTTAATGAAGCACCAATGACTTTCAGGAACAAAATTCCAAATTCACAAATGTCTTTATGTTGGTATTTCGATCAATTAAGCATATGTTTGATTGCCACTCATACACAAATTTACGATATAACTTAGTGGTGTATAAACATATTACATGATCTTCGTGTCTTTTTGTATTTTGGTTACTCTGTCCCATTTCAAGTGTCAAGTCGCCTTTTGAGATTGTCTGAAAGCTGTTGTTTATCAATATATGTTAATTGCTCTTTTTCCTTAGGTATCCTTGGTTTCTTAAACTACAACCAGAATACCAATGTGCCATTAATGCCAAAACTTATAGAAAAGTCAACTGGGAAGTACTTTTTTTATATGGTTTTGATACGAGACCGAGAGCATCACCTTACTGTAGGAGTAGCCTTTCTGGTACTGTAATAGAAGCAATGTTCATAAGTGTGTGTGTGACAGATAACTTGGTAAGATGATTCTCCTTCTTCTTATTTTTGTTTTTGTTTTTTTTTGGGTGCTAATACAGTCTCTCCTGCAAGGCTGCAGTTGGGTTCCACTACTTTCAGAAATATCTGTTACAATGTACGTATTGTGCAGTTATGAAGGACTTGGTGTTGGTTTAGCAGTTCAGAGTTCTGCATTTCAAATGCGACTCTGAGAATACAACATTTGATGCAGAATCTTCAATTCCCAAATTGGGACCTTTCCTTTGTTGACGCCATCCCCCTTCTGCTTACTCTCTATACTTCTAGACAGAAGCCATCTTTCTCTTTTCTGAAACCTGTCCAAATAAGACACTCTCCTACACCCTGGCCTCATCACCGTTTCTCTGCCTCCCTTACCGACCCTTCTTCTTTTTTTTACCCTTTCCTGCTCTTTCATCTCCTCATTGTGGCCAGGTCACCTTCCTGGCAACTTCACCATTCCCATCCATTTTCCATTTTTTACCTTCCTGCTCACCTGGTATACTTATTCCTTTTCTTTTTTATGTTGGCTAGAAGTGCGTTCATTGAAATTTATCTGGTGTAGGTGTTATTTGTGGGGCTGGATAAAGATATCATATTTTTTTGCTAACGATTTTTATAATGATTTGTAGCCTGGTCTCTAGTAGTTAGTGTTACTTTCCAGTTTTGTAGTTACCTCTAGATGTGGATCATTTTTGTGCAATATGGAAATGGCATGTAAATTGAGCCAGGTTTTGATAGGATTGTGGTGGTGCTAATGATTTTGATGTCTCTCTCTCTCTCTCTTTTTTGTAAATAGATGTCTCTTAAAAGAAAGTAATAAGATCACTGCTTTCAGTTATAATTTTAGGTAATTGACCAGAAAAAGAAAACTACTCCGACATGACTTTTCAATACACTATGTTGAAAAGTCAAGTGTGACAATATTTTAGCGAATGAGAGTAGCATGTAATTTGGATTTTCGGCTGATGTTAAGTTAATCTTTGCGACGTCTACTCTTCTTGTGATATTTATATGTATTATAGTTCTGTCGTTTGTATTCTCTTCCTCTTCTTAGTTCTGTCGTTTGTATTCTCTTCCTCTTCTTTTTGTTGGTAATCGCAAGTTTCTTGTTCCAACCTTGTAAATCAAGCTCCTGTACCTACTGGGAATCCCTGTGTATGGATAACGTGTGATACCTTCATGAGAATCCATCTCTGATATTCAGCTTGAACTTATCAGATGTGCTTTTGGAGTTGACCAAGAAGGTTACTGGTGTTTCTTCTCTTGCTGCCAATCTTTTGACTACCATCCGTGCTGTGACTAATCTCTTCAAAAGTTCTATCTTTCATGACTGGTTACAAAGAAATCGTGCTGAGGTTTGTAAATGAGGTTTTAAATTGGAAATTGTGTTGATATTGCTTTTCTTTTTAAGCATCTGCAATGAGAAATGCGTAGATCATAGAGATTCATTCTTCATGCTTAGTCAAGATCTTGCTTTCTCCTCTGGCTAGTGGTTGTATTTGGAGTCTTGAGGCATTTTTTTTCCTTTCAAAAAGAGGCGCCCTCCTTCATGGCTCACCTTTTTTTTGCTATCTTTTGATGTCTCATGTTAATCTTGAATATCAAAAACGAAGACCCCCATTATTGCATGTAACAATACCACATGCATAGGATTGGGTGAATGATCGGGTTACTTTGGGCCTGTTTATAAATACTAACCTTATATTTCTATGGTGTTTCCATGACTAACCCATGACATTTGGACACGCAGAAGCAATTTTACTGATGTGCTATAAGCAAATAATACACCCTTAAGAACTAAGAATACCGTCAAATGAATCGCAATTGCATGAATGTGATGGAACAAAAAAAAATCTACTCTTTCTTTTGACAATGATTGGACCCTGCAGTGATAGAACCTGGTGAACCGGGTGTACTCTTTTCCAATCTTCTAGGAAACTTAGATATGTACAGATACAGATGATACAGATGTTTGGTAGTATTGAAGTTCTATTGTGGTTGGCAGTTTCAGTCATGCGCTTTTACTTTCTTCTTGATCAAGTAATCTCAGAAGGCTGTATTTCACTGAGCTTAACACTTTGTCATTTGTTTTGGGCATGACTTGTAGATTCTGGATCAATTCTGTGGCAGCAACATGTCATCAAATAAAAACCTGCAAGTTTCTTATTCGACATTGCTACTCAAGTAAGGTGGACACTTTTTGATCGTTCCTGTATCATGCGGAACTGTTACACATTTGTCATTTCTCATATGCTGGTGCTGTATGCTTTTGGTTGTGTGCAAATTTTGTTACTAATTTCTTTTATTTTTTCTGGGTACTTCCCAGTATTTAGCGACAAAGTGGGCTATCGCCTCTGTGTTTTTTCGTCTCCTTTAGCAATTCATGTAGCTGCCATCTCCAGCCCACCACACCTGCACCTTCATATCTCTCTCTCTCTCTCTCTCTCTCTCTCTCTCTCTCTCTCTGTCTCTCTCTCTCTCTCTCTCTGTGTGTGTGTGTGCGCGTGCGTGTGTGTGTGTGTGTGTGTGTTTTTGTCTATTTCCCTCTGATTAGGTTCCTATAGACCCTTGATTGTTTCAGTTTAAGGTGTATTATTAAAGCTCGTTATTCTAATTCCTAAGGACCATATAGGGTGTGTAGGCTTATTAATGGCTGAAAGTATCCTTTGTGCACCTGAACTAATACATTGGGAAGCTATGCTGGGGAAAGAAAAAGAATGTAACTTCATGTGGCAAATCATATTGCATTGCATCAGTGTTCATTTCATTTTTGAGATTGCAGTAAAATGTATATATTGAACTAGCCGTTAGAAGCCCAGACTGCCCCATGGGGATGAGGAGTGTGGACTATGGAATGGCGCGTCACATGTATGACTATATTTTAAGAATTCAGGGTGATCCTGTTATAATTGATAATTGATAACTCTGTTAATGTAATATCGAAATTCTCAAGTCTTCTTTTTCCGAAAATTATGTCCACTCACAAACGGACTGAAGAATTGGCTAAAACATATAAAACTCTAAAGGTACCATTCAGCACGAACTGTACTCGGGGATTTTGTGATTCAATAATGTGCAACTGTCGAAAGGTACTTTCTTCTTTGAGGCTTCCAGCATGTGTAATCTAGGAAATCGCCTTTTAGATCTTAAATCAGAAGAACAACCCGTTTTAGATCTTAATTCAGAAGAACAGGTTTGTACTTTGAGGAAAAGATGAGAGCGCACATGATACCTAAATATTGCAGTAGTATATTGGTTATGCTTGAATATAGAGACCAATATTCATACATGCATACACAACACACATAGATGTCTCTGTGTGTGTGTTTCTCTACCTTTTGTGGTTTCATCTATGTTGCTCTCCAAGTTTTCTCTTATTTTTCTCTGTTCTGAGCTTCATCTTGCCATAAATTCAGTTATGCTGTTTTATTGATTGAAAAGAAAGATGATGAAGGCCAATGTCATGTTCTTTCAGCTGCTCTGGAGGTATCATCTGCTGCACGTGTAGAAGCTTGCAAACCTATTTTTATGAAATATTTTGCTAACTTGTTTTTCATCTAAAGATCGCAGAAGAGGAAAGTTTTGAAGCTGATTCCAAGTACCGGGCTCTGGTTGCCATTGGATCATTGGTATATTGCGCTCTCCTTTTTTTTCTTTTTAGGAATTAATCTATTATTTGGTTTCGGAGAAGAGAATTAGGAGAAAAAAGAGCCTTGTAATGGTGTATGTATAGTTTGTTCCCTCATCTTCGATTATGGCAAAATTATGAATGTAAATTTTAAAAGCTAAACTTTGGCTCTCTTTTTTCCCCCTTTGGTCAAACATGACAGTTTCCATGAAGTAGTATATTGGTTAGACAGATTTAAGAGATCAAAGTTGCTGGCTACGTTAAGTGGATTAATTATTAGAAGCTTTTCTGTGGCAATATCCAAGAGTGATTTGTTAACTCAATAGTTTGGCCTTTAATAATGTTGTATTTCCAACAAGAATGTTCTCCATAAAGTAGTTGGCAAGAGGGATCAACATTGCAACTTACACCTTGTGAAGTATTTAACAGAGGCACTACGAAATATGGTTATATCATGTTTCTCTTTGTTCTAGTTGACTATAGTCAATATGTAGAACTAGCTGTTGAAAATATTGAAAGCAATGCAATTACGATAATATTTGAAATTATTATGTGTTGATTATTTTTCTGAATAAAATACAGATGCTTGAAGGTCTTGTTAAAAAAACAGCGCTAGACTTGGGTGTGGAAACTATTGCTGAAACTGCCAAAGGATCTAAAGTTCCTAAAGTTGCTGAAGTTGGGAAGGAGATTGAATTACTTGCAGAACATAGCTGATTGTACAGCTCTTGGTAAGCCAGTTATGTGATTTTGGTTTTATATACATATAGCATCGTGGTCTTATTTACAAATATTATCTACCGGTGTGGTATAAAAATGTTTGATTTTCCTCCTTTTATCAAGGACTGGATTGCTTAGCTTGACCGGCTGCCAAGTGATATCTGAGGAAAAAGTATGATAGGAAAAGAGTAGGTGAAGGTCCCAAGTCGCTTGATTGAGGAATATTTGTTCTTCTCAGAAAGCATTATAGGTCAAATGAATGTACGGACATTCAAGATGCTTGGGGAGTTGAGAGTAATATAATGACGTATGGCTGTTTGTAGTACGGTGTTGGGATCGGGGCGGTAAACGAGCCAATCCGAGTCAAATACTGAGTTTTCAAGTTCGAATTTGTTTAGGTAAACAGATAGTTTGGTTCGGATCGTTTGGTTTAACGAGTTTAAAAATTAGTTTGCATTCGGCTCGAAAACGTTATAACTCTTTAAACAAGTTGAACAGTTCGCGAATAGTTCGGCATGTTTAGTGTTCAAACTTGTCTTGTTTAATTAGAGTTTAAGCTCAAACCAAATGAGAACCAAACTTACAGGTTGGTTCTTTGAACATCTCCAGTTGGGATGGAAAACTACCCCCCTCACAATGTTTAAGGTGATTAGTGGAATTATGTTTTACTGACATTAAATCGCCAATTAGGAGCTTTCTAAGTCGGAATTTTTCTTATGGATCAGAAGTAGGCATATTGAATTATTGTACTAATTCTTTCTATATCGTTGCCTAAATCACCAGACTCCATGGGGGTTGGTCTGTATGATATACCTTCGCATTTAGTTGTTGATAGTTGCATAGTGTTTGATCACATGTACTCACGAGGGTTGTAATACCGTGATGTTGCTAAATTTGAATGATGAATTATACAACATAAAGATGCCCCTGTGACTATACTATAAAAGCATGAAACTAATATTTGGAGAATACACACCAAATATAGCTATTTTTAGCAAACCTTTAGGTAACCTCGTCTCTCTATGTATTCCCTACTCAGGTTTGTTACGCTGGAGGTAAACTTTAATGGCATGCAAGCAAAGAGTATCGGAAGTTGTGAAAAGTTGGAAACAGTTCTGTATTTGTTGGCAAAAGGTTTAACTCCAGCCCAAAGAGTTTTCATTGCTCCAGCCCTAAGAAGCTGCGTATAGGATGTAAATCAGGAGTCCAGCGGGCTCTTAGATTAGTGAGATCTTACACAGTTACCCACACAAGGTGCTCCCTTACAAACCAGGCCTTTGGCCTGACAGCAGAGGAACACCCACATTGTGTGTGTCTCTGGACTCGAACTCATAACCTTTCGTTGGCAATCCCCATCCCGAGTACTAACTGGACTATGCTCTGGGGGCTAAATAGTTCTGTATTTATGTATATACGAGTGCTTCTGATAAAATCGGTTTTTATACATAATCAGAATTTATGTGTATACGGAGGCGTTGTTTAGCGAAAAATTTATAGTTGAACGAAACTGTTACTTACCAATTACAAAGTTACAAAGTTTTTATTGTTACTTACCAATTACAAACTTTATGCTCAATAAAAAGGTTAAACGAAAGTGTATATAAATGCTTTACGGATGATTTATAGCTTTCGGTAGAACATGGCTTTCTTACAGTTACGAGCAATATTTCTTATATAAATGAATAGAACTTTATAAAATTAATGATATACTCAAATATTTAATCAAAAATTTTAGAGAATCACGAAATATGCAGGTGACAATTTATTTGAATTTTCTAAGTTGTGTTTTATTCTTTGCGGCTCTAAGTGATGCTGCTCAAATTTTCATTTTCTGGCAGTCGGCCAACACAATTTGAACTCTTTTTGATCTAATTAAATTATTTTGAAAGAATTGGTGATGGGGTTTTGTATCTATAATGTTATAATTTTATGTTGTTATTAAATTAAAGACAAGTAATAAAGGGCAAAACGGAACCAGTCCCCGAAAAAAGGGCATGCTTAGTCATACTGAACATAGGCAAACCAATTGATAAATTCAAGTGACCTCACACTTTCTTTAATACATTTGTTTTAAATTTTTCGGTTGGTGAGACATCAATGCAATCAAACTCTCTATTCTTTGAAGGTATTGTTTGCTTGCCTCTCACATTTCTCAAACCCTAGCGATATGTTTTGATGTCGTTAGGATATAGTGGATATGATTGTTGTTGTTGTTTTAAATTTTTTCGGTTATAAGAAATTCATGTTTTATGTTAACCAAACACGGACACGAATAAATAAAGTTTAGATAATCTGACATCACCAAATGATAAATTTTATGGCGTGTTCATACAAAAATATTCATAAAAACTTCATTTTGAAAATTCATGTTGAATAAGGATAAAATACTTCATGTTTTATGTTAGCATTCTTTTCAAACGGGCCTCTAATTAGCGTGCGAGACCAAACTGCGTTCAGTCTGAAATAAAATTTTAAGAGGTTGCCAATTGCAAAGCCCAAATCCACCAGATTCAGAAGGCAAAAACAAATTATGGCAATGATTATGGTACAAATATCAATTAAATCAACAAAAACTATCGTTAGGGTCTGAGTGGATAAGCGGCAGACAAACAATACATATATTTCAAGGGATAGAGAGTTTGATTCCAGTGAGACTCCGGCTCTATATGTACATGCATAAATAAAACAATAATAAGGATATGATGTGCTAGTGTGTTAATGAAAAAATTCAGTAAATACAAATAGGATGTTTCTGATATCAAAATCGCTATAAACATGTATATGCATGTATAATGCATGTTCAAACCAGGACATGTATGGCGTGAAAATAACCTGAAGACTAAAGGCTTGAATCCGATTCAATTAAGTGCTGAATTAGATGTCCTGTTTGCAATAGACTTCTTGTATGAGTTTTGTGATAACAATTTACCAATCTAGAAGACATATATTCCTGATTTCCGTAACATTATTATTTTTATTATAATAATAATAATAATAATAATAATAATAATAATATATAATAACAACAACAACCACAACAACAATGTTACGGAAAGCCCAAACTTTCAAGTTTAGGGCTCAATAGAAACAGTAAGAGAAATCAGGAATTGCAAATTCGAAAACTCTCCCTTCATATCGGAACAGTGAAATGAACAACTCATCTCCGGCTCAAGCTCCGGTGGAATCTCAGAAAATTGACGTCGTACCCTCTACCGCCTCTGCTTACCTTGACCCTGAGTACTGGTGAGTAGTAATTGACTCAAGCAAATGTTTTTTTTGACACTTGGGAGCTTTTTCTAATTCACTGTTTCAGGAATAAGAGGTTTACTCATGAAGAACACTACGAATGGTTCAAGGATTACACCTACTTCCGTCATCTCATACTTGAGTACATGAAACCCGCTCATTCAGTAATCTTCAACTCGTTTTTTTCAATTGAGTCTTCATAAAAACTTGGTCTTTACTATTGTATAAACGATGGATTTGATGTTAAAATGGTAGGTTCTTGAACTGGGATGTGGGAATTCTCAGTTATGTGAGGGTTTATATGGAGATGGGATTAAAGAGTTAACCTGCATTGATTTGTCAGCTGTAGCAGTGAAGATGACCAAGGAAAGATTGCAATCAAAGGGGTATAAAGGTTTGCTATCTACTATCGTTTTCGTCCCTTTTTGTTATGTAGCAGGCATGCTACGATGGTAGTAAAAAATGGTGTTTTTCGAAAGTGTGAAATTATATCATTGTTGGTCTACATCATTCATGATCTCGCCTTTACACCAATGGACCACATGTACCTTATAAACGTGTATTCATGAGTTTAGTTTCAGATTCATGAGCAAGTTGTAAGCATTCTCTTAGTAAAAGCTTCATGGTACATTTGGCTTCATTTAGGAATTCAAACTGACGTACTGGTAAGGCCAATGCACTTAGCCACTGACCAATGTGTTTAAATATATATATATATATATATATATATATATATATATATATATATATATACACATATATGTATATGTATATGTATATGTATATATGTATATGTATGTACATGTGGCTTCATTTGTTTATGATAGCTAGATAATTTGGCATCTTGCTCTTCATTAATCATTAGTCAAGTCAGAATGCTTTTTCCAATACACACGCACACACATATCATGAAATAGTTCTGTTTTCCAAGTTTTCACTATTACATCGATGAAGTAGGTCCTTATTGTGTTATACCTAATTCATTTGTCATAAATTTTGGTGTCGGTCATTTATGAATTTTTGGAATCATGTTCAGTTTCCATCACTAAAAATGTATTGTGGTTGAGATAATATGAATGTCATTTGGCGTGTGCTCTGCGCTTTTGATTCATGCATCAGAGATTAAAGTATTGGAAGCAGACATGCTGGACCTGCCGTTTGATGATGAGCTGTTTGATGTGGTAGTAGAGAAAGGAACTATGGTACACTTCTAGCTGTTGATTTGTTTGCTTGTAGTCGACCTTGTCTTACTGTTCCTTAAAGGTTGCTGCTTATATTTGTTTTTTATTCTCTCTTGGTTGTCCATGTATGTGCTCAATCTGAAGGATGTGTTGCTCGTTGACAGTGGCGACCCATGGAATCCACGTGCTGAAACCTTGAAAAATGTTATGGCAATGCTTCGACAAGTTCATAGGGTTTTGAAACCACAAGGCATTTTCGTTTCGGTCACCTTTGGCCAGGTAGAAGGAAGAACATGACTTCTTAGTTTTTACATCACTCTCCACACATAAGCAACATATTGGATATGAAATGCAACTTTCAGTTATTTTAGGCCCCTTTAATTCCTTTTACTTATTATTGTGGTGGACTCGTATGGTGATTCAAATTTCTCTGTGTTTTACATTTTCCTAGCCACATTTTAGACGGCCATTTTTCAGTGCTCCTGAGTTTACATGGTCTATTAACTGGAGAACTTTTGGAGATGGATTTCACTACTTCTTCTACATCTTGGAGAAGGTCAGTCATTCGAATTTGCTCCGCATTACTAGCCCAGAGCATTCTATTGTATACCATTCATAAATCGTTTTGCTGGCATATCCCCAGTGTCATGTCATGGCGTTGGCTCCAAACGGTCTTTGTTGGTTGTACTTAGTGAAACTGGATTCATCAAATCAGATCATCTATTTTGCAAGACTGGTTCTAAGTTGGCATGATGAAGACTTTCAACTCAAACACCATAGGAAACACAAGTAGAGATGTAACAGTGTAAATATTGCTTATACTGGAAATATACTTTTTGCAGTGTTGGTGTTGAAACAAATGACAAATTGCAGGGAAAGAGTTCGACGGAAGAGACTGATGAAAATTCCAGGGAGGTGGATAGGCCAACTTTGTCGCTTTTCCATGATGAACTGGACAACGAAGACTACATTTTTCGTACTGATATTAGTGAGTAAAATGCATCAGTATATACTGGAATATTTACTTTCTTTTTGACTATTAAGTAAGGATAAGGAATTTTCCGTTTATGTGTCTTCTGATGTTTGAGCTCTCATTCTTGAATATTGGACTAGTTTCATTGTGAATTATCGATACAGCTTAACGCATTTTTCATTATGGATCATCGGGAAACAACCTCTATGTATTTCTAACACATATGTATGATTGTGTATATCCGGCCCTCCCATATCCTGCCATAGACGGGATCTTCTAAGACAGTGAGTTAATGTTGTTGTATGTCTCATCTCATGCTCCATATTTCGCCTGTTGCCATTTTTTTTGTCTGTGGTAGTTTGACACTGTAATAAATGTGTAAAGCTAAGATTGTTGCCTAGCATTTTAGACCACTTATCAATCAAAGAAAATAGTTGAAGGAAAAAAATATATAATGTCAAGTCCTAAGTTTGTTTTTGCCAAGAAGCGAGAGCACACCTCTCACCAAATTTAGATTCTGATGACATGTCAAGACAACCCACAAATCAATTGCTGTAAAGGGTTCTTGCCAGTTTTCGCATCATGCACACGAGGACCTTTAGAATGTGCTAGTTGATACTCTTTATACTGCTTGATCCTGTAACATGTGGAAATATGCATACATGTGTGTGTATATGTATGTATAGAAATGATTAACACATTTTTTAGTTTCTCACTTTCTTCTATTATCAATAATTAAGAAGGAATCATGGAATCAAGTGGTATAGAAACCAAAAGGGTGTCTTTATTTAATAAGGGTCTCTTCATCGATCACCTATACATACATATACACACACATACATGTATATATGTATGTATGTAGACATGTGTATCTTCACTCTCCTACTTATGTATTTCTTCGGTCATTATAATGGTCCTTTTCATTTTATTTCTTTTCCTAAGCTTGTATGCGTCAATGTAGTGATTGAGTGGATAAAAAAAGGATGTTACGACTGCTATCTTTAGTATCATTCCATGAGTCCAGTGAAACATTAGCGTCCTTTGTAGTAATTATAAAACTCTTGATGCTCTCTAGACAAAATTTTCCAATAAGCTCTAGGATAATCTAATTTAGGTTGAAATGATAATTATATTTTTCCCCATATAGTAGGAAAAAAAATGTAGATGAAATTTTATGAGCTGTTATGGTAAAGATGACTGAATATAAATAAACTGTTGAAAAAACGGCTAAATTGATAAATAAAGGTATGAAGTAAAGAGGAAAAATATAAAACAGACATTCCTGAATTATGACAAAAAAAAAGAAGAAAATTGACTACAAAAGAAACAAAACTAAAGCAGATATTCCCTAAATGTATAGTAGTTACTACGGTGAAGATGAATAAGAAGGAGATTTTCTGAACTGTCTAATTTCGTAACTTAAAGTCCATTTAATGAAACTATAGCGCGCGCACACATATATATATATATATATACATACACACACATATATATACATACTATATATATACACACCAAATTAGAAATAACTAAATACACATTGTATGTTTTTGTTAGATAGGCTAGAAGATGTAAGATGAGATTGACCAAGTGATCTTCTCCTAGATGAATGTATATCATAAGAAAAATGACTAAACCGATATAGAAGTTATAATATGGAGTACCGGGGGGGTGGGGGCTCTAAAGTGGAAAACATATAACACAGAATTCCTAAATGTACAAAAGAATTTAAAAAACAAAAGGGGGAAATTAATATAAAAGGAAAAAATAAAACAGAATTTCCTAAATAATATGGAGTACGGGGATGCTATAAAGTGGAAAACATATAAAACAGAAATTCCTAAATATACAAACGAAATTAAAAAAAAAACAAAAGGAGGAACATAAAACAGAAATTCCTAACAAAAGGGGAAATTAATATAAAAGGGAAAAATAAAACAGAATTTCCTAAATAATATGGAGTACGGGGATGCTATAAAGTGGAAAACATATAAAACAGAAATTCTTAAATATACAAACGAAATTAAAAAAAAACAAAAGGAGGAACATAAAACAGAAATTCCTGAATGTACACTGCAAAATTAAAAGGCGAAAAAATTTTAGAACGCTAGAGGAAGGGCTTGAACCTTCGACCTTGTGGTTAACAGCCACACGCTCTAACCAACTGAGCTACTCCAGCTCTGCTCATTTCATGTCAATTGTTTATAAAATTCAACTAATCAATAAGGAACCTCCTCTCGTAAGAAATATTATTTATTAGATCGCGAAACGATATGGTCTCTATTTAGACTTTGCGTAAATACGGAAGTCTAGTTCACCAAAAACACCCTTTATGTATAGTGATTGTATATATATGTAGATATATATATTGTTTGTTTGTCTGTCACCCTCTCCAGATCCTAACGATATTATTTGATGTTGTTGACATATGGTGAATATGTGTTGTTTGCTGGAGTAGTTATAAATCTCATTGTACTTTCTTGTGTTTACCGGAATTTCAACCATATCCTCTTCCATGACATACACGTAGCATTTGTAGTCTACATAAATGTTGTACACAGTGCACACGGTATACATCAATACATGTATCAGATATCTTTTTACAACAATATTGTATAATTTATTTATACTAAATGTGTGGTATATATGTCTAGTTATGGTATAGATACATACAATATATATACATGTATATATTATTATTTTTATTTGTGTGCATAAATTTATGCATAACGCACATTGTAATATTTGTATATGTATGCTATATGCGTGTAATGATTGTATGTATGCGTAGATATATCGTAATATGTATATATATATATATATATGTAAAACGAGGATTCAGATTATCTAGTTGCAAATGTCATTGGGCTTTCCAACCATATCTCATTTCTTCACATGCGAACAAATATATATTACATATATGAAAAGAAATAAATGTGTCTATACTATAACAATATTATTTGTACACGTGTATGAAGGTAGGCTAATGTATGCATCCACAGTTTAATTGAATACAATGGTTGTTCATGCATGTATATCATGCGATCGTAAGTGCATGCACAATGT
This sequence comes from Eustoma russellianum, assembly GCA_036186865.1. NCBI lineage: Eukaryota > Viridiplantae > Streptophyta > Magnoliopsida > Gentianales > Gentianaceae > Eustoma > Eustoma russellianum. The sequence goes on from AP025073.1 coordinate 748,221, forward strand.
ATATATACATGTGATTATTGTTTGTACGTACATAGTTACAATGTATAAGTTTCTATATACGTGTAATGGATTTTTACTTGTTTTGCAAACATTTGTCATGAATTTCAAACGCTACCTTCTTTTATCCCGTTGAATAGTCAAATATGTGTAATGGTATTGGTTGAAATTGTCGCGTTTCTTTGATCAACATCTTTATAGAATGAATTAAATTCACTAATATATCAAAACTTATTCCTCCATTCTGCCTTGCTACAGCGTGCCGTTATCGCGTCACCACCCCACCATCCATCCAGTTGTTCGCCACCACCTCGCCGCTGCACCACCACCCGTCACAACTTTGCCGCCCCTCCACCTTACTGCCTGTTATAATAGTTTGTAAAGGCAATGGAATGAAGAATGGATGTTTGAGATTTAAGATGGAGGTAAAATGGTGTTGGAATAAGCAAGAATAGCTTGACTCATGACTTGGATTGATCCATGTATCAAATGGATAGATCCATGTGGCTTGAAAATGAAGTTGAGTATTCTGCCTGACATAGATCGATGTGTCCTGGATGCAGAGATCTATGTCTGACTGGGGACATCGATCGATGTGTCCTGAGTGCAGAGTTCGATGTTGGACTGAGGACATCGATCGATCACATCGATCGATCGATGTCCTGACATGCGTGACTTTTCATGAAAATTCACATCTTTTGCACCAAGAGACATGCCCAATCACCATGCAACCTCCATCAACGACTTCTTGGAGTTTGAGAGCCTATAAATAGGCTATTATAACCTATTAGAAGGATGATCTTGCAACATATACTATCGAGCATTCCATATTCTTCTTCTTTCTCAAGAACACTCTTGTTATTAGAAAGTTCATTGTTTCTCAATCCTATTTGCTGAGGATTAGAGATAGTTGGCTGTTGTATCCTAGGAGGAAGTTTGCCTATAACCCTGCAGCATCGAGTGGTGGCAAATATTCTTTACGAAAAGTGTGTATACACGCCTCAAGCCAAGGTTCTTTGTTATCGTGCTCTTGTTCGTTGTCGTTGTCTTGCTTCCTACATTTTTTCTAAAAATCGTAAGGAATATTTGCAAGATGGATTCAAAGACATTCTTGAATCAAGAGAGCATGAAGCTGGACCGATTTGATGGTACCAACTACTTGAGATGGAAGGACAAGATGTTGTTCCTTCTGACGGCGCTGCAGATTGGGTATTGTCTCGACCCAACTCTGAAGGATCTGCCAACTCCAAAAGAAGAGGACTCCGAGGAGATCAAGGCTGCTTGGAATAAGAGACAGGAGGATAACATGCTTTGCCAAGAGCATATCCTCAACAATTTGTCAGATCGTATCTACGATCTGTTCACGGCAACGCCATCACCGAAGGAGATATGGAACGCCTTGGAGTTCAAGTACAACAATGAAAAACAAGGCGCGGACAAATTCCAGGTGATGAGGTATTTTAATTTTAAAATGGTTGAAAATTTGTCAATCATGGACCAAGTGCACGAGTTGCAGGTCATAGTGTCCAAACTGAAAGAGTTGGGTGTAGAAGTTTCTGAGGCGTTACAAGTAGGAGGAATCATTGCTAAGCTTCCTCCTAGTTGGAATGACTACAGGAAGAAATTACTGCATTCGCCGAATCCTTTTCCCTTGAACAACTTCAAAAGCATTTGCGAATTGAAGAGGAGACAAGGAGTCTTGTAAAGAGACATGTCTCTGACGATGCACCTAGAGTGCATTATGTCAAAAGGAAACCAGGGAGTTCGGTTGGAAACAAAAGGAAGAACTCCGATTATGCTGAATCCACAGACAAAACAGAATCCAAGAAAGACAAGAGATGCTATAATTGTGGCAAGAAAGGTCACTTGAAAAAGGACTGTTGGTTTCGAAAGAAGCAAAAACAGGGCGGTGATTCTCAGAATGTCAACAATGCGAATATGATAGACATTGGAACCGATCAACTGGTTGCAATGGTCTCAGGATTGCATGTTGGCATGGTAACAGAACTTCATATGGCTACGAACGAAATCACAAGAGATTGGTGGTTCGATTCGGGTGCAACAGTACATGTATGCAACAACAAGGATCTATTCAAGACCTACCATGTTGTGGATGATAGCCAGCAGGTTCTAATGGAAAATCGCAGTGCCACAAGAGTCTTGGGTAAAGGTAGTATAGAATTGGACTTTACTTCTGGAAAAAAGTTGTTATTAGTCAATGTACTACATGTATCCGAGATTTCTAAGAATCTTGTTTCTGCTAGTCTTGTCTGTAAGAGTGGATTCAAGATTGTAATGGAGGGGGACAAAATTATATTGTCCAAAAATGGTATCTTTGTCGGCAAGGGTTATGCTTGCGACGGGATGTTCAAATTGAGTATCAATAAAAATTCTGCGGTTTCTGTTTACTCTGTTGATTCTTCTTTTTCATTGTGGCATGATAGGCTTGCACATGTTAGTAATACTACTATTAAGTTTATGTCTAAGCATGCCTTAATTTCTTGTAAAGATGAAAATGAAAGAACATGTGAAGTATGCATACAAGCAAAGATGACAAAGAAGCCGTTTCCGAAAGTAGAACTGAAAACTGAACTCTTAGAACTTGTTCATTCGGATATTTGCGAATTGAATAGAGTTTTACCCGAGGTGGTAATCGATATTTCATTA